>OX638358.1:57551592-58096663 GCA_951812935.1 Hermaeophaga mercurialis
TTGTCATTTAACTTGTTTGTGTTAATATTCAATTTAAAAAATAACAAAGAATTTGAAAAATTTGTGCTAATTTTAAAACAAAAGCCTTTCGATAAAATTGAAAATTATTTATTGGAGCACACTGTATACTAAAAGAATTTTTTAGAGAAATCCTTCTTCTTTCCTTGTTCTTTTACCTCCTTTCATGACTCGAAGTTAATACGTTGAACGAAATGAAGTGTAAAAGTATTAGAATTTTATGAGAGTGGGAAAAGTTTCCATGGAAGATTTGTATCGTCTCTCCAAATGGAAAATTATCAGCGTTAAATGTGGGAGCTTCATTGGACTTTTTCGATTTCGAAGGCGACCCCAACTTTCAACGTAACTTCTTTTCAAGTTATCTCCATAAAAGTGTACATTGGGATGTTCTATCTGGAATTAGAAAAAGTAAGAGAAGCAAAAAATGAAAGTTGTACAATTAAATAAGAGTAACTGCTTGTAGCTGTAATCAAAATAAATTTATCAGTGAACCAGAAAAGAAATAACAATAAAATTGACTAGAAACAAAAATTTTAAATGTTTATCACATTTATTTACGCTCAAAATATGATCGATCCTTTTATTTTTCTGGTTCTCTCGGCGATTATTGGCGTGGAAAAATTCTCACGATGAATATTATATCAGAAATGTTGCTTTCTACTAAGAACCCCCTTTCTAAACATTTCAAAAGAATAAAATATGAAAAAGCGGCGCGCGGTCTTTCTGCTTCAGTTTACCTGAATGCCTTCAAAACGACGAAACCAAAATGAACAGAAAGCCGTTAGAAGATGACTTCGTTTATCGATTTATTAAAAAAAATACCAATTCAATAAATTCAACTTTTTTTTTTATATGAAAAACATGTGGAAATACCATTAATCTCAGAATCTATCGACGTCCTATTGATATCTTAACCATTTGGTTACATAAACCAAGGCCACGAACTGTGAGAAAGTTGGCTACATGAATAAACAATACAAGATCCAGAAAAAGAAGAATAACCTAACCTAACTGATGACAGTTTGACGAATAGTAAACGTCAAAAATTTCCTGAAATCTTCGAGAAGCCAAAAAAGGATGTAAATAAAAAGAAATTGACAAAGAGGAATAGTAGTGAAGTGTAAACGATAAAAGTGAATTGTAATTATTTATATTCAAGTTGATTTGGATTTTATTTTGTAAAAAAGCAATTGTAAAATTTTCCCCGTAACAAAATTGTTATCTAAATATAAGTATTACATAAAAATATAATGAAGGCTATTACTCACGAATAAGCTATATATAAATCTGTAGCGTAAAATTGGATACAATTTATTCATATATATCATTATCTCTAAAGAAACATACACATAAAGAGCGTTGATAAACTGTTATATTTATACAAAAAATCATTATATATTTTTTTTTCAACGGCTCTTTATTTCCAACTTTAGTTCCAAATTTGAAATTTGGGGTTTGTTCGCTTCCCCTTCTTATTGTTGGTCGTAATTATGCAAAAATTTTGGAGTTAATTAGTTAATTTGTTGAAGGATTTGAAAGTAAAATGAGCTGCCGGGGTTCTTAGATCCTTATCTCAATTAGGGACTACGAAAGTCCTGAAATTCTCTTAACAATCAGATAAAATAACAAGAATTCAGACCAAAAACGAGAAACTATTCAATGTACAGTGAATAGCGGTTGTTTTTTTTTCTATAAAAATAAACTAGCGTGTGCGCGTACGCTATTTAAATATTTTGATATCTAGTTTACCCTGTAATAATTTAACTCATTAAATTAATTTTATAACTTAAGTTATACCTAAATTACCCTATTACATTATAAAAAAGAAAATGAAATGAAAAAAAAATTAATTTTATGATTTAATAAATTATACTTAAATCAACCTATATTCATATTATAAAAGAAAAAATAAATAACACTTTTAATAAAGCTTGGATATAAAAAATCAAATTACCAAATAATACCAATTTATATTTTTTTAATAAGTATAATAATCTTTAGAGGAATCACCCTGTATAAATAGTAATAAACATTGTGTACGTATCTAGAAATTCCTAGAAATGTCAAAGGCATCCATTTTTTATTTTGAGCCAATGAGAATCCCGGAAAATGAATTTTTAAGATCGAGGGTGGCTGTGATCGTCTTGCAAAGCGAGACAATTCGCGATTTTTCCGTCTGCGTTGAGACGCATCTTCGACTTAATTAAATCAAATCATGAAAAAATAAAAGTGTGTGAAATGTTTTTTTTTGTGTTTTTAGTGTTTTTAGTGAGTGGCAAATAGTTTTTTTGTTCGATTAGTAAGTTTTTATTTTTCTTATATTTGTTTTGATGCCGGTTGCAGATTATTTAGGCATATTTTATTGACGCCATTTGTAAGCTTGTTATAAAAATGCTTTTACTTCTACTCAAAGTTTCATAAAATATTTTAAAATTCACAAGTTTGTAATTAGTTTTACACGAGTTATTAACGTTAACAGTTTGGAAATATATAGAGGAGATGCAAATGTTAAAATAGAATAAATTATTATGAAATCGTCTCAAAATAATTTTAATTCTCGAATTATCGGGATGTTTTATAAAGTAATTGGTCAAATTATGATTTCATTTAAAAGAACAAAAACATTCATATACGAATTTTAGTCCATTTGTAACTAATATCCGGGGTGTAATAAAAATACATTCAATTGTATTAACACTAGCCAGTTTTTTATACAGTCTGGATCTATTTATTAACTTTTTTTTCCTAAAGACACCACACGTTGTGTATATTTTTAAATTGTTGATTAGCGGAGTACTACAACTTGCCAAATCTAGCATAAAAAAAACGAAAAGATAAGAAGTGCGTTTACCGATCGGTCTATACAGTGGCGTTGCGTAAAAAGACACAATAAATGGTATTTATAAAATTTATTTTATTAAAAAAATTTAGTCGTTGCATTATTTGGAGATATATTGAAAATTAGCTGAAACGTAGTCGCCTAAAGCATAAAAATAAAATCAATTACACATTTACCTATTTTATTTATATAAAAGAAAATAATTATAAATTCACAAACAAAAAACCAAATATTTCAATAAATAATATTAAGAAAACTAAAAATATTTTATTAAATAACAGTTAATCAAATAAAATACACTCATGTGTTATTATTAACAAATAATCCGATTACTTTTGTTTGTTTACTCGAAATCTTGCACGAATATTTTGACTTGTAAATATTCGATGTGAATTTAAGAATTCGTATGAATATTTTAAAATATACATATAGTTTATTACTTTTATTGGCCACAACACAAATAACTTAGTAGTTTTAAAACTACATATATAACAATTTTAAATTAGTAGGAATTTAAACAGAATCTTGCATTGAACCCGCCATCAATATTAATTTTCTTTTTAAGTAAATTGTGTTTCGTAATCGTGATGTTTTATTTTATTATGAGTTTCTTCAAAATCTGTTTTTGTTTTTCAGATCGTTCGTTTCGAAAAAGATTGCTTAGAGATAATTTAAAGTTAATATAGAAACAAAAATACTCAATTACATAGTAATTACTTTTATGATATGGTATTAAAATTACAATGAATACATATATATATGAATCTTATCAATCTATATAATTGCATATATCTCATAGATTTGAATGGTAAATTTGATATAGAAATTGTGAAGTCAAAATTACATAAAATTCAATAATAATAATAACTCAAACTTAAAATTATATAATTTTGTATTTAGTATGTGTTCCTTCCTTTAATAGAAAACTCTAATTTGTTTAAATAAGAAAAAATGTTTATTTTAATTCAAAACAAAATTTGGCCGTGCTGCGATACAATAGAGTAAAGCTACTCCTATATTATGCATATGTAAATATTAAATTCGATTTTATCGACCGAAGTTTTGTTTGTTACTTTGCAAATCTACTGAATATTTTTTGAATTAAATATAGTTATATTCTAAATATTTTCATGAAGATAAGAGAAGTGTTACATAACGTAGTTATTAATAATAATATTTATTTAAAGAGAAAAGACCTTTTTGTAAGATCAAATTAATTAAAAAAAAAGGTTTATCATAAAAAATATCAATTTTGTTGGGTGACACTGTCAACTGGTGAGTTTTTTTTTATCTTATAAAGAATTATTCGTTAAGTAGTACGTTATATTCTAACGTTTTACGTTAGATTTTTATTTATTATAATATTAATTTAATTGAAAAAAAAAGATTGATTTAATAGTATATTTAAGACACAATAAGAGATTAAATTTTCGAAAATAATTAAAAGTCAAGTTTATACAGGAAAAATAGAATAAAAACTTAATAAAGAGGGTTGATTTAAATTAAATTAAGTTTATCGAAGAATTTCATTATTCCCAATAATTGAATATCATTCGTTGGTAGCAATATATTGAGCTTTTTTCAATATCTTACATAACATTTTGATTTTATTATTATCACATTTATGTAGTATTTTTAATAACGAAACGGTTATTCCCGCCACTGATTTTTATTGTAAATAATTTGAACTTTTGCCATTAAAACCAATCTGCTCGTTCAAGAATAACCTTTTTTTCTATTTTCAATATTCCGGCCACACATTTATTTGAAAAGAAGTTTCGACATTCGAGTGAATCCGGGACGTGGAGTTCAAACCTGTCATTTTTACCATAACGGAGACGTCGAACTATGATTGAAAAGCTCTCACCCGTCGAAAAGGCAACATTCGATAGACTTTTATATCAGAGACGTAAATGTCTCTTCAAAACTAACGTCCCGGATATTTATTCGATATTTTAAGGAAATTGTTCACTTAGAAACACACAATCCATCTTTCTACACAAAAAAAACTATGTAAGTTTTTCACATAACAACAGAAAATCAAATAGAGAATGCAAAAGTAATTAGAAATTATTTATCTCAATCATTATATAAAGTGTGCTTCTCTGCTTTTAGAGGTTATTCGAGACAATTATTTATTTATAAGTGCTGTTAATGAAATATTTTAATTTTATATAAATGACATATATTTTTCAAAAAATGCAAAAAGTACTATATAAACAAATTAAGAAAATGTTTCAATCGCCCTCATTAATATTATAATGTTTGTATTGGTATTGTCGCTGATTTCACTTTTTGATATCGTGCTAATTTTAAGCTCAAAGTATAACACCATCATATTTCTTATAAACAAATACATTTTTTTTCAAATTAACGAGATAGTGTCAGACTTACTTACGTTTTAAAAATATATTTGTTAGATATTTCTGCGAATAAATTTTTCTAAACAAGATAAAATGTTTTATTGGATTCGATCTAGATCTAACTTTAAGACATTCCGTAAGTTGCCAAAACAGCCACTTTTAAAATGAAAAATGAATTATGTACTGCAAATGGTTTTTCCTTTGGGGCTTTTCACTATTTGTCACACTTTTAGACATTTGACTCATACTGAATTTCCCATTTCAAATCTTGGCCCGCGACCAGATTTCAACCGTCAGGACTTTTATGGGAATATTAAACAGTTAAAATTAAATGTAAAATTAAAGTGTGATTTCGCCGCTGGGTGGAAAAAAATTATAAGGGGCTCTATGAATTTATGTATTTTGTTGTTTTGGCGCTAATCGAACAGAGACAACATGATAAATGGTACAAGTTTATCTAGAAAGGACATTTTTCTGTTCAAAAATGAGAAAAGTTCCAGGATAATTGCATTATCCGATCGTTATTGACCCTAATATGACAGCCATGGTTTAATTCTTTCTCAAAGAACCTGCTTTAGACTGCTTTGAAAATAATACATTTCACCCTAGAGAGATAAGATGAAGAGGCATCTATTAGCCCGAAATATATACCAAATATTTTTTAATTCTAATGACATATTTGCCAGATTAAAAAAGAATACAAAGCAATAAGCAAAATACTAAAAGCAAACATTGTATATTGTAAAGGAAGTTTAGATGGAACATAAAATTTAAAGAAAAGTAACCTGTGTATCTTAAGTTTAAACGAACAATTATACCTAAAGATTCGAAACGATAAATTTAGAAGTGATTATTAAGAATTTGTAACCAAAATTTATTAACCTTGAAAATATTCATTATGACCTAATAATTTACGAATTAACAATAAATTAAGTTCAACAATTTTTATGTATTGCATTAAAGGTAATTTAGATATAAAAATTTTGCTAAAATCTCTATAGTTAATTTAAGTTTGTCATAGTAAATAAATGTAATTAGTAATTTTGTTATAAAATTAAAATTTTAAAAATTAAATATGTCACTGGAAGTCTGAGAATTCATAGTATCTTTTAATGTTGCAACAAATTATGTTTCAAAAAAACCTGTAATTAGTAACATTTTAGAATTAATTAATTTATGTCTTTTTAAAATAGTTTTTTTTGTTTTAAATTAAAAAAAATGGTATTTGAAGTTAAAAAAAATCAGAAGCATTAATGATGACATTTAGACTGTTAAGACTCGGATAATAAAGATTGATTTTTCATATTAAGTAGATATTTGGTGTAAAACATGTTTTATAATCCCAATTCAAGTCATTTAAACTTGTTCTTCTTAAAATTGTACTTCAAACCGTCAAAAAATCAGTATTGTCTCATAAGCACTCCTTGAAATCTCGATTCATGTAAAAAGGGATGCAAACATTTAAAATAAATAAAATTGTAGACAAAAAATCTTCCTCAAGTTAATTTCTTAATTAGAATTTTTAAATACTTAATGTCAAAAATAACTACTAATAAACGTTATGAAGAAAACGAACCACATCAAAAATGAGATGGATGAAGGAGGTGCTAAAAGGCGCAAAGTAATTAAAAATTAATAATCATGGAGAAAAAGCAAACAACAACAAGAAATAGAAAAAAACAACACAAGAACCTAAAGGCCTGTTACACCTGAAAATTTAATAATAATAAATAATCTGCTACACTCTGTATATATATATATATGACTGGTGTTATGGTAATTATGTCGCGAAATGTTTTCGAGAGTCTCCAAACGTATGTTTTGTGCAAGTACGCTCGGCACGGAAAATTTAAAAGCAGAAACAAGTCGTAACTCATTTTCAGTTCATTAGGAAAATGGTTTCGCGTTTATTTAGAACAAAGGACGGCCGGGCAGAGGAAAGATACGCGCTTTCTTGTTATTATCATCTGGGAAAAGTGTTCCTTTAATATGTACAACAAACTGGAAACTGGAAGCCATAAAACGTAGATATTGTACCGAGAAAGTAGTTTAAAAATTTTATCTGAGGATTTTAAAAATTGTCATTAAGTTAAAATTGCAGAAAGCTGTGATTTATAATAGAGAATTATACATGTGCCAAATTAATTTCGTCATATTCCCTAAGGATCAAAATTTACTTCGGTTACGGTATACGGAATCATTATTATTATCCGTTTAGAAAGCGGCAGCGTTTCTTGAATTTGGTGATTATCCCGATTCATATCGCATATCGCACTCAATGCGATGAATACCAACGTTCCCGAACTATTCCACAAATTCCACACTCTCTATACACTTATTTAGGAATTTTAATAATTCTTCGGAGAAGAAAAAAACGTATGTTTTTTTATGAAATAAAGTTTTCTCAATGATCATTAGTTTATGGCACAAAACCATTAAGAAAACTTCTGTCTAGGCCAAAAAAAGAAACTGAAGCAGCAATTTTGATGTAAATTGTTCGCACCCCAATTTTCTCTAAAAAAGTAACGACCTCAGTTTATCTGGATGTAACGACATCCTTCGTCCAGCGGCGACTCGTCGAAAAAGTCGAATTTCCTATAGTTTTCGTTATATAAGGGCTTTTCTTGAGGTTTTTTGGGATTTTCTTACTCTACAAGAGCAACGTTTTACTCCACATCTTGGAATTTTAAGGTCTGGATCGATCTTATTTTGGTAGTTTTCTAGTACAAATTATAACTCGTTTGTGCTCATCTCCTGTATTAATAATCCTTTTTTTAATGTAGTGGTCTTTTAACATTTTTAAAAGTTTCTTTATTCGGTTTCGTTTTTTTTTGAAAATATTTCTTTTCCCCTTTTTCCTCCTTCGTCCTTCTGGTACTCCCTCCTTCATCCTTACCATTAACCAACCCGGTTAGTATTTAGAAAAGAACGACTAGGACATATTCGGTATCCCTTCGGCGTGGCCACTGGTCCTGTCCCGTTTTTTTGGCGTCAGCAGGCGAAGAGTCAAGTATCTTGTCGGGAACGACCTTAACAAACGACCAGCTCGTATATTTTCCCGTTTGCAGTGCCCTCTAGCGGCGTGTTAGTGACTCGTAAGGAGCCCTCGCGACAAATGAATGTGCATAGATTTCGGCTACGAGCACGGCGCGCGGAATTGAGCCACTGCTTCTCATTATTCATTTGCTACAGAAACGACGAACACGAAACCAGATAAACTTCGACAAATCGCCATGAAAATTCAACAGGAATGTATTCTTTGGTTACATTCATATGCAAGATTTATAAGCAGGATGTTACAAAAGAATACATGAATTCAGAAATTTACGAAATTATAATTTTTAACACAAAATTTAAAAGAGACCACACTTTAACTTTTATATTGTTACGTAGCGGGGTTATTCCTTTCAATGAATATATGAGCAAATCTAAATATTTTGGAGCAATTAACTCTCTAGTTACTATCATATATCGAGCTCTCAAACTTAACTCCCAAAAAAACCAAAAAAACCCTTCTTATTAATTTTAAAAATATCTATTTGTTATGCAATCGCGTCCTTGTCTCATAACTATCGCTCATGTAATATTAAATAAATAGTAAATGTTATAATTTGGAAAATGTTAAAGAAGCAATAAGTTTTGTGTACAAGGAGATATTTATCTAGATCCCTGTACTACACATTTTGGTGCTAAATGAGAAAAGAATTTATTACGAAATACTCGTTATAAAACTTTAATAAAAGTGTAAGTAAATGATTGAAGTAAAAATGGAAATACACTCCTGTGCAAATGATAATTGGACTAATCTAGAGTTAAAAAACCGGAACTGCGGGCAAAGAACTTTCCGATTTATGACACCCTCGGTGGCGTTTGTTGTAAAGTTGGTACATATGGAAAATGGCGGGCGGAACAAGAGTTATCAAGCGCGACCGAACGTCCCTTCCCGTTTCGTTTCATAAATTTCACTCTTTCCCACAATTTGTGTTATTTGCTCCCACCAAATCGATAACAATCAACGAACATATCCATAACGATCCCTTTAAATTGCCATCGCTACAATAATATTTATTTATTTATTTGAACTGCGAAGATACACTCCAACTCCCTTAAAACATAAATAAGTTGCTTGAAAATAAATTACATAAGAAGGGGGCGGATCTGCAAGAGACGCCGAGTCTAATTAGCGACCTGGCAAGAAATATTTTAGCACGAAAATAAGTCCTGTTTGTTACACGACCACCTGCAAACTCGCAGATAAACTTTTTAAATTTATCGGCCCGGAAAATTTATGACGCAGAAACGAATTAATCTGAAGTTTGGCCGGTGTAGCGGAACGCTTTTTGGGGAAAGCAAAAGGAGGTTCCAGTGTCTCCGTCTTATTTAAATTGTTCGTTCAAGCTGTTTTATACTTAGTAGAAAAGAGAGTGGAATTAAGACATTATTTGATACATTTCAATTTTATTATTGCGGAAAAATAAAAGTATCAACGTAAATAAGCGAATTGGAAAATGTTTCAATCGCCCAGACTATTGTCAAAAATTTTATATTTCTATTAGTATAGTCGCCGATTCCATTTTTTTGGTATCATGCTCATCTTGGTTGGAATTTTTTTATGTAATAGTTTTACCAATTTTTGCCAAGGCACGTTCACTGTATAATATACTCGTATATACCCCAAATAAAATTTTCTTTTAAAACTTATTCCTTCTACATCTCACCTCTTCTCTTTTTCTTGCAATTTAATTACTTTAAAAGAAATGTTCATTCCGAAGAAGTTCGGTAACTTACTTTTGTCTCGTATATTTCTGAGCAATACTCTGCATTTGAAAGTTCCCAATTACGAGAAATTTCAAAAAATTCGTATAACTACTTACAGATTGTCAAATTTAAAAAAAATATATTTTCTTAAAGACAAAAGTCTACAAAAATCGAATCGAAAGCGTGTACTTTCGATCGATTACACTTGTACATGAAGCTACTGAATAATGCTTATAAAAAGACAGAATAAAAAAATCACCCTCCATCTTATTCTTGCGAGATGGCACGTGCAAGAAAAAAAAAATAACTCGGCAGCTGCGAGAATAAAGAAAAAAGGGACTTCAAAGGTACATTCAATTTCAAAACAATCGCCTTACAAACATACCCTAAGCATATACAGGATTAAATCAATATAACACAATTTCTTCACAATATTTTGAACTTTTATACATGACGAATATTAGGTTTTTAATTTTTTTCATATATAAACTAACTCTTAGTTTAGCGATTTTTTTTCGGATTTTAGACGGCTCGTCGTACTTATTTGTTAACCCACCCCCTTGAAGGGACGAAAAACAACCGGCCTGGCCCTTTATTCCGCGTGAAAGGGCCATTCTTCTTTCTTAAGCGAAGTGTATCTTAGGGATTAAAGCTCGATTGTGTAATGGGTCGAGCATAAAGACATTCAAATGATTGAAACAGCAAAAAGTTCGGAGTAGGGACACGATTTTATGAAATTCAAAGTCTTTATTCTTTTAGGCACGAGCACATTAAAAATGTTCTTTGTGCTTGCAGGGAACGTTTTTCAAAGAAAATTATATTCACTTTTGTTCGTTTATTATATAGGATGGACACTAAGGAAAAATAAAACGTAACTATTGAATATGTGAATGGTTTTCAACGTTTTACATCGATCTGTATAACGCGTTTGATTCTTACAACTGAGAGGGACGAATGAGAACCTTTTATATTGCTTATTCATTAAAATGTATTTATTATAAAATATTAATCCCCTTGATATAATTGGCTTCAGAAATGAAAACTAAACAGCAAAGCTGTTAATTATCGGTAAGCATAAATCAAATATTTGTTGTGTTTTAAATATACAGCGTCCATAAACTTATTTACCAAATAAAAATCATTAATACTAGACTTAATTTTATATGGATTTAGTCTAAATTATCTCACTGTAAAAATGCTCTCTAAAGACCCTAATAATGTTAAAAATGAAAACATATATAAATTACTGTTTCGTCGTTACAAAAAAAATAGACCTACTTTAATTTTGAGACCTTTATTTGAAAAATAGGTTATTTATTAACAAAAAATATTTTATTTTGGTTTAGCTGAGAAAAGAGCAATTTTGAAGTCATTTTTGTTAAGTAAAATATTATTTTTGCGTTTTAAATCCAGTTTCAATTTAGCCTTATTATTTATTACTCACCCTGTATAAGCCATTAGTAGGTGATTAAATTGCACTTCAGAGAATTGAATTTTAAATGGTTCTATTTAAAAAACAATAATGGGCATAAGATCGCTTCAACGTGGTGTTTAAGTTGGAAAAATTAAATCAATTTTAATTAAAATGCAATGAAAAAAGTATTTAATGAATAAAGGTAATTCATATCAAAATCTGATGAAAGGGATCAATTTTTTTTTCATTGAAATATAATGAAAAAAGGCCGTTTTATTAATTTTTTTTGAAACAAGGTTTACTTTTTATCTTTTTATTAAAATAGTGCCAATATAATTGTGGGATAACAAATATTGTATTTTATGAAAATATATCACAATAAAATCTGCTGCTAAAAGAAAAGGATAAAATTTCATTGAAAAATATTAAGTTATAATATAATTTAATAGAAAAAAATAATTCAATTCAAAACTTCTCAGTTTCACAGTTATTTTATTAAAAATATTATTTTTTTTATCAACTAATTACAGGTATAACTAAAAAACAGTGAAAATTTCAGGGACACTACCTGAGGCTACTCATTAGTGACTATACAGTTCAATTAAATTTTCAAAAAAATTCGTTATAAAACGATAAATTTTATGAAATTTAAAAAAATTTCTTAAATATATTTCATTTTTCCAACTTAAACACGTTGTTGCTTAGAAAATTATTTTTGTCTTTAGCACTTGCATTTTAAATGGTCTTATTTGAAAACATTTGTTATTTCTGGCTTTTTTAAAGCAATTTTAAATGACGGTAATTTAAGTTAAGAAAAAAATAACGTCTTATACTTGAGATTTTTGTTTGACAGGAAAAGTTTTAATACTAATATTTTAAAAACATATTTAATTTAAGTTTCAAATAATAAAAACATTGTAAGCATTTTTTTTATTTGTTAAAAATATATTCGTTAGACCGTAAAACTTTATAAAAGTCCATCCTGTATACATGAAATCATAATTTCGATTCCCTGAGCCCGCCGGACCAATTATGTTCCGGAATATATTGAAGTGTTGATTAAACAAAACATGTAAATATAAAATATATTTATTCGCCAGAGATTCGTACAGAATTCATAATACAGTGATATTCAGTAGTAAATCTGTTCTAAAAAAATAATTGTATTTTTTTGTTTCGATAACCGATCTGAAAGTATCTCGTAAACGTAATCTACGAGAAAGGACTCAACAAAGAGCAAAAAATTATTTACATAAGGACAAAGGATCAGTTCGGGTCCTGGTTATAAGTAGATGTTATTTGATTTGTGAAATTGAAGGACAAAGGGGAGGAAAAAATAAGTGGAAATTGCAGGTATTTCGGCGTGATAATGAACAAGCGAAGACCGTAATAATAGAAGTTTTGCCGATGAAAAAGATTTCATTTAATATTTACTCCATTATTGTTTGCTTTTATGAAACGAAATGAAATTTCCTCATTTTTTTATACACTGAACACGTATAAAATTATTCAATGTTTATTTATGAAAGAGTTTGAAATAATTTAATTAAATTAATAAGTTATTTGAAAAAGTACAAAACTTGTTACAATTATTAGTAGGATTGCTAATTGCTCTTTTTAATGTCAAGCTAATGTTTAATTTGAATCATATTTTTTATAAAAAAAACACATTTTTATCCAAGTGAACGAAACATTTACAAATTTATAAAATATTTGAGCGAGTGTCCGTAAGATGTTAAAAGGACACAGTTAATTGCTTGTGTGTTGTGAAGAAGTTTTTTATTCGAGTCCTTTCTCTATTAGACACAGGTCTAAACTACTGGCGAAGCACCTGGAAATGGCAGAATTAATTTCAAACTTCTGATATATGGGGCAGAAGAACTGAAAGAAAGACTATATTTAGTAATAAAAAAATATGGGAACATGAAAAGGATGAGAGCATGGAAAAATAGTACCACTACAAAGGAAAGAGGACCCATAAATATGTATAGAAACAAGAACTTAAATTTGACCTAAACTACTTATCAGCTTAAGGCAGCGGGTCCTCATTTCATCCAGAAACTCTTCTTCCTCCAGGTTATTTGTACTGTTATAAAAGAAGAAAAAAATAAGTTCAAGAAAACTATAAAACTGAACAAAATATAACTGAAGAGAAATAATAAAACACCCATCAAATAAAAAATGCTCAAGAACAACGGGATTTGGTACACCAAAGGGAAGAAAATTAGCAGCAAGTGGATATGTTAACAATGATATTAAAAAAGTTTGAAGAACAAACAAACAGATAATAAATAAAAATTTGAAAAACAAAATGAGAATTTTATTTCTGAAATTTTCCATTTAAAGACTTGGGCCACGATCAAATTTTAATGATCTGGACTTTTTTGTTTGGGAACATTAAACAGTTAAAATGTTGCTTTAAAACAATATAAGATTAAAGTTTGGTTTCGCCACTGGGTGAAAAGCTGTTGTGTCAAAAATATTAAGAGGCGCTATGAATTTATGTATTTTGTTGTTTTGGCGCTAATCGAACAGGGGCAGCATGATAAATGGTACAAGTTTATCTAGAAAGGACATTTTTCTGTTCAAAAATGAGAAAAGTTCCAAGATAATTGCATTTTCCGATCGTTATTGACCCTAATATGACAGCCATGGTTTATTTCTCAAAGAACCTGCTTTAGACTGCTTTAAAAATAATACATTTCACCCTAGAGAGATAAGATAAAGCTTAATCTATTACTCCAAAATAGACACGAGTTTTTTTTTGTAAATACAATATTGCTAGAATAATTCCAAAGTACCTCCGGTATAGTTGTGTATGCAAAAATGAAACATAAAGAGCAAACAACGGAGATTGTTGGCGTAGAAGCCCCTCAGCGAAACAGTTAATGATTCAACTTTCGATTTAAACTTTCTTCAAACTTCATCGCGGTCGTCGTTTTTAGCCGGGTTAATTTTAAGCTCAAAATTAAAATTCGCTAATAGCTGCAAACTTTGTGCTCTTTGAAACCTCATTTAAAACTATTTAAGTACCCCGAATGGAGTGGAAACTGCCAATCGCCGCAGGGAGCACGTACGAACAGTACGAAATTAATAACTAAAAAGAATCAACAGATATTTTTTATACTTTTTTGTTGAAAAATTTTGTTCACTGTAAAATTACTAATATTTAAATCAAAGTTAGTTTTACAAAAATTTTCTTTTCGGTTCCTTCGGTGCCTTTTAGGCAAGACACAGAGTTTTTCTTTCTTTTTTTTTTTCGTACATATTAATTGTGCCAAAAGTGGTTCTAAAATCAATTATTTATCAGTATCGTGAATTTCAAAAAGCTGTACTTTTTCAAGAGAAAAATACAATTGAAAAGCATTCATCACTGTGGCTTTTATTCCTTTTCATTTTGGCAACGCATAATTTCTGGTGGTAAATTGTAGGAAGGAAGCGAATTTAGACGTGAGAATAAGTTAGGAAATTTAGGGATGTTTAATAAGAGCCCGTGGGAACGTGGAAATCGGTGCAAGGGAATGCACGAACTTCAGGTGTTTGTGAAACTCCCTTCAAATATACAATGGGGTGACCGCCCCGCCCAAAAACGTTTACACATTCGTTTCACAACCATGTTTTTTTTTTTAATTTATTTTTGGGCGCTTATTGTATTTTGTTACCATTATCCTTATGTTTGTCCGTTTCTTTGGTCTTCTCTTTAATGCTTGATTAACTGAAATATTTTTTTAATGTTCCACTTGTTTTCTGTTTGAGCTTATTCTATAGATTTTTTGTTAATTTTGTACTGTCAACAATATTTAATGTACATTTTGTTGATTTCTTATTTTCCCAAGGATCCTGTTATTTTTTATAAAAACATTTCAATTTGATTACATCTACTTTCTTGCCTAAATCTGTGTGTTTTATTCTAAATTACACGGTTATTAAATTGAGGTCCTTCATGCTCTTTTGAGTAAAATTTAGAAGAGCAATTGAGCCCCGATTTCCATCAAAGCTTTTCCTGGTATAATACACGTCCCGAAGTAAAATTAATGCTCTCCATCGTAAAATACTTGTGAGTTCTTAGCTCTAGCTCTAGCTCTACTCTAAATCTCCATTTATTGTGGCCCTATCGATTTCTAATTATTTTTGCTTTAACATCCGAAAGCTTTTCACCCGAATTGGAAAAAAGCCGGTCATATTTTAGCGCCGAGAGTGGTTTATACAGTCCGCAAACCTAAATTTACTCTTATTTATGTCTATATTTGGGTTAAAATTTATTACAAATCGTTCTAGTTAAGATTTAGAATTGATAATATTTCATTTTTGAACAATAAATACTTAATAATGAATTAAAATTTTTCATATAAATCTAATTTTTTCTCTATAATACTTTAAATAACCCTTCGTTTTCTATTAGAAAACTAAATATTTATGAAAAATTATGGTGGAAGGAAGACATATTTTTTTATGTAGGGATATTTTATGACGGTCTTTCATCATATATAAACGACTATTAAATAAGACTTGTATTACAATATCCTGAAGGCATTTTGTATACGAGGCCATAAACTCTGAGCGCACCTTTTTCTATTTCTATTTCGGGTTTTATGTCGCGTATATTCGAGATGCTCTTCCAAGTTTTGTTACTTTGATTTCAAATTTTATTTTGCTCTTGAACTATTCTTACCAAAAAGGAGGTTCATATCAGTTATTGAAAAAGTCATTAATGAAACTGAAAATTAAAATGAATTAATTTTAAAAATAGAATTTTGGAAAATCTCGACTTAAAAATAAGATTTTTATAAACTAATATTCTTAAAAACAAAAAAACGTTATTTTTATAAAATTTTGAAGAATCTTGACCCAGAAACGACATTGTTTTACAAACGAATCTTGCAAACGAAATGTTTATCAAACATCGATCTTAGAAATAAAAATTTTTAAAATTTTGACAATAAAAATAAAATTTTTATAAAATTTCAATATCGATAACGTTATTATTGTAAATTCTTGCCATTAAAAATAATTTTTTGGAAAATCTCGACTTAAGACAAGATTTTTATAAAATTTTATTATCAAAATCGATATTTTGACTTTGAAAACGTTAATTTTATAAAATTTTGATTATCCATTTTCTCAAATAAAATTTTGAAGCCGAAACTACTCGTCAAATTTGTATTTTACATTAATAATTAAATCAATTATGTAGTAAAGATTTTGAATTTAATTGTTTCCAATTTATAAAATTTTGACAATATAAATAACACATTTTGAAAAATGTTGACTTAAAAACGATATTTTCTTAAAAAAATTACACTTTAGATTTCAAAAGCGAGATTTTTATAAAGAATTCTCGACACTTTTAACTTTTATATTTCCGTACATAAGTCCATACATATATTTTTAATTTCACTTCTTCATTTTCAAATGTTGTATAAAATTGAAAAAAACTTTAATTCTACTTAAAAATATAATTTTTTTTACTTTATTCATTAAAATTGTCTTCATTGTTTATGTGTAGATGAGTTTAAAAAAAAATCAGAGGTCAAATGCTTAGTTCGATTTAACTAAATCTTTTTAGTGCAGCAAATCCCCCGTATTTAGCCAAAGTAAAGGTTCTATTTATATTTTATTAATCGTTCTTGTTTGGGAAATCTCAAGGAGAATTAGTGAAAAGCCAACATTTAAATCGGTATTTGATGATGTCTAATAACAACTCCTTATTTAATATTAGTATCGAAAATCCAACCTGTGGTGTAATTTGGTAGGTAATTACGTTCCCGGTCTAACTCGATGTTAATCAACTGCATTATTAACCTAAAATTAAATCCTTTGCTGGTTTCAATCACGGCAAACTAATATACTTACACTGCCATTTTGAGTTTTAGTATACAGGGTTGAAATCCAAAAAAAATATAGACTTTTTTGAAAAATTAATTGCATTGGGATTTATAGTCTTGTCATGTGTTATTAACGTTTGAAAAATAAATTTTTGGAACAAAGAGATCATTAAACAATTTTCTTAACAAAAATATTTAATATAATTATTGCTGCTAATTTTACTGTAGTTTTTTTTAAATTATGACAGAAAATAAAGAAGAAGGTGACATTTTATCAACATTTTTTGGTTCGTCCTGTATAATTTATCTTGATATGTAAAAATGATTATTTCAGGATTTATGTAAACGAGTTTATTCTGTACGTTTGAAAGTGGAATTTAAATGTGGAAATGCGTATGTGGAACATATTATTCGAATTACGATGTAATACAATAAACTGGCTATTTTGACGGCATAGAATTCAAATGATTTATTGCTGAAATATTGAACATTAAAATGACAATGTTTATTAGATTTTTGTGATGAATTGCAATCATAAAAATATATTCATTAACTGAGTTCAAGAAAACTAATCTATTCGAGGCTTAAAAAAAATAAATATTCAAGTGAGTAAACAAATTAATTTGATAAATTGCGAAAGTGCGATAAGTTCTAAAAAATACAAATATTTAAAGTAGAAAAATAATAAAGTACAAAGCAGTTAACTCTAAAATAACAGAAATTTCGATAAAAGTTAAATGAAAATGAAATAGTAAATATAATACAGATTCATGGTCCAGTAGAAGATGTAATAGAAGAAGAAATATGAAAATTTTAATAAAATTTACAGCAGAACCAATTAAACCAGGAGTAAAATGAAAATGATAATAATGGAAAAATTGGAACACAAGAGTAGGTAAAAGTAAAAATAAAGGAATGGAAAGTTACGGTGAAGAAACTGTAAACAAGGATGGATTAAGGATGATTAAGAAATATAATGTGGTACCAGCCTTTAAAGAAACACTAATAACAATAGCACAGGACATTTGTGAAAACAGAAAATTCAATAAACACTTACAAAAAACAACATGGTAGAACGAGGAAATAAAAGAACTAGTAAAAGAATAGCGTGGAAAAAGATATTGTAACGAAAACACAAAAGGATAAAAAAGACTATATAGTAGGGAAAAAATCTTGAAAAGTATAAGAAGAGAAAATACGAATTTGGAAAGAATTTGGTGAACAGATAACAGAAGTACATAAGACAAATAAGAAAAAATCTGGACACAAATAAAAATATTATATTTTTATTTGTATAGTTAAATTTAAAAATGGATGAAATTATAAATGAAAAAGAACTAGAACAAGAGCAAGATCTAGAAATAATAAGTGACGAAATTAAAGAGGCCATAAAATTATTAAAATAGGGAAGGGAGAAAACAGAAAAGAATGGATTTGGAATTTATTTAAAGAAGCATCGAAGGAACGAAAAACACCGAGAGAATGGGAAAACAATCTAACCATACAGATATATAAAAAAGGAGATCATACTCAATAAGAGAATTATAGAGCAATCCAGCTACAAAAATTTTAAAAAAAGCCTACGAGAATATGTAAAGCTTTTATATCAAAAAGATGAACAAACGACAATATCTTTATTCTAAGGAACAAAATAGAAAGAAATATAGAAGAAGAGGAACTCTTTTGACGTTTATAGATTTGAAGCTAGCAATTGACATTGCATACAGAAGTGAAGTGTGGAAAAGACTAAAAGAAATTAAAGTATCGACTGATCCAACAAAAGCCATCAAAAGCAAATATAAGATAGTAAAGGCCAAAATACAAATTGCTGAACAAAGATCAGAAGGATTCATAATAAAAAGAGGTTTAAAGCAAGGCAATATCCTGACTCCACTATTTTTTTTTTATTAATAAAGGGTAAGTATATTAAAAAAAAAATAAAACATATTGCAAAAATTCAAACACCATAATCGGATCTAGAAATCTAGAATCCATAAAAGTATTTAAAATAAACTCCGTTTTTCATGTGAATCGAAAAATAAAAATTTGGTGGATTCAAATCCGAAGCCAGTATTTTTAAATTAATCCGTTTTAAGTGTGTAGCCAAAAAATTTGTCAAAATGAAATCCATGGCCTACTAAATTACAATATTTTCTTTTAAAATTAGGACAATTTTTCTCAAAGAAATGAAAAATTTTAGTAAAATAGGGAAATTAAAAAAAATCGAAATTATCGAACGAGTTATTTAAAAAGAAAATGCTAATTTCACCTCTTCGACGATTATTCAGGAAGAGAAAAATATCCCCCAGAAACCAATTATTAATTGTAATTCAAAGTATTTCGTTTCACATTTCTTGCCCAAAAATTATAAACTATTTTTTTATAACAACTAAACTTTTTATAAAGATAGTCTCAAATTGTTTTTTAAGTACAACACCGTATTTTCCAAAGAGAAACTTTAGTATAAAATAATAAGCAGACAATTTCGAAGATGAACCTCTTTCGGCAAACAGGTTTCCTGAGACGAAACCGGCGCAAACAGAAGGAGAAAAGACAACCCGTGGGAAATGTGCCCTTAATAACTGGATCATCCCTTACGTTCCAAGGTCCGTTGAGCCCTTTGTACTCTTTTTGCGAATCGTATCTTGTTCATTTCATTTCGGCGGGAAATATCGCTCCGTTTCTTTTATTTATAACCGTCACCCAGTTTATTATACAGGGTGTTTAATTACACTATTAATTTAGAAGTGAGCTCTCGAGGGAAAACTCGGGCGCCCGTATCCGCCGCCCACTTAATCTTGGCTCTATTAAAATTTCGATTTGATGCCCACATATTTGCGCCCTTTCAATAAAAGAGAGCGGCGAGCGGTGCGTGTCTCGGCCCATTTAACCACTTTTATCTTTAATTGAGGATAATACATTCGGAGTTTGATCTCGATTCGATGTTGGCGTTGATTTTAAACAACTTTGAGGCTTGCCGTGGCCGAAAAGCGGGTTCATTGTTTTTTCGAAGGGCCGAGTCGCGTGCCCTTTTACTATTTCGTGTTTGTTTCGATTTATTTTCCACATAAATTAATTTTTACGGACGTTTCCTAGTTGTAATGTGCAATGAAATTATTTTTTCACAACTTTTAAACATTTTCCGTAAAAAAATCGAACTAAGTTTATTTCGTAAGGAGTTTTCGCGCTATACTCGAATAAAATGTCAATAACGCACTATTATTTCTGGAAATACGTGAACTCGTTTAAAAATAAGCATCTTTTGATTCTCATGGCGGTAAACGTACCAGAACCGTCGCTGAAAGGACCAGATCCAGTTCTTAATACCCAATTCATCTTTGTACGAGCACACCTTGAAATCCGGTATCCCTAATAATGAAACCCACAAAAAAACCTGGCCCAGAATCCCGCGATTTTATCCCTCGTGTTCTCACCGAACCTGCTTAAGATTGAAAAATGTGCGTAAGAACTCCGATGCCCTTAAAAGGGGCCCGGACGGTCATAAGTCCATACTCGGAACGTAATAACTGCACTGACTTGTCGGAACTAAAATAATTCGTTTACAACAAATAGGAAAATGGGAGTATTAGAAGAAATAAAACAAACAAAAAATAGACGAATTAAACTAAAAAAGAACAGAAATATAAAAAAATAAACCTAGGAAAGGAACACACTAAATAATAGTGAATCTAAATAATTGCAAAACTCAAAAAGAGCGAAATTAAGAAAAAACGAAAATAAGAAAGAGGGAAAACAGAAAGAACCAAACAAGATAAAAACTAAAAAAGAGGAACTAAACTAAGAAAAGACGAATTTAAGAAAGGAAAATACAAAAAGTATCAAAATTGAAAACAAAGAAAGATCAAATTGAAAAAGATCGAAGTTAAATCTTTATTTTTCTTTATAGGCACGTTTTAAAAAAATTTTATATAAGATATAAAACTTTCATATACTTAATATTGCATTATTTCTTCAGTTTGCGTTACTGATATGTCATAAATAGGATAATGAGATTTGTTTCATATTAAAAATAATGTAACTAACCTGAGAGGATTTTAATTCGGTTCGTTAGTGCAATTGTCCAAGACTAACGCCCTTCGAGCAGATCCCTTAGGGTCCGAGTGTGAGAAATTATCCGATGAGGGTGCCCTTCCCTTCATAATCGGCGGTACCTGAACGTATATAAATGCTGGTACATTCGCTCAAAAGTCATTCCGAATTTTTATCGTCAACGATTCACTTCTGGCCCTTAAAGGGCCTTCATTGAATTTTTGTTTTGTTTCGTGTTTGCTGTTACAATTTGTTGAATTTTTGTTAAGTTTTGTTGTTGAAGTTGTACTCAAAAATGATGCCGAAAATATATGGGAAGATCTGGTGGCTGCAAATTGAGTAAGTATAGTTTTTCTTTGGATATTTTCATTAGAAATTTATCTAATAATAACTTGTTTGTTAGAGAGCTAAATAATTCTTCTAAACCTAATTTTACAATTTTTTTGTCCTTTTGTATTTTTATTAGTTTTTTGATTTGATTTTTTTTTTATAAATTTTAGTTTTTTTATGTTTAAGTTTTTTTAAAAATGTTCTCGATTTTAAATGATTTTTGAGAGTTTTTGGATCATTTTAAGTGACTTTTTAGATAATTTCCAACTTGAGGTACTGGGGCCATAATCTGATGAATTTAATAATTTTTACCTTTTTATTTTTATTTTACAATCAACAAAGTCTTACTCACTATTTTCGTTTATATTTCAAATACTACTACAATGTTTTTTAATGTTTACACTGTTTTTTGCAGATACACCATGGAGAAGTATTTGCCCACCTAAAAGCAGATCCCAATTTGAAACTGAAGTTAAGTTTACGTTTTGAATATAGTTTATGGTTGTTTTCAAATGTTAAGATCACCACAAATATGCAGTTGAAGTTGATTTGATCCTTACCAAGGAAAAAGAACGCCTCTGACTACGTCACTGGTAAGATCCAACAATTTTTAAGTCGAATTCCAGTGGGGCAGGTGGATTTTTTCTTGAAGTTGGTAAGAAGTTGTTATGTTTCTGTTTTACGTTAACATCCCAATTTTGGAGTTATGGGAGATGGAAGTTGTTGACGTTAAGTTTTTCCTTGTTTCCCGTTAATAGATTAGTGCGAATCACTAAAAACGTTAAAATGTTAAGTTTACGTTAAGTTTTGGAGTTGCTGTTAATCATTATTCCAACTGTCTTCAATTAGGTCGAAAATGTACTGAAAATACAAGTTTTCTGTTGATAATCCGTGTGTTTCCGATTTAAAAAGTTTGTTAAAGCTGAATATCTGTTAAATTTTGTTCAAAAACTTGTTAAGTTTAGTGAATTGTTAAAAAAACCGTCGTTCAATTGTTATTAGAAATCCGTTTGTTAAGTTTTAAATATGTTTTAAAAGGAATAGACTTCTCTTTGAAGAAAAAAATTGTAACCTAATTTTTCCGACTCTATAACTAAATTACCGAGAATCATTTGTATTTTAATTTTTAGGTTGTTCTTCCACCTTTTTCTCGGTACAATTTATTTTGTTTATGCTTTATTTTTTCAAAGAAGTCTAAAAAAATATTGAATTATCTTTTTGCATTATTAGTTTTCAGTTATTTTTATTTTAGAATTTTGGTTACGTTTCATTTTCTTTTTACTTTCATTATTTTTTTTTTGTTTTTCGTTTTTTCTATAAGAACCCATTTTTAAAAAAATACAAAAAAATAGAGCCTCCTTTTTGAATTTTGTTTCCGTTGATCTATTGTTTTGTTTTGTATTATTTTTTATTTGGAGGCGTTTTCTTTTCTTTTTCTTTGTTTAATTTTTATTTTTTATCCTTCAGTTAGAACAAATAGACAAACAATAAATGTTCAATTTATTCAACTTATTTTTTGGTTTTCCGTTGTTTTTTGTTTTTATTATTTTTTATATTTGGAAAAGGTTAGTTCAAAAAAGTTTATTTTAGCTTATTATAATCTTTTTATTTTCCATTTTTATTTTTTATTTATTTTATTTAATGATCTTTAGTTTTTCTTTCACTAATAAAAATACCATTTTTATTTTCAATTACCACGACGTTTTTAGTATTTTTTAATTTGATTAAATTTTTTTAAATTTTCATTTTATTTTCTCCTTTTTCTTAGTATTATTTATAATAACAAAAAATAAAAAACAATTTTTTGACAATATCTTTAAGTATTCTTTATGAAAGCCTTGGATTTTCGTTTAAAATTCCTGTTTAACAAAATTAACTAGTTTTATCTTTTATTTATTTGATATTTATTTCATTTGTCTTATATCAGTAAGTGATTTCAATTTGCTGCTTATTTTTGTTTTTGTTTTATCTATCTATTTTTTAAATTTTTTCTTTTAACTTATCTGTTTAATTTCACCACTACTTTCAGTATTTTTTCAATTTATATTTTTCGTTTTCTCATATTCGCCTTTATTATTTTATAATTTTTTCGGAAAGAACATAGTTTTAAAAAATATGACTGTATTTTCTTTAAGTTAGCACCTAATTGTTAATATAGCGTTTAATGATTTGTTTTTGTTTGCGTTTTCGTGTGTGTTTTATAAAAGAACCCCCTCATAAAAAAATACAAAAATTAATATTAGTTCTAGTAGTCTCTCAAATATACAGCAGAAAAAATATTATATTAAATACAAATTTAGAATATTAACAGATTTCCAAATAATTGAAAAATAAATTATTTACAGGCTGCATGAAATATTTACAGATAATTTGAATTTAAATAATTGATCTGTCATTAATGGACAATATTTTAAATATAACAAAAGAAGGGCGATGATCAATTTTTTGTTAAAATCGTGTTTTTAGTATGTTTTATTTGCTGGTATCAAAAATCGGATGTTTATCCTGAATAAAAATAAAAATAAAAACAACTAGAACTGAATTTGCGCCATGAGGGTTATTTTATTATTTTTTATCGTGTGTTTTTCTTTAATTTGACGTATTTTTCATTATTAAACTTATGTACTTTAGTTATAGGATTATTTTATGATTAGATAAGTAAGATTTTGTTTGCATTCAAGTGCCTTCCATTTTTTGCCTTTTATTATGTTAACCGATTCCTATATTTCAGAAAACCAACTAAAAATTCTAAAGATAATGTTTGTTGGATAGTTTTTAATGCAATTAAGATAATTACTAATTAATTTTTAATTACATTTCAAATCTGTTGTTGTAATTATTTTTTAGAATTTTTAGTTCAACTTCAAAATGTAGGAATCGTTTTCATTTCTTTTATTGAATTCTTTAACTTTAAGGAAAAATTTTACACTTGACGAGTACAACACCACATTTTTCCAATAGTTCTTCTTTCTCGGTTTTGCTTTTTTCTCTTCAACTGCTCTTTCTATATCCCACAAACTTTATTGTTATTATTTTTGTTTTATTTGATTTATTTTGTTTGTAAATATTGTATATATTTTGTGTGTGTGTCAATAAATACTTATTTTATAATTATTAGTTATTTTATTTATTTTACCTCTGTTTATTTAGATTTAAAAATATTCTGATTGAAAATGAGAACAAATATTTAGGCAACCAACATTACGAATTTGTGATAAGTGTGTTGATTGAGCAGGGATAATTTATTGGAACATTTTTCGGAAATTCTCCCGTTGTATTCGGAAAAGACGGGTCTTTTTCTAATTCTGATATATCGACTGCTCCCATTTTTTTATATAATTCCACGACCGGATTCCATTCTAAAATATGAAAATCTACTACTTTAAAACCAGCGTCGTATCCTTTTTTCAAAGTGGTCAAAAATAATTGTTTTCCTACTCCAATGCCTCTAACAGAAAACGTTTTATATAGAAATATATTTAAAAAAAATGTTAATTAGAGTTTCAACATACTAGAATTATTTACCTAAATTATGTGATCACTTTAATTGAAAATCCTACGATTTACCTTTGTTCTGGTTTAACATAGAGATTTTTTAGGAAAAGCGTTTTTCCTTCATACGAAGAATAACTTTGACAATAAATGGAATATCCGACCAGACCACCATCTACTTTCTGCACCACGATGCAATTAAATGCTTTTTCAGAAAAATCTTTTTCGAATTCTTTTAGGTCTATTTTCACATTTTGGGGCAGTTTTTCGAAAATAGCGAATTCCTGAAAACGTTTTAAACAAGTGAATTTCAACTTTAAAAAGGCACAAAAACAGTTACTCACTTTCACCATTTGATAAACTTCAGGAATATCTTTGACTTCAGCATTCCGAATATAAAAGTTCTTTTTTTGTTCAATATTTGCCATTATTATGATACAAAATATATTATTGTATCAAATAAATTAAATGACTGTATTTTCTTTAAGTTAGCACCTAATTGTTAATATAGCGTTTAATGATTTGTTTTTGTTTGCGTTTTCGTGTGTGTTTTATAAAAGAACCCCCTCATAAAAAAATACAAAAATTAATATTAGTTCTAGTAGTCTCTCAAATATACAGCAGAAAAAATATTATATTAAATACAAATTTAGAATATTAACAGATTTCCAAATAATTGAAAAATAAATTATTTACAGGCTGCATGAAATATTTACAGATAATTTGAATTTAAATAATTGATCTGTCATTAATGGACAATATTTTAAATATAACAAAAGAAGGGCGATGATCAATTTTTTGTTAAAATCGTGTTTTTAGTATGTTTTATTTGCTGGTATCAAAAATCGGATGTTTATCCTGAATAAAAATAAAAATAAAAACAACTAGAACTGAATTTGCGCCATGAGGGTTATTTTATTATTTTTTATCGTGTGTTTTTCTTTAATTTGACGTATTTTTCATTATTAAACTTATGTACTTTAGTTATAGGATTATTTTATGATTAGATAAGTAAGATTTTGTTTGCATTCAAGTGCCTTCCATTTTTTGCCTTTTATTATGTTAACCGATTCCTATATTTCAGAAAACCAACTAAAAATTCTAAAGATAATGTTTGTTGGATAGTTTTTAATGCAATTAAGATAATTACTAATTAATTTTTAATTACATTTCAAATCTGTTGTTGTAATTATTTTTTAGAATTTTTAGTTCAACTTCAAAATGTAGGAATCGTTTTCATTTCTTTTATTGAATTCTTTAACTTTAAGGAAAAATTTTACACTTGACGAGTACAACACCACATTTTTCCAATAGTTCTTCTTTCTCGGTTTTGCTTTTTTCTCTTCAACTGCTCTTTCTATATCCCACAAACTTTATTGTTATTATTTTTGTTTTATTTGATTTATTTTGTTTGTAAATATTGTATATATTTTGTGTGTGTGTCAATAAATACTTATTTTATAATTATTAGTTATTTTATTTATTTTACCTCTGTTTATTTAGATTTAAAAATATTCTGATTGAAAATGAGAACAAATATTTAGGCAACCAACATTACGAATTTGTGATAAGTGTGTTGATTGAGCAGGGATAATTTATTGGAACATTTTTCGGAAATTCTCCCGTTGTATTCGGAAAAGACGGGTCTTTTTCTAATTCTGATATATCGACTGCTCCCATTTTTTTATATAATTCCACGACCGGATTCCATTCTAAAATATGAAAATCTACTACTTTAAAACCAGCGTCGTATCCTTTTTTCAAAGTGGTCAAAAATAATTGTTTTCCTACTCCAATGCCTCTAACAGAAAACGTTTTATATAGAAATATATTTAAAAAAAATGTTAATTAGAGTTTCAACATACTAGAATTATTTACCTAAATTATGTGATCACTTTAATTGAAAATCCTACGATTTACCTTTGTTCTGGTTTAACATAGAGATTTTTTAGGAAAAGCGTTTTTCCTTCATACGAAGAATAACTTTGACAATAAATGGAATATCCGACCAGACCACCATCTACTTTCTGCACCACGATGCAATTAAATGCTTTTTCAGAAAAATCTTTTTCGAATTCTTTTAGGTCTATTTTCACATTTTGGGGCAGTTTTTCGAAAATAGCGAATTCCTGAAAACGTTTTAAACAAGTGAATTTCAACTTTAAAAAGGCACAAAAACAGTTACTCACTTTCACCATTTGATAAACTTCAGGAATATCTTTGACTTCAGCATTCCGAATATAAAAGTTCTTTTTTTGTTCAATATTTGCCATTATTATGATACAAAATATATTATTGTATCAAATAAATTAAATGCATCAAAATACTTTTTTAAAACTATTTCATTTCTATTTAATAAAATTTAGAATAATTTTGGCACAAATAATGAATATAAATTTGAAATTTGAAGAATTTTTACATATTTTTGCATAGTTTGCCATTTATTACATTTTTGTTTAGAAATAAATAAATTGTGACCCCTTGTAAGAGAATTTTAAAAAACTAAAAAACGTGTAAAGCAACTAATTTGATTTAATTAAATTTAATGAGTGCAATTAAATTATGTTAATTTTTCCATACTTGCCATTAAAAATGGCAACAAGTTTTTACTTTAAAATATGTTACTTCAATAATAACAAAAAGCAACAAAAGGTTTCGAATATTATTTCACAAAATATTACGGAAACACAATTTTCATTTTCAATTATTACGTCGTTTTTAGTTTTAATTCTTAATTTTTATTTTATTTTCCTATTTTCACTTTGATAAGTTTCATAAAAATGTTTATTGGTAATTTGAACAATATTCATTCTGCGAAGTTCCCCAAATTGTTTCAGGTCTATGATTTAATTAATGGATCCTCCATTACTAAACAATATTTTAAATTTTAACAAAAGAAGAATTTTATTACAAGTTTTATAAACATAAAATAAATCAATTTTTTAGTATTTTTTATTTACGGGTTTTACATTTATTTAAATATAGTGTAGTATGCTAGAGGTAATGTTGTTGAAAAGTTTTTAATACAATTAAGATAATTACTAATTAATTTTTAATTACATTGTAATTTATTAGTTAAATTTCAAAATATTGGAATCAGTTCTAATTTTTTATTGAATTCTTTAAGCTAAAAGAAAAATTTATTCAAACAATTTCTGGAAATTCTCCCGTTGTATTCGAAAAAGGTGGTCCTCTTCCAATTCTGATATATCGACTGCTCCCATTTTTTTATAAAATTTCACGGCTGGATTCCATTCCAGAACATGAAAATCCGCTGCTCTACAACCAGCGTCGAATCCTTTTTTTAAAGCAGCCAAAAATAATTGTTTTCCTACGCCAGTGCCTCTAAAAGAAATCCAATAAAAACTCGAAGAAAAAAGCATTACGAGTTGTTCTACTACTAGAAATATTTCCCCAAATTAAGTAGTAACTGATTAAAAGTTTAATGATTTACCTTTGGTTTGGTCTGACATAAAGATCGCTTATGAAAAGAGTTTTTCCCTGGTAAGAAGCATAACTTTGACAATAGATGGAATAACCGACCAGAGCGCCATCTGCTTTTTGAGCCACGCTGCAATTAAACGTATTTTCGGAAAAATCTTTTTCGAATTCTTTTTGATCTATTTTCACATTTTGGGGTAGTTTTTCAAAAATAGCGAGTTCCTGAAAGCGTTTTAAATAAATTAATTTTTTAACTGTAAAAAAGCAGAAAAAACCATTACTTACATGTACCATTTCGTAGACATGAGGAATATCTTCGACTTTAGCTTCTCGAACAAAAATGTTCGATTTTTGTTCAATTCTGGCCATTATTATGACACAAAATATATTCGTTTCCCTATACCGAATAAATTTCTACCACTCTTCTTATTTATAGACAAATCTTATCAATTTTATTAATGGAAGCGATCTAAATCTCATCAGTTGTTTATAAAAAACTAACAGTAGCGGAACTAAAAGCAGGACATAGCATAAATAAACAAAAAA
Source organism: Hermaeophaga mercurialis (assembly GCA_951812935.1). Classification (NCBI taxonomy): domain Eukaryota; kingdom Metazoa; phylum Arthropoda; class Insecta; order Coleoptera; family Chrysomelidae; genus Hermaeophaga; species Hermaeophaga mercurialis. The sequence continues at coordinate 57,580,669 of OX638358.1, forward strand.
TATTAATGTCATATTTATTTTAATTAAATTAAAATTTAATCAATTCAGCATTTTAACAAAAGTCCACTACTTCAACCAATTAGCTAAATTTAATAAATAATAATAATAATAATAATAATAATAGCATTTATTGATCCTTGTATACATATGAAACGATCAGAGATATACATACTGAAAAATTATCAAATTCATTATTAAAATATAATCAAAATATGTGATAAGATATTAATTAACCTTGCAACAATTATTCATTGCGCTTGTTATCGCTCTTAGTAACATATATACTGCAATTATTATCAGTCCGTTTGTAAGAGTTACAGTATGATCACCCTGTAAATTGACTAGATAATACAAGTAATCATATAGGCAACCACCACTACTCAGCGGAGATACAGGTGTTGCCTATTTACACATTTTGGTAATTAATATTATTTTCTGGTTTATATCAGGAAATTCTCTATTTCTTTACTTTTATGCTCTATTTTAAAGTGAACTATTACGTATTTTTGCATCTGATACACGTTTTTATAATTAAAAATAGTTTAAAATCTGAATTGAGGTCAGCTTTTATATCGCCTTATTTGGAGTTCTTGAAAGTTACTTCCATAAACGAAGTACGTTACACAATTTTTACTAAAAAGAGTAATATTTTTGACGTATTTTAATAGTATTTTCATTGCAAATACATTTTGCGCAAATTTGTAAGAATGCGAGCACATTGTTTACTTTATGAAACATTTTATAAATAAATATATAAAAGTTATTGGAAATATCACGTTTTTTCAGTTGATAAACACACAGCTGATGAAATATTGGCCGTGTCTACTAAACCATTATAAGTACAGATAGAAGATAGTATTAAACTTTAAAATTAATGTGATAAGTAAATGAGTTTTTACTCTAATCAACCATATATCGAAATAAGTAAATTTTTAGAACTGCTTAATAATTAATTTTCATTAAATAGAAAATAAAGCTATTAGATGCTTTCTTATATTTTTCAACCAAAATTCTCCTTTAAATTCCACTTTGGAAATTTAAATATCCTGTCAAATTGTTTATACTTTTTTGACACTTTTATAATTAATTTTTACTTTGAGTGACATTTTAATATCGATAGAATTTTCATGGGACTTTCGAAACTTAAAAAGGATATTGTATTGTGTTATTTCTCCAAATGCAAGAGATCCTTTAAAAAGCAAGTGAGGCACATTAGTAGTCACTACCATTTTTAATGTGCGGTGTTGGCTAATGCTTCTCCTTATTTTGCTCGATTCAACAAATTGTAAACGGTTTGAAGCTCATTGCAACGGTGTACTGAGTCATTTGGGTGTTTTTCTTTCTACATTTTTTACCAATTTCTCATAATTGTGATATTTAATTTTTTAATCAGTTAAAGTTATTGATCAAAAAGTTTTTTTTTAGATTAAAATAGTGGTAAGTAAGTTTGCTCCCCATTTTGGGCGTTGACCCATTAAAAGTCAATTATCCATATTTTTGTTGTCAAATTTTTTGTGAAAATGTGTTTTTCTTAAGATATTAAAAATTTAGTCACCTAACCTCAAATTGTACAAGACACCATTTGTGACCATTTTTTTCTACGTTTTAGATAATGTCTTCACGTAAAACAGTCAGTCGTCGTGGGACCTCCAAAAAACGGGCCCAAAGAGCCACCTCAAATGTATTCGCTATGTTCGATCAAGCTCAAATTGCCGAATTCAAAGAAGCATTTAACATGATAGATCAAAATCACGATGGATTTGTAGATAAAGAGGACTTACATGACATGCTGGCTTCTTTAGGTAACTAGCTCCACTTTAAATTAATCATATATCTAGTGCTAGACACAGGCCCAGAACTCACTAATGATTTTTTTCCCTTTGTTCCTGTTGCCTGCTTTTGCCTTCCAATTCTTAGCTCATTCCTATCTCAAGTCTTTTTCTGCTTATTTTTTCGTGTTACTGCTAATTCTATGTTTAGCATTTTTTTTTGTTAATTCTGGTATCTACATCCTCTACAAGTGATCTAGCTGTATGAGTTTTTTGCTCATTTCCTATTCTCCAAATAAATTTCTTATTTCTTGGTTTGTCCTTCCTCTTTTTCCCCTCCTGATATTCTTCTTAGCATTTTCCTTTCCCATATGTCTACTTTATTTTCCTTGTCTTTATTCAGCATCCATGTTTTACGTTCCGATAGTGCTGTTGGACTTTTAACTTCTTTATAGGTATAGTTTGGTCTTTCTGGGTACTTTTTTTGAGTTTATTATTTTATTTAGAGTTCCTGCCTACTTACTCTAAAAAAACTTTGACTCGTTAAGTTTTTCTCCTCCTTGTGACTATATCTAGGTAGATATAGCTGTGGATTTATTCAAATTCCTTTTATCTCCACTTAGTTTTGTTAAAAAAATTCTTCTTTGCTCTCAGATTCACTCCTATACAGAATTGGCAGGCACTTTTTAGATCCTATTCTGATGTTGGTAACATCTGTGTATGCCATCAGCTGTATCATTCTTGTTTATCACTAATATGTTATTAATTAGATTAAAGTAATATTTTTTTATTAAAGAATGTACGTTTTTAGGTAAGAACCCAACAGATGACTACCTCGACGGCATGATGAACGAGGCCCCAGGTCCCATCAACTTCACGATGTTTCTGACTCTGTTCGGTGAACGCCTTCAGGGAACTGACCCAGAAGACGTCATCAAGAACGCTTTTGGTTGTTTCGATGAGGACAACAATGGAGTTATCAACGAGGAGCGTCTCAGGGAACTACTCATTTCCATGGGGGACCGCTTTACTGATGATGAAGTCGATGAAATGTATAGAGAGGCCCCGATTAAAAACGGATTGTTTGATTACGTTGAGTTCACCCGCATTTTGAAACATGGCGCTAAAGATAAAGATGAGCAATAAAATGTGTCAAAACAAGGAAGTGGGGATTTTTTTTATTTATAAATTTGGACATAAGATTTATTAATTAATTCAATTTTTTTTGATAGATGATATAGTATGGGAAATTTAATAACCTGTAGACATTTAAGCAGCCATTTATCTACTTAATAAAGTGTACATTTTATATAAAAAGGTTATTTTGAATTATTTTATACATGTTAAATCAGAATTTTATTTATACTTTAAGAAGGGTTGTATTATCGGATTGAAAATAAAACATTTTGTACATTTTTATGCATTTATTTCATTAAAATCAGTAATATTTGTTTGATTATCCAATTGTGCTATTTGCTGTTAGTAACTTTTAGTAAATGAGAATTGTCTAATCAATTTCCATTGTAATTCAGTTGGTGTCTCCAGTTTATCAATATAGAATTTAGTTAAGAATTTATATATATATCCATACAAACATCAAATAAATCAATTTATAGGATTACTAGTTGCAGTTTTTAGTTAAAAAGCCTATGTTTTTAGTTTCACTGCAAAATCTAACAATACTTTAGTTTTTCCTAGTAAAGTAGACTACCAAAAATGGCTTGGAAGTGTTCACACAAAACGAGAATTCTTAGTACTATTGCTACAAGTGTTGTTTTTGTTTTTTGTACAGGAAAATGATTAAATAAAATCAAAATTGTTTGAAAGAAATTTCGAAAGCACTGATAAAGAATAATACAAAAGCTGCTCAAGAGAAGTGAAAAGATCAATATATCAAGAATTGTGAGTGTAAGAGAGTGGTCTAGAAAAAAGGATGTAAGAATGAATCTACAAATAACACTAAATTTCTTACGAAGGAACAGTTACCAAAATCTTTCGAATTTTAAAATTTGTTCTATTGATGGGTGATACCATATCCCAAGTGTTGAAAGGTTGAATTAAAGTAACTTACAATAATTTATCACTATACATATTTTTTAGGAATATATCATTTAAATATGCATAAAGTATTCAGTAAAAAATATATATTTGAATTGAATTGAATATTTGAAGTTTAGTTGAGTATTTTCATTGCTGCTGTTACTAGCATTTCTTTCAACATAACTTAGGTAGAATAATTTTCCCAATATTTTGGGGACATCTTGTACCTACTGACTGCACTAATTATTAGAGAATTACATTATTTACTTTATTTTCAATTAAAATGTTAAAAATAGCAACTTTATTTTTAGCGCTACCGTCAAAATGAATAGTTTACAAGACAAAGCGAGTATTATTCTTGGAAAAGCCGAATTACAGGATATACCCGAAGTGTACCAAATGTTAGAGAGTTCTGAAAAAACTTTTATTTAAAAGTAGAAAACAAACACTCTTATTATAAAGTACAAAGAAAAGACATAAATGTACTATTTGTTCCTTTTAATTCTGATAGTATTTTAGGAATTAACATATTTTGAACAACTGCCTCAAAATCTGAAAATAGATCTAAACGAATTTGAAAAAGATTTTTCTGAAAATGCGTTTAATTGCATAGTGGCTCAAAAAGTAGATGGTGCTCTTGTTGGTTATACCGTTTACTCCCAAACTTATTCTACATGGGACGGAAAAATGCTTCACCTCAGAGACCTTTATGTCAGACCAGAACAAAGGTAATTTAGTCATTTCATTATTAAATTAAGTCTAGCATGCTCAGTTATAATAACTAGTTAGTAAAAGAGACAAAAAGTAAATAAACATATTTCTTTTAGAGGTACTGGTGTAGGCAAAAAATTATTTTTGACTGCTTTGCAATATGGGTACGAAGCGGGTTGTAAGGTCGCATACTTTTTAGTGCTCGAATGGAACCCTGCTATAAAATTTTACAAGAAAATTGGCGCGTTAGACGTTACGGAAAACTATCACATCTTCCGGGTAGAAGAGGAAAATTTAAAAAAAATTCTTCATTTAAAAAATAACTAATAAATACATTTAATATATTTATTTTCATGAAAACGTTACAATATTTAAATGAATAAGCTAGAACAATTAAATTTTTATTTGATACATCTTATAATAATCTACAGTATTATAAATATGACAGCTATTAATCAACACACATGTATATCATATATAGAAATATATGTTAAACTATCCATTTTTCGAGAATACTACAATCCCTTTCCAATATCAGTACTTTTAAATTGCTTCAACCTTCGAAACACCCAGTATATATATATATATTAAATAGAAGAAAATAGCTTTGGTTGTTTTATTATATCGCCATTTGTACTTTGTAAGTTTAAAACTTAATGGATGATAGTTTTTGTGAGCATTACTTTTATTATTTATTTAATTAGCAAAACACAGCGACATGAAAACAAACACGTACTATATGAAGTTTCAAAACCATCAGATCTACCACTATCGCCTTCATCACCATAATTTCATTTTGGTTTCAAGAAAGGCGTATTGAATCGATTTTTTACGTTAATGATCGTGAATACGTTGTTGTCAATTGTCAAAAATTCATTTGACCTCTGAATTAATATTCAATAACAATAGATGATGCTAACATAGTTAGTGAAACACGCGTTCAGAAAAATAATTTCTTTAGGTGTTATAGAGACTTAAGCAGTTATTTAAAAGTGATGTCAATTATGTATGTAACTAATTTCATGTAGTACGTCGTTTATTTTAATATCCTTAACATTTTCAATTACCAGTTTTTTTTATTTAATTTTCACTCATATTATACTAAAAGATGACAAACGGAAGCTTTTATTATCCTTGAAGATATAATGTTTTTAATTAATAAGAATATGGTCGTAGATGACAATTATTGGATAATGTTAATGAAAATAAAAAAAATGTTAACCTTACTTAAGTAGAATAAATTATCGAGATTGCATCTACTATTGCTTAAAGATTATATTTGGTTATTTAGCATAAAGCTCCATTTTTGTACTTTTCTTATTAAAAGTAAAAATATTTTTCCCGATTCAAAATAAAATGAAAATAATTGACATATTAACTGAGCAAAAATTGTTCCTTTCTGATCCTAGACGGTTATATTTCAATAAATTTTACATATTTTATTTATTTTGACATCCAAAGCACATCGTCGTTTTAAATATAAGCAATTTTGTTTCTCGTTATGTGCCAATAGTGTATTAGAAAACGTGAATGCAATCTACCTAACAATGCACGATTATCGCGTAAAAAATAAAATTAAATGATTTTCCTTTCGCTAATCACTTCACAGCAATCAAGAATTAATTACACAGTGTTCCCCAAAAAGAACCCCATTTAAAAAAAGTACATTATTGTCTAATTTGCTAAAACAGTAAAAGTGTCCTAATTTAAATTTTTTTTACCGAAAATCAATCTCGAATTTTGATTTTGTAATTATTAAAGTTGATCAGATACAAATGTTAAAAACCATCTATCAACATCTAACATTTCGATACCTAATCTCCAAAAATCTTTCAATTACAATTTTTGTCGTTTATTTTTTGAATTAACTTATCGTTACTCCTGCCATTTATTTTTAATGTGAGAATCCAATAATCTGTTGTTTTGCGCATTCTGAAGGAATTTAAGAGAACGTCTTATCTACAGATGTCAAATTACTGCTCCAGAAAGTTTTTTTTGCTTGTACTACAAAATTTGTAAATTATTGAATTGAGGTGAGAAGTTTTAGATTTTATGTATCAATTTGTTGTATATGATATTTAGCAGCTTTTGTCTAAAACTTAGTTTATTATAATTTCCAAATTCCGAGTTTTTAAGCTTGATATGGTTACAACGGTCAATTAAGTTACTGTGTAGGACACCCTATATAAGTTAACCAAATCTTGACGATAAGTATATTTTGTATCATCCATATTTCTTAATATTATGTAGAGGTATTATTACTTTTAGAACGAAATAAAAAACTTTGCATAACAAATATAATGTAATATAAGTTTTTAACTAAAAGCCGCCATTTCGTCTTTAAAATTTGAATGTACTACCTCAATAAAAAAACAAAGCAACTAGCAACAATAAATAACCAACGAAATAAAAGAAAACAAAGAAAAAACGGTTTTAATCTCTCGAACGTCCCACTATGGCCAAAATGTACATGAAAATATTAATAACGTCCACGTACAAATTAATTGCAGCAAAAATATATTCTTCCGGTGAAATAGAATACTTATGCTTCCCTCCCATCATTAACTGCGTATCGTAAACAAGATACACCGAAAATATTAGAGCTCCCAGGGAAGCGTACACCAATTGAACAATTTTGCTTCTAACGAATATCGCGACGATGCCGAAAACAAACAAAATCAAAACCGCCACGAACAAAATCCCTCCCATCATTGTGAAATCCCACTTGGTCTGGAATGCGAACAAAGTAAGACCGAGACATACGGCCGCCGTTATCCCGACGGCCATAGCAACGGCGTCGGCTTTGTAAGTGGACGCCGAACACCCTAGACAGAAACTTTCGGCTAAAGTGAATATCAGTAGGAAAATATAATTAGCCGGTGCCTTTCTTCGCAACTCGCCGCAGCAAGCTAAAGCTATAAGAGCGACGAACACCAGCACTAAAGAGGCGTAGAACAGCCCGATGTGGTGCTGAACATAGTACCTGGTCGGTTCGTGGTAGAGGAACCAGCATATGAAGCCCAGAGTTATCGCTAGTTGAACCGATAGAATCGAGTACACTTTTCTGATGAAACCTCTTCGAATACTTTGGTCGCTGAAATCGAATCCTTTGACTTCGGGGTCTTCGCCGTAACCAGAAGCGCCTCCATAGGTACCTGAAAAACGCCAACGTTAGAATACAAGGTTTTGACGCCGAACTTGGAATATACACTTTTCGAAGGCAACAGTTCGCTTTGTAAATCATCGGATTTTCCTTCTTCTATCATTCTTTATTCGAGATGTTGGCTTTACTTGCGAAATTTGAAATTGTCAAAATATGTGCCACATAACAGATAATTATTAGGTGTTCTGTGATGTTTAAGATGAATCATAGAGAATGAATAATTTACTATATTTTAGCTAGATCAAAATAGGACGCCATCTCTTGTTTTGAATGGGAAATATGGAAAATTGTGAGAGAGAATTTATATTATTTCGATTAAGGGTTACAATTAGATTATCTAAGTCAGTTTCGCGGAATTACAAACATAAAAATCATAGACTGCGTCTCCTTCTGAGCGCAATGAAGACTACATTGAAGGACAAAAAGATGGCAAAAATGAGGTCTTCTCTCTCGTCATAACAATAATTAATCCCCCACTAACGCGACAGTTAGACAGTAACAAACCCACTTTCACTATTACTATGTCGTTTTAATGTAGTCATCAGTGCCTCTCATGCTCTCTCTATAAGTGTACGATATTAATTTGAATCTGTACCTCCCTATCAAATTTAATCCAATGATATTGACCTATGTCAGATTTCTTCTTCTTATTCTATTATGTTATGTAGGTACAATTAATGAATAAAATTATGCTATAATAAATTATCTCTGTTAATTAATGACGTTCTAATATGTCCTTAATACAAAAACACATTGGAATACGCCGTACTTATAAAAAGTCATTTTACATTCTAAAATTGTTAGTATTTGATAAAGTAAATGAATGATATTGAATTTTACGATCTTATCAAATAATTATTTACGATTTATTCAGTTCACATATTAAGTAAATAATTGTTATATTTTTGTGACTTTGAAATATTTTTCCACCTATTCTATGTAGTTATAATGATTGTTTCTATTCTTCCTTTGTGGAATCTATCCATTATAAATGTAAAAGATAAAATATACTTATCTTAAAATATCACAATATTACAAAACCCATTAATATTCTTATGACAATTCTTTCATCAATGCCAAAGGGTGAAAGAATTGTCATAAAGAGTTTTAGAATATCCTGGAGTTTTAAGATCAGTATATTGTAACAAGTGGGGAATTATTTTCAGGATGCAGGGAGCATTTCCGAATTGTAGCCATTCCTAATTTCCGGTCTCCTGCCAATTCTAACTATCGATCGCTATATCACCAGTCCACTGCTCTAACACTAGGCTACTACTCCTATTTTTAAATTAAATATAAAGCAATGTACAAATTATCGGTTGTATATGAAAATAACAGTCTAAATTTATTTCCTTAAGACTACATTTTCAATAACTATTTTCTTAGAGAAAAAAGTCGCCCATGGTTATTTAAATGTTAAAATAATTAATTAAATTAAAACGAAAATTAACAGCAGTAAAAAATAATTAAGTAACGGACATGCTAAACAATTTAAGAAAACTAAACTGCAAAAATTGTACCTCGATTATGAAAAAACAAAGTATTAAATCGGGCAAAAAAACATCGTGCTCTGAATGTACCACCAAATATAAAAGCAAATTCGAATAGAATGGTTAAAGGCGAAAGCAAAGCGATAAAAAATTAAAAAGGTGAAAACGAACCAGGGTTACTAGAGAATGGTACATGTTCACCTGCTGTATATGGATCGTTGGCTCCATAAGGAGGCGGTTGCTGGAAACCTGGTCCGGCCGGTGGAGGGGGATAACCTCCTGGTGGCGGAGCATAACCTCCTGGTGGCGGAGCCGTGGGGTAACCCCCCTGAGGAGGGTAACCGGGTTGCTGCGGTGGGTAACCAGGTTGACCTGCATAGTAAGCCTGGTTGGGATCTACGGACAAAAATATAAAACCAGAGAGAGTCATAAATTATTTAAATCTATAGGTGATCGTTATTGGATTACAAGAAATACATACAATTAAAACGATGTATTTGAAATTTATTTAATTTCCAAAAATTAATCTCACTTTATTGTGTGAGGTATTGAGATATATATGAAATTTGTAAAGTATTTTTTATTAGATGATATTTTTTAATTTATACAGTTAGTAGTTTAATTTGAATATTTAACTGTAAATCGTTATGTTTAGTTAATGCGCCAACCTATAAAAATATCTAGTAAACGATATTTGAAAGTCTGCATCATTTGTTTGAAAAATTTCAGTTTACCATATAATAAATTAGGCAAAATGTTGACAAAACATTCTTTTTGGTAGCCTTGAATAAATATAATTTAACTTGTTTCCTTTTGCCTTCAATAACAAACTTATCTTTATCTGGGGCACATTGATTTTGAGATATTTAACATAATCGATTAAGTGAACTAAGGCAAACTTACCAGGAGGATATTGACCACCTTGATTCCACTGAGACATCTTACTTTAGAGATTGAAAAATCCTAAAAATATAAATATGTATTAAAAACTTTAATGACAATTGAAGTATAAATTCGGCAATTATATTAGAAAATTAAGAAACAAATTCAACGCAATACGTTTCAATTCAATTTTATATTAAAAAGTGACGGAAAATAATCTACAATTCAAGATAATGAAACCTGGAAAGGCTAAAGTTAAAAACAGAGGCGTTTAGAAATATGAACATTATGTGGGTGGAAAACAATTATTTTATTAATCATAAATTGCAAGCATTACTGAATTTAGTTGAATTTTTCAGTATTTGGCACACCAAAAGGGTTATAGTTCAATCAGCTCTTAAATAATCAATAGAATTTTTCAATAATACCTACAATTGAATGTTTTAAATAAAGACAACTACAATAACAAAAAAAAGGACATTTAGTTAATTTTCTATCAAATACTTTAATGTCTAAATATTGAATTAGTTAAATTATTAGGCCTCTTCTTATAAAAAATATACATTATATAACAGATAAAAATATTCTAGAAATTAACTAGTAAGAACTTATTTTTTTATGGTAATTACATTTTATATATGTTCCTAGTAATAATTATAAAATATAATCAATACTAAAACTACATACATATATTTTTTTAAATTTTAAATTTGATTTACATTAAATAAATTTTGTTATTTACTTTCTTTATATAACCAATAATACTGGGATTTTCTTCTTCTAAGAAAATGTTTAATAATATCTTAATATCATCCATTTACTTAATTAATATGTGTCATGATATTATGTTATGTTTTATTTTTAATTTATTCCCCAGACCACATTCAGAGTGTCATTCCCCATTAACAGTTCGCCCTGTAAGAATTTTCTTGCAACCTTTATTAAGTCTCTATGACCATGCTTAGCGGAACACTAGTAGCCCTTCTTTACATCTTTTTTGATTTCCGTAAGTACCCAGTGGTTTCTTTTTCATATTAACCTTTGGGGTAAACTTGGCTTGCCTTATCCTTTATTATTGAATGTTCAAGTGAGCAGAATGGATTCATTGGTTGACATTACTGACCCTACCCTGAATCGTACTTTTCTTATTTCCCTCTTTTTTTTGGAGTTGGTGGTGACAACTTGTTTACCCCCCCAAACTTTCTTTGGTGGTTACCTTTTCCTACGAATTCAGTTTATTACCAAATATTGGTTCATAGTTCTAATTGTACATGATTAGACTCTCTGCGTGATGTGTTTTTATTTTAAATCAAGTATTTCTAAAGTAAATTTGATGTTCTTAGATTTGTTAATTAACTGTGTTTAATTTTTCCATCATTTATTGATTTTCATTCCTGTTATATAAAATTTTTTTAGGTAAGTTTGTTGGACTTTTGTAAACATTATGGTTGTATTTAATTTACACTATTGTAATATTGTTGTCTTTTTTATTAAAAATTGTGGTATGATTTCGAGTTTCATTTTCCTTTGATCATTCCATGTTGCTACATTAGAGCCCAATGGAGAACCTTTTGTATCATAAAAAAGTTAAGTGATGTTCTAAACCGAAATACAGCCTTGACGTCAAACAATATTGGTTCAAGGCTTTATTTCCCACGTTTATAATTAAGAGTTATAATGTAATAAAGCAACAAATATTCTCAAACAATATAGAATATAAATATTTTATTATTGAAAAATCGATAGTGTTTTTTAGTAAATTATACACTAAAAGAGGGCTGAACGTGATGATATCATCCAACATATTTGTTTATTTTATTACGTTTTAAGAAAATGAATTCTAGTGGAAATGACGAAGCAATTATTTCAAATTTTACTTGTACACACTTCCTACCTTATCTATATTCTCAAAATCTAAAAGTTAGTAGTCGAAAATATCCAATTTCACAATATTTCAAATTAACAATGAATATTTCGGCCGTCACTTTCTCGAACAAATTGTCAATGTCATATTTGTAGCTGTCAAATACCTCATTTGAAATGGACAACATAAGTTCTTATTTGAATAAGCATTTGGTAGTTCTTATTGTCGATTTAAAAGCCTCAGTTATCAGGGCTATTCAGCCAAATGTACATTAATAAAAAAGCTGTGAAGATTTCAAGCTTGGCAACATGTTATACACTTTCGTATATTTTGGGTTGCATATAATTAGGATATTTTTCTTAAAGCAAACAATGAGTATTTACATTTATTAATATCATATTAGTGTTAACAAAAACGCTACAGTAAAAAAAAAATAACAATGAAATATAAATATGAACATAATTTATAAAATAAATATTTTTACAATAATTTATTAATAATAACACTAGCCTTAACATTTTCTATCCAAATATTATAGTTGGTAGTCTGATAGTCTGCCAGAAATAAAAAATGGGTGACTGGGTTAATAATAAATTGTAAATAAACAATAATGTATTGTTTGTCTAAACTAGTTTTGGTATCATTTTAACGCTCATTTAGAGTAAAAATTATTAAACAAATATTAATTTAAGCCAACAAACTGGTTTATATCTGGAAAAATATTGGTCGATTGACAACAACTGATTAAGTGATTAATGGATAAACATTAAACCGAAAGAAATTAATATATCGAGTTTTAAAGTTTTTCTATATATCGTATATAATGTACCCTCATGTATGTATATTAATATTAACATACTTATACTCGTATATATATTTTAACTGTATTTAAATAAACAATGTTATTGTGAGCGTTTATACAGGCTGTGTAGTTTTATTCAGGACATAACTTACGTTAAAAATCCATATGTTATGCTGACCAACGTACAATTCGGCAACGTTGCTACATCCCTAATTTGAGATCCGAGACTCGAACTTCGGTTCAGAGCTGATTCTCATAGTTAACGAGTAGGAATTGTGCATCCATCTACTTATTAGCTGAATCCTTTGTCCAGATAAAATTACGTAGCCTATATATAATATTACCACATTTGCTTACTTATATATGTTACGTACAATGTTTATTCTTTATAATCAACTTCCAAATCAAATCGAGAAATTCTTGAATAAAAAAAATAAAACTGAGGCATTCGATCATTTACCGATAATTAACATTTTCTAATTATCCTCTGACGCCGATTGATATCTAGGGCTTCTAGATGTCACTCTGAATTCAACAGGCACGTCATAACATTTACAAATGCAACACGAAGGAAACTTGAACCAGTCCGAAAAGATTCCCCGACATTCGTTGTTAGGGTCGTAGGCTAACAACCTGTGGAGCCTGTATTGCTGCTCGCACCTGCACCCATCCCTGCAATACATCTGACGATGTTCAAATGTACATTTTTCCCAATGGACGTATTGTTCGAAGGGGTACATGTTGAGAAGAGCCAGCACTTCGCCTCTAGTGTTGTTCGCCCAAAATGGGGCCACTACTTCTTCTCTAACGGGACAGGCGTTGCTAAAAACAATAAAAATCAATATCAGTAGAAAGTAAAAAAGGATATTTGTTGATATCAGAATTGAAGAATCCTCGGAAATTGTAGTCTTAGAAAAGTCCGAAGAAAGTTAGTAGGAAAATCTACTTTACTTACACTCCTTTCATATTATAGTTGACGTTCATCTTTTTCTTGTTGGTCTCCTCGTTATCCATATCTTGAAACAGTACAGTCTCCATTTTTTCCTTTTCGTTGGTCTTTTTAGACTCAGAAGCTGCTTCTGTCATAATTGTCGTAGTGGACGTAGTCGATGAGGTGGTGGTACCACTATCTTCTCTAGTTTCATTCATCAGATAAGTGGTGCTTTCAGCAAAATTTTCGGTGGTATTAATTTCCGACGTATCCGTATACGTTTCCGTGGTAGTAGCAGAATCTTCAGATTTTTTCGGAGCTGGCGTTTTGGAAACGGATTCACGAAAATGCGGAGCTGTCTTCAGTCCAGCTAATTTTATAGAAATAATCGGTTCTTCCGAATAAATAAACTTAGTGTTAAGAACGTCATCGTTGGCTAAATCTTCGCGTAAAAATCTCGCTTCACTCTCCACCTCGTTATCTTCATTTTCGATTCCTTCAAAATGGTACCTCGAGTATCTGAGGCTATTTTCTATAGGCGCGAGAACCTCGGGTTCGTCCTGAAACTCAGTTTTAAGAACGTGGCCGTGCCTTTGGTCCCCGTACATCCTTCTCATCAATCCTTGATTGTCCTTTATGAACCTGCGTACGGCCTGCCAAGGATACGTCTTGCCAGCGGAAGTGCAGTAGCCCTGCTTCACCAGGTCACAAGGGGGTTGGTACATTTTTCCTGAGCGGTACGGACGGCCGCAAGTCGATTGGTCACCACCTGAATCGTACCCATATTCTAAGGTACCATGAGCGTAAAACTGAAACGATATAAGTAACATAATTAGACGAATCTTTAACGGGGACAATATGGGTTTCAATCGACCATTATTACATTCAATAAAGATTAATAAACGAGTAGTAAACGAGAATATTTTAAATCGATGGAAAGTAAAAAAAGAAGAGAACAACTTGTACAATAAGACGAAAAGCCGAAGTGAAAATTGTAATCACCAAATGGAAATACAAAGAAGTAAATAAGAAATCAGGTAGAGGAAACTGACTACACAACTTTATGGTCCTTCTTGACCGTTCAGTACTGATACATAATTATATATGACTTCTGAAATGTTGTTTTTTTATCTCGCCCGGTACGTTTGTGTTCTAAGTTGTTCTGTATGCATACATTGTAGATAGAAATGGTTGATTTGTGTGCATTGCACCGGGCAGAATCCCGAAGCAGGTCACTGGGTTAGTTTTCATGTTTTTATTTATTCCACACACTATTGCTTTCACCGCAGAGGCTCCATGTTGATTTCCCTCTCGAAAAAGAAACGTTATAATTTATAATTATTGCAAGATAATCGTATCAAGTCATTAAATGAGATGAAATTACAATCATCGACGAAACTCATGGTTATTCATCGCTTAAGAGCTCCACTTGGAGCGACTCGTCGAGCGGGTTTAAATATCGGAAATGACCGTTGGTTAAATAATTAAAAAATCGTATAGGTATATAAAATATTTACTATTAAATACTGTTAATTAATATAATTAATATTGCGAAATCGAAACTAATTAATGAAATGGAAAATAGAAAACTATTTTTGAATGATACAATAAGTGGGGTTTATTTCAATTAAAATGAAATTAAAGGAAAAAATCATAAATAATGTTTGCTAAGAATAGATTATTTTATTGTGATCAAACAAAAATAATTTTTTTTTGCATTACTTATTATAATTTGATATTTCTTAAGTTTTCTTTGATTTTACATAGTTTTTTACAAAATGTAATGTATAAATTTGTTCTGCTAATTTAATTTACAGAGTGTCTACATAGTATCTTCCCAAAAAAAATTGCATATTCTAAAAATTATTTTATGCGACTTTAAAGCAATATTCTTTAGATACATATCATGAAATATGGTGTGAATACCGATTTTTTAATTGTAGTCATAGGCGTTTGGTTTGGTAAGGCTATTTAATATTTTTACCCATAACCTATTATAATACAAATGGGCCGCTTATATTACTATTAAAAAAAATCATATTCACTTTGTAAGCCATAATATATTTCGTGAAATAAATATACTAAATATTATCACCGTTTTGGGGATATTTGAAATAAACGGATGTTTAAAGAGTTCGTGTTCCATTAGGAAGTAATTTTGAATAAGGTACCGAAAATTACCTTTAAAAATTATAGTCTCTTTTTATGAAGAGTTTATGAACATTCTGTATAAATCTCATAGAATTCGGCGATATTCCTCTAAATAGATAATTTGGGGCGATTTGTCAAATTTATAGAGTTCTTTCTACGTTTCAAATTGAATAAAATTTACCTACGGCAGCCTAAAATAGCGCATTAATATTTAATTTCAAATGATTAACATGTCCGTTTGTAGATTTAATAGGAGAGAATATTATTCGCTGGTGGAATGGTATTAAATTATAAACGTGCAATAATTTTTTAGGTTCCGCTGAATAATTGGAACATCACTTTAACGATGCGATGTATTATTATGTGCGTAAGCAGCGGTAGAAATTTAGCATTAAATCTTTTGTAATCCTAGATCGATCATAATGAATTCGTAAAAAATGTATTAATATCTACAGTACTTTTAGCGCTAATTTAACTACGAAATTAACTCTGGACGAATTGGAACAATTTAATTAAATAACTGTATTTGTAACATAAATTAAATTTATTTATAATTAATTTTATAAAAATGGAAACAGTTATATTATTGAAATTTTACAAATATATTTTTTTAACCATTTAGAAACTCTAATTCAATCAACAAGTGTGACGATTTAATAAATCATTATCCAATTTTTTTTTACAGGAATGTTATAAAAGCACGACTTTTTCGAAATGTAATTAACGCAACAGTTGTTATTACAGTTCGTATTTGGTTCACTGTGAAATATCTATTAGTGCCAAATATATGCATATATACTGTATGAAAAAGAGCGCGAAGCGCTTCGTTTCAAAAATATTTCAAACATCCAAATACAACCATTAATAGAAATAGTTGGACTGAAACGTTCTCCAAAATCCACACAATTTTTACTTACTAGAAGCACAAAACAAACTAGCATCTTGCATCTCAGCCACTGGCTTATTCAGAAAGTCCAGAAAGGCGCCCCTAGGACACCCACCACCTGATCCAGCATGGCCGATGGTCCTTCGATTCAGAAAGGCATTGCCACACGCGCGGGTCCAAATTCGAAAAGAAAAAAAATTAGAATAAGCGCGACCTACTAGCAGCAGGAGCGTTTCACGCAGTCACAGACTTGAACAGTTTAAGGCTAGTCAGTCACCAGTGCCAATGAAGGACTAAAGCCCGAGCGTGGCCTGAAGAGTTCACTAATAAGACGTAGTCAATGGTGATGAATGGGGTGACCACACACTGATTCTCGTTTATGTCCCGGTATCGTGCTTTAACATATACGGGCCGATGCCTAATCTTCTATGCTACCTACTATCTCTTTGTCTTTATAATTAATCTATTTCAAACGAGTTCAAGTATTATCGAAATCACTTCATCCTTCGGACAGTTTCATGCTACAAAAATATTTTTAATGGCAACCGATCAATATAATATATAATATAAAGTGACCAATCTTACCTCTCTTTCGACAAGTTTAAACTGCAAAATAGTCAGTCAGTCACCCGTTACCAATTCTAAGGTGGAGAGTTGATGAAAAAATCCGGTAAATTTATAGTTAATTAATAATGATAGTGCTCAATTTATCATTACCTCTCATTTGTTTTAATTTAGAGGTCCTAATTTAATTATCTTATCTAAATTAAAGATCTTCTCATTGTATAGTTTTTATTGTTTGATTACTCAATTTATTACACAGGTACAATGATACATTTAATAACTAGCCAGAAACTCTACAAAATCTTTGTAAACCATAAAATTTTTAATAATTTTTGAGCCAATTATTCCATTCCAATCTTTATCATAATCCTATGAAGATCTGTACAGTGATTTTACTGTATTTAAATTTACTATTAATTTGTCATATTTCCAACAAAAACTTACCCTGTCTTAGTTCTTCATTATTAGAAGTCCACATACTTTGATTTTTCCCGTGTATCCTAGGGTTCTTTGTACGTAATAATGTTAATAGGTTGTCAAGTGCAACATTTTTTTTTGTCTTAGACCGATCCTGGTTTTTTTCTTTTAATACGCAATTTTCTGTGCACTTCACCAATTAGTAGAATTTGCGCTAAGTTTACCACCAAAATTATTGAAAAAATGAACCTGTTAGAGTCATATGTTTCTTTTTATCGAATGTAAAGAAGCCCACCCTTTGTGACGCAATTCCTTCTTCACTCCCTTAAAAAACAAGAGAGATCAGACAATGTAAATGAAGAAACAACACATTTTTTTCGTTGGGTTCGTCACACATAAAAGCCGGCCATAAAAAAATTTGACAAGAGAAAATCTATTTTTGATAGTACAGTCAAGGTTTCTTAAACTCTTTTTGTACTTTTTATTTTAGTTTTAATTTAATGATGTATGAAAAAGGTGAGGCGATACCTAGCTATTATGTACTTAAATATTTTTAAACTCAAAACATGGCTCCCTACTATTTTGAAATTGTACATAAATTTTTGTTACTCTTTCTGTAATTATTCTGATTTATTAAAATAGACAAATCACCCCAATTCACGAGCGAAGGAAATTTATTGCCTCTTGATTTGTCTATGATTTTTCATTTGTAATTTGCTATAGTCATTTTTTTCAATTTACAGTTAATTTAAATGGACGACATTTTTGTAAAGCCTAGACCCATCATCTTATTTGATTTCAAAGAGGGACAGAACGAGTGTGAATCAGAATGGCAAAAAGGCGTCGGTCTTCATCTCCATTGTCATTCCATACTTATGCATATGTGTATAAAAAAGTTACAAACAAAGTTCTAAAGATTTTTTAATGACTTTAAATTTCACAAATTATATAGTGACCAATATTTATATATGAGGATAAAACAATTTCTCCCCATGCAGTTTTGAGCCCCTTCTTATAAAATAATAATCCACTGACGTAGTTGGTTCGCAAAACCGATAGTACATGGCCAGCTCTAGGTGACACATTGTTTCTGCTCGTGGTACTAAATGAGGTTTCTCTGGTTTCTGCTTTCTGCAGCGATGTCGAAGAAAAAGTAAAGCAAAGTGGGCCAAATCGCTCCTCCCTCGTATGTCGGCTCGTCCGCTGGCCATTTTCCGTCTTTTTTTAATTCGTAATTTCACGACCGGTGGTCTACAGGGCGACAGATTTATCAGTAGGCCATCAAAGATGCCGAATTCGACTCCGTGTTGAAATTGAAGAGGACAGATTAGCGCTTTGTGCTATCACATTCTCAGTTTCGGTTTACAGCATAGATAAATATTTTACAGTAAAGCCCGACTCGAGTTCATATCACAATATATAACTGATAATTGTCTTGATTAATTGATGTTTGGTGATACTGGAAGTCAGATCTGATAATATCTAGGTCGGTTAAAAATAAAATGTATAATTTGATCATTTATACAAATCTTTTTGTAGAAAAAAAATCCTATTGTTTCCCCGTTTCAATTTCTTTCACAGGAAATATATTTCCTATGTAAAACTTAATTTTTTCCCTTATTATAACTATTTTATCTAAATCCTATACCTAGCATATAGCATATATATATTTTTTTCTGTATATTATCGACTTTTTTGTGTTATCAAATGCTACATTTTTATATACTTGTGTAATTCTGCATTCATTTTCTGTTTCCTTTTCTTATTCATCAAATTTTCTTAAAAATTATCATTCAATGTTTGTTTCCTTTTGTTCTTGGGCATATGTTCGTATTTGTTGGCTTGACTTTGTCGTTTGTAAATTTTATTAATTGCAATAATTCAAAAAAAAATTTCTAAAAAAACTATTCTATTACAATTCTATATAAATAAATGTTTTTGCTATGAAAAGGAAACAAATACTAAAATTCTATTAGCTTAACAATTCTCATATAGTTACTATTTAATTCATTTTCGTGATCCTGATGTCGTGTTTCTGGAAACTTGGCTTATAAATATGACAAAATATAATAGGTAATACTTTAAGAACTTTTAACAGACTTCGTTAAGATTTGTTTACCTTATTTTTAATTATAGCTATACCAAAGTAAATGACTGGAAGTACAAAACTGTTATCATATGAATTACAATTGGCCATCTTTTAAAATTTTATCGTTTTTTTATAAAGTTTATTTTATTAACCCGCTAAAAATTTACATCCCTATATTTTATATTGTATTTGTATAGCTATGGTTTATGCAGCCAACATTGCGTTTCGCATCCAAATTTTTTTTAACAATCTTGTCAATTCTTCAACATTGTTTAAGTTTTAAGATAATGTTAATATTTTAAAACCTACCTAATAATGTACTAGCTGATTTATTCGGCTTTGTAAGATAAATTTCAAATAAAATGCTTAAAGGAATGAATATATTATTGAAGAAATAACAAGAATAGCTGTAAAAACAGACAAAGATTTATTGAGAAGCCTCAAAATAACGCCCTAAATTTAGCATTTACCACTTTAAATGGCTGTACAATAATAATAATTTGCTTGCATAGGTTAGAAAAATGATAAAACAATTAAATATTGACAATAATTATTGTCTAACAAAAAACTAAATACATAGGAGAAAAAAACAGAGATCAATAATAAATCTTTATAACGCTTTAACAGTCAATTGCTTCATTTTGGGCCCTCTCTTTTTGGCCTGTCTTTTTTCCTCCTTCAACTCCCATCGTCTCTGACGCTCGGGATCATCCTCAGCCATTACTTTCTCTTTTTCCATTTTTCTCTTTTCCTCGCGACGCACCGCCGCTGCTTCGGCCCTAGCAGCATGTGTTGATTTCAAAAATGCTTCTTCCACCTTTTGCCGGTTCTTGTCTGCCTTTTGTTTCGCTAAAAAATTACAAACATCAGTAAAAAAAATGGTTTGGCGCTAAATAAATCCACAAACCTTCTTTAGATAGTCTGATACGTTTAACCTTATCTATACAATAAAAAACCATATTCATTAATGGGGTAAGTTTCATACAGGCTTCTTCAAGAGGCATGCCCTTAAGAGGTATGTTGAAACCAAACATAACAACCTGAAATTATGCAGGTATAAGTGCGAGTCATTTTTTAAATAATTATTTACCTTTTCAGTCTCTGGTAGTTTCAGTGCTCCATTATCTTCTGTTTGTTTGGCACCAGAATATTGATCAGATATATGGATGTAATCGATATATTCAGGATATTTATTAATAATGGCAGTCACTTTATGGTCCAATATGGCCAAAGTTGCTTCAGAAATTTCGCTCATCACATTGAAAGTTGTATTTACATTATACTTATCACCTGGTTTCCTCTCGGGACAATACACGGACAAATCTGCCATGTCCCTCACTAAAGTTTGTGAGGTTTTTTTCGTTGCCAGGCAAAATACAAATGAGTCCATGTCTTCTTTATTCATTCTGATTGTTATGTGTATTTGGTCCTTTGTTGGACGCATCATTCCTGCCAATATGGCCAACAAATCTTGACGCTAAAAAAATCAAATTTTTTTTACTTTTTCGATAACAAAGAAACACTAAATTTGGACAGTAACATGTAAGTATGCCTTGAATCAAAAATTTGTTAATAAAAGAGACATTTTTACATAAACTATTCAGGTATTTATTTAGACCAAAAGTGTTTGCGCTAATCTATGATTTTAAACAACAGACAGAAGAGCAAGATATATATAAGCAACAGATATGAAATATCTAAAAAAAGTTACTAGACGGGAAACAATAAAAAACATGCCAGTAAGAGAAGAGGTGAAGGCCAAAACTACAATAGATTTTATAAAAAAAAATAATTAAGCTGATAAGTTTGTCTACAAAACATGAATGACACAAGAATAAAGAAGTAGGTTGACAATTGAAAACTATAACAAAGGAAAGAAGAAGGGCTCCATAATAGTCTTGGGATAATGCTATAATAAAATTTTCATAGAGAAAAAGACAACATGGGAAGAGATGAAGGTGTTTTGTGAAGAAATGATAAAAATTTGTAAATGCATGGTTAAATAGAATAGTGTATGATCCACACCATACCATAAGGGATTAGGATTTTTTTATTATAATAAATAAATTCTAATTAGGAACACCCTGTATATTACCTTGATTAATTTTAGTTCTACTAGCATGCCTTCACAACATGTCCTGCCACTGCACCACAGTGTAAAGACATTTTCACTTTCTTTGACCAAAACGGAATTTTCACTTCTTTCCCCAACTCCGCTGTCTCCAACTAAAGAAAAATTATCTTCAAGCAACTGTTTGTGTGTATTGAACCAAGTATTAGCTATTCTACTATTTTTGCTTTTCCCTGTAGCAAAATTTATAAAATAAACGACTAAACCCGACATCATTAGTATTTCGAGGTAATAGCTGTCCCAGTTTTGCTTAAAATTAACTGGAACTTTTGCAATAGTAATCTTTGGTTCGGATTCCACATTTTCCTCTTTCATTTCAAACCCTTCGAATTCTTCTACGTCCTGAAAATGTTCGAACTCGGAATCATCGTCATCTACCACTACATCCACTTCGTCGTCTCCTTGTGATAATTTTTCATCTGAAGATTTTTGTGGAAGATTATCGGGTTCTTCAGGAACGACCTGTTCATCTTCGACTTCGAAGTCTTCAAATTCAGCGAAGTCGTTACCGTACAAGTCTTGGTAATCGTTAGTTAAGCCACTACGGATGACAAACAGCAGAAGAAATACGTATCGAAGCCACATTTTGTTAAAACAAGTACACAAATTCAATGAAATTTATATTTTAAAATATGTCAGTGTCGAATACGTAACCTTATTTATTCTTCATCTGCTTTTTGGGTTTAACATGAGAATGAGGACAGCGGACTCTTACATTAGAGCGTTTTATCTAGTTTTGAAGGTGCCGAAATGTAAGCAGCTTATAATAAAGCGAAATGTATTTTGAGTTGCCTATCCTATCCTGTAGAATGTAGAAATATATGTATATTTTAGAAAATTAAATTATAAAATATTGAAATATTTAACGGCAGTGACGTTATTGAATATGGGTGAGAAACTGGAGGTTATAATCTCCCAATTTGGATATTATTTACTTTTATCCGGTAAATGCTTTTTTTTGTTTGGGGAGCGAGCGTCACTTTTCCCATAAGTTAATAAATTCGAGACAGTTTTTCACGTTTTCAATTAAATACTAATCATATTATATTATGGGAATGTGCGGGTATAGGCCAATATCAGGATTCAAAAAAAAATTGGTCGTGGATGCGCACTTTATTAGCACATTTCTTAACAACCTGGTGGTCGAGAAATATTTCACCCCATAGGCGGGTCGGAAAAATGGAATTTTAAGGGGAATTTATGTAGTACTACAAAAAAGTCACCGAGATGGCGAAAGTAAAATTTCAGAGAAAAGTTGCTTTTTAAAAATAAAATGAGAAATCGAAGTTATTGTAGAAAATTTAAACGAGGTATTATTTTGTTAAATTTGCACATGTATTTTTACACTTATTAGATATTAATTTAAGTATTTTAATTTTTGTAAAAAAAAATGATTAATGGTTGATAAATGAATGAATAATATTTTAAATATTTTTTTATGCGTGGCGGGACCGCCTCTGGTCAACCCCAAATCAGGTCATCCAGAAAGAACACACAGGGGCGGCTCGAGAGCGCAGGCGCGGGTCCTGCATCTCATCCAGACTCCGAATTATGGATAGATCTGATCCCAGAGTTGATCGAGTAGACTTATATCGACTAAACTTGGTGCTAATACATTTTTATAACGAATTACTTAAAACAAATACGTATATCTAAATAAACAGACTAAAATTTAAATATAAGAATTATATATATATAAATTAAATAAATTTTTGTTATAAAAGAGGCATATAGCTCACGATATTAAACTAGAAGATCAATAATATAACGGTTTAAATGTCTAAATAACAGGTTTTACTATAAAGAGCTGAAAATATTGTGCTACGATGGACATGTAAGTTTTGAATGTTATTAGAAAAGAAATTAACTAGGTGCCTAAAACATAGATCAGAGAAATTTAGATTAGATATTATATATATACTTATATATCTATAATATATGTTACACATATTGCACTGATATTTAAGAAAGTTGTTTTTGATTGGGGCCAAAGAATTTACGTTGAATTAGTGGAAAGAATAATAATAAGAATTTTAAAACCAATAATCGTGAAAGTATTTTTTGATATTAAGCGATCTACTAAAACACCAAATTTTTAAAGGTGAGTAAAATATGGTTTTTCTGTTTTGCTAAAATTCTATTTCTTCAAACACATGTAGGATTAGGACAGCATGGTACTTCCAACTTAACCAAAAAAATCGAATCATACAGCCGAAAAATTATTATATAATATGGCCTCCCACCTATTCCCGAATTCCTGAAAAAATGTACACTTATAAAATGTACAGAGTTTGAGGATTTTTTTTTTCACATTTAACATTTTTTTTGTATTTTTAGTCTTAAATGGTAATACTAAATATTGTATTTTGTATAAAGCCGATATTA
Organism: Hermaeophaga mercurialis; assembly: GCA_951812935.1. Taxonomy (NCBI): domain Eukaryota; kingdom Metazoa; phylum Arthropoda; class Insecta; order Coleoptera; family Chrysomelidae; genus Hermaeophaga; species Hermaeophaga mercurialis. The sequence continues at coordinate 57,604,944 of OX638358.1, forward strand.
GAAATATTAAAAGCTTACAGGGTGCACACAATAAATTATAATTTCTTTTTGTATTGATTGCTAATGGTAACATTCAATTTAATTGCAACCTTAGAAGAGTGAAGTAAATCAATAATAATTTATCCTCTTGTAATACAGAAATGGTCGAAAAAGTTATTATTAGTATGGGTTAATAGAGATACAAATTAAAATAATCTCAACATGCAGTTTATTAGAAATTAGATACATTTCAATTATAAAGTTTTAATTGAATGTATTATTTGCAATCCGATAGGATTGGATTATCCGGAATAAAATAATTTATTTTTCTCTCTTAATTTGAAGTGAGTTTTAGATGCACTATTTTTATATTCCAATTGAAACCGTTTTTTGATATTGCTTATACTTTAAATAAACGAATGTTTACAAAAATATTAAATAATTTGTTAAAATTATTTGTGTGTACCATAAGAGATATTGTACTTTGAAATATATTTTACTTACAAGTTATTAATTTTGTTATTAGAAAATTTATGAAATTCAATTTTTCAATATTAAAAAAATCTTTATTTCCAAATAATAAAATAAAAAGGAACTTTAACGACTGACAGCTATTCTCTTTAATTTTATTCGATCCCGTTTAATTTGTCAGTCCGCACCGGAGGTCCTTCGGGAATAACATGGTTTATGTATTTTAATAAATCCTCTACTAAACCCTTGTCACGTTTTAGTCTATGATTGGTAAACGGTAATCCTTATTTTATATTCAACAGTTTGTCCTATTATTACACTCGGATTTAATTTGTGGGGGATAAAAATTAAATAGCATCAGGTCCTTTAACAAACGCATTGCCTCATTAAACATTTAGCACCGGGAAAAATGATTGGGATCATGGAAAATATCAATTATTTAGGATATTCCGGTAAGATCCATTTTTGGTCTCAGTTTATGTTTTTTGTAGTTATTTATCGATTTATCAATGTATCATCACGAGGCGTCATCGACATTTTTAGTAAAAAATATTTTCTTATACACTTAATTCTAGTCATTTAGGAAATAAGAGGTAAACGGAGTCGTTTTCATAATATTATTGAAAAGAAGTATAAATTACACTTGATATAAAAATATATATTATTTATGGCGCTTTCCACTTTTTCACTATGAGAAAATTTTCACTTTTCATCATATTAAATCTAATCTTCAGAGCATTATCATATTCATATTTTTACTGGTGAGTTGTTAAATCTATTGAGATAAGAAAGTGAGGGAGTGTGACGACAAATTAACAACGTGATTAATTTTTTACAAATTATTCCGGCTTCTATTATTTTGCCGGAAGAGAGACGTTTCTTTCTGAGTTTGTAGCGAGAAACTGTAATTTTTCAAGTTGTAGCTTGCAATTGTTGATTGGTCAATTAATATGGCATGCTTTGAGCTACGTGAATGATTGGTTGGCTTTAAAACGGACTTTAGACTACAGGATGTTGGTTTGTTCGTTATACGAGGGCATAAATTACTTCAAGAGTATACCGGGTGTTGAATATGAATGGACTTGTTTGTAATGAATTAATTTTTTTATAAAATTCACAAATTAATAATTAGGTTTATCATTGATAAAGATGAGGTATATCTTTTCGTATACTAAAATTGTATTATATGTTTGTTAAATGTCCACGATTTGCACGTTCAATGTAATAATAAAAGGTTTTTGGTTTACATAACTAGTCAATTACAATCAAGTGCGTAGAAAAATTTGTTAAAGCATGTTTTCTATCTTATACCTCTTGTAGAAAAGGAAATTTTTTTTTAGTTTACTTTTTCTTAAATTTCCCATTTTGATGCTTTTTTCAATACAATTCCCAGCATTTTTTTTTTTCAATTTTTTCATTTAATATATAATCAATAATAATAATTTATAATTCTGTTGGCTAATAAAAACTTGGAGGGACTAAATTTTTCATAAAATATTTTATTTCAGGTATACATTACAAGGCAAGAGACGGACTAATGCAAACGAAATGGACTATCATCCTCCAGGTAATTTTTTTTATTTTACTAGTGTAGAGTGTACGCTTGTGGAAATTTCCCCAGTTATGATGGTCCACTTCCGAAATTTCCCTCTAATTTCGTTTCGCGATAGATTTCAGCAAGCGCCGTGTGTGACCTAATGACCCACGAATATAACCCGGTACGCAGACACTTTCCCCCGGGTTTTAAAGGAACCGGGTGCATTTTGATTTGGTAAATAATTAAACATGCCGCCCCCAAACGCGAAGGTGCTTTGCCCATTTAGCAATAAAAATACTACGATGAGAATTTTATTATTTACTTTTCCCGCTTCACTATATCCGAGCAAACCACTAAAATCGTCAAAGTAACTATTCCCGTTTTTATACATTTTTAATAAAGTAAAGTAGGTAGAGAAAATAATTTTGATATACGGAGGTAATTTTCATCCACTTGCGCACACAAACGGTCTTTTCCGTTATGGAATTTTTAATGGGTAGTCGTTTCTTATTTCTACAAAAGAATATATATAACTCGTGAATTTTGAATTAGAAACGAGCACCGATTTTAAAAATTTTGGTCATTGCGTATGAAACAAAATTTGATTTTAACTTCTTAGGACTTCCGGGTAGTACAAGAGTGGTACTCAATCATTTGGACGTATCTACACAGGTAAGCTTCACCGATCGAAATATCCAAGTTTATTTTTCACTTTTACTTTATTACTTTAGGCTAACATTCAACACAGCGCATTGAGTTACGAATCCGAAGACGAAATGATGAGCCGATTGCACAAAGACAAAGAGAAACGCAACACGGCCCATTACAACAGGGAAGACATCAGAGAGCAGTACTGCATTACGGACAGAGGGCTCGGAGCCTTAGAAACTAAACAGAGCCTGTTCGGTTGTCTGTCCGCTCATCAAAGCTCCTGCTCGAATCGGGGCTCCTTGTTGACCGCTTGCGTTCGTCAAAAAGTCCCATCGGACGAAAATTTGTACGATTTGTACAAAAGGCACCCTTCCGAGTACGCGCCCTATCCAAGGAGGAGCAGGTAACCGGCAATTTGAGTGTTTGTACAATCGTGGCCTTTCTATTTTTTTTTTTTTTTTTTTTTTTTTTTTTTGATTAGGTATCCTTGGGGGCCCGTTATATCTGACATTTACCATTACGACGAAGATTTGAAGACTTCTTACTTTAGAAGAAAACCTATCATCGATCCTAGTCGGTATACTTGGATGCCGTCTGATGATGAGTCTATTAGAATGGAGAAACCGAGGTCTATTATTGAAAACAATTGCCATGATCGGGTTACTAACTCCTCCTCGGTTATTCTGCCAGGGTAAGAAAACTACTCTGTATACAGAGTAAAATTGAGCCCGCCTGATGTACCTCATTTTTAGTAAGAAACACGTAAGTTTTGCGAGATCTCACACCCTAGCTTCTTTCGATAATGCTTTAACTTCATTGAGCTACTCTACGGGCCATTTGAATAGAATAACTAATAGCCAAGAAAGGTTATTGGACGTGAGGAAACCCGACATTCAACCAATAATTACGAAACAGCCTGAACAACAGGAAATGTTTTGTGGTAAGTCAAAAGTAACGATTTCTAATCACTATTTAACGTGATCGTTCTTTATTCTAGAAAAACTGAAAAGAGTGTCTATGAAAACGCAGGCTACGCAAACAGAAATTGGACTAGGAAGAAAACCGTTGCCACCACACATTAATTTAAGTCCAAGAACCATGCAAAAGGTAAAAGAAAGTAGTCTGTATTCGTAGAAAGCTTTGTAAATAATACAATCAATCATTTTTAGGTAAAAATGGTGTCCCAAGGGGCTCAAACCAACGGATTCCTCTCTAATGGAAGAAAATTGATTAAATCGTACTCGGAAGCGGGAAACAAATTCGGAATATCCCCGATAAACGGAGAAATTCATTCCTTCGAACCAGTCTCTGATCACGAGCCTCTTCACAGAACTCAGTCTGACGAGCCGCCGCGGTCTCCTTTTATCGTAGACAAACCTCCATCGTTTTCAAATCCGGAACGTCTTCAACCGCTCGACAGCGAAACTTCTTCTCTGACAAAATCTGACCACGAATCCGAGGACTCCACCGAGTCTAAGAAAGAAATTTTTATCGATTTCAAGCCTCAAATGTCTCCGAATAAAGAAAAAGTTTCCAAGAGAATCCTAATGAAGGCTCTCTCGGACGGAGAAATACTCTTAGAGCAAAGAAGAGGTAGGATTTCTGACGATTGCGTTGTTCCGGAAAAACCGATTCACTCTATAAGTCACGACAACGTAAATAATGAAGAGGAAGAGAAGAACCGAATATTTACTCCTTACTTTCAGACGACACCGATCCAAAACGAAGGTGTTTGCAAACCTCTTGAAGACAACGTATATTCTTCCGTCGATAATGGAATGTTCCCGCAAGATTCCATCGACGAGGATTTTCACGAACATTTAATATATAACAAGACGTATTTGAATAGAGAATATAACGACGAACAAAAGATCAATATGGTAAACTGGTTAAAAGACGACTCTATCGTTCCTTCTATTAGTTTTCTGCCGCATGCGAATCTGTCTCCATTTACATCTAACGACTCTTTAGCTAATGATGCCAGGTACGTATCTCAGATAAACGTTTCTTTGAACACAATAAAAGTCCCATTGCGTTTGGCAGAGATCAGTCTGACGGTATTTGGAACGAGTCCCAAGCTACGGTACTGCAAGTAGACTCCGGCACCGATAACGGTACGGTTCTGAGCAGCTCCGAGATAACTTCAACCGCTTCGCCGGTGTCCGGCCCAACTTCAGCTTTGACTCCGTCGTCCAAACGTAAACACATGCTTATGATGCAACACCAACAAAGATCTTCCATGGATACGGAGATTCTAGACGAAGAAATTGTGGACCAAAATGTAAGTTACCCAAGGAAAGCGATACCTACGAAAGCACCGCCGCCGAGTACCCTTCAATTCCCGCGACAATACTTGTCTGTGGAGAACGCCATTCCTATGAGGAAGAGGTTAACTCCGGAGACGCCTATGGGATCACCTTTGCCTGCCGTCGTCCCGGATCTGTTGCTCTCCAGAACCGATTCATGTAGGACTAATACCGATGTCTCGGAAAGTACCACTACCGACGATTATATCACTGCCAATTCTGGTACGGATAGCTCTAGAAAGAGCGGCTCAAATAAGGTACGTGTTTTAGTATTTCGAAAAATGATTTTTTTTCAAATTATCGTCATCGAACGGTCTCCAGGGTACTGAGCTATACGCGAACATTTCTCACTTGAACGACGGTTCGAGCTTGGAGAGCGCTCGTGGCTTGGATCTTCTCGGCGACGACATGGTAGTACCGTGTTTCTCTCCCCCCGCCTCCATCGTCGGGGATTCCCGCAGCCTCTGCAATACCCCAGTGCCTCAAATTTGCACCGGCCGATTTACTCCGTCCGATGATTCGAGCTCCTCGTGTGGAAGTTACAGCGTAGGAGGGTCTACGCCCGATCTGCTGGATAGATTTACTGAAAAAGTGCCTTCAAGAAATAAAAAAGTCTGCCATACAGTTTCTGACGATGAGCACAGTGTCCGTTACTCATCATCAGGGTATTACGAGTCCCCAATGGAAGATGAGTAAGTCCTTATTATTTTCATTTCTACTTAACTTTTTATCTACAACTTTTCCGAATGGGTCACATATTTTTTGGAATAACAGTAACTATATGTAATAATAATGCGTTAAGTGGGAAACGGATCAATTTTGTTTGGTCGAAATTAGTGACGCACAAGTGAATATTGAAGTGAAATGCTTACTCGTATCTTTTGAAATAATAAGGTTGACCTTTTTGATTTCAATTTGTTGTAGTACGAAGTGGACTTCTCCAAAAACCGACAAGCATCGCAGATGTAAAGATTTCACATTAGAATTGTCAAACAACCCCAAATCATATCTAGAAACATATTCTATTTTGAACAGCACCTCAAACAAACGTAATATCAAAGTTTCCCCGTCGTCGGACAAGCCGAAAAGATCTAAACCTAGGATGAGAAGCCCCATGCAAGCAGGAAGAAAAAGCAACCAACTGAAGAAACATCCTCACGTGTATTCAGCTGAGAAAGAAAACAAGGCAACTTCTGATGAATCCAGTTGCGATATTGGCACCAAACATATCAGTAATCAGAGTTCACCCAGAAGAGGGAAGAAGAGTAAGGACAACAGTAAGAAGAAGTCGATGCCGAGATCACCGACCTCCCAAAGGCACGGAGGAGAAAAAAAAGCTTCTAGTCTGCCGAACAGTTTAACTAGAAAGAAATCTTCTAAACAGTCGCCTTCCATCTTAACTCCTGATACGGCCAAAAAGAGGTAAACGTATCATTTAGTAAAGGGATTCACAAATGTTTTTTAAATATTTATATTCTAGTTCAACCTGTTCACCTTCTTCCGCATCTCGGCTCAGTCCGAAAGAAGTAGAAGATTCCACGAAACTGAAGGCTTTAAGCGCCGAATCCCTGCGCTCGGTTAGTCCAGGCAGTGACAGTGTGTTCTACAGTGACCCCAGCAGCCATACAACCGACCATCAAGTCCATTGCCTCCACTGCGGCAAAGAAGTGGATATCATAACAACCGACGATCCCCATAAGAGTCTCAGCAGCCTGGAAAACCCCGAAGAGATAGTGCAGCCCCCGGCCGGATTCGAGGATTCCCCGAGGATTAGGGCCAGCGGCAGGCTATTCAAGAAGTTGGAAAGGAGGATCAGGTCCGAAGAAAGAAATTATCTGGAGAATAAGAAGAATCGGTATAAAACAGAAGTTAGAGCAAAGGTGGGTGGAAGAGGGGGGTGGACGGAAATGATTTTAATTATTATCTTGATCGTAGTCGGAAGAACGTGGTGCTAATACTTACAAGAACAAGCTTCGACCAATGGCGAAATCTACGACCAGTAGCCAGGAACAGTTGAAGGCGACGGATTCGAGTCCTAGCGTTCTTCCTGGTGCTCCAGAGAACGAAGACGACACGGGTATATACGATGTGCCTTATATTGACGGTTGTTGGATTCACATCGACGAGAGGGATGAAGTTATTGCAAGAACTTCTTGCTCCAGCCCAAGTGGTGAGTCAGTTTTGATAACTTTATCGTTGCGCCGATTCTGTTATTCACTTTATTTATGGTTATTATTTAACGCCGTTTTCACCAAAATATCAAAAAAAATATTTAGTTTGGAGGATGCAATTAAAACTTTTTGTAAAAGTAACATGAATTTCAATTACGATAGTTAATGTTTCCGAACAATTATGGATGATTTATACACAGCTTCGGAAATAATGAGGTATACACGTATAGAATTTTTTTTCGCTTATTTTTCAGATAAACCAGTACGCAAGGATTCTTTTTCGAGTACGGAGTCGGAACAAGAATTTCGCAGAAAGTTTCAAGCTGTAACACATCGAATGGTTCATCGAAAATCATGTCTGGAAATGTATAAACGACAGAATAATAAGTCTTTCGGTAAGCTTATTTTTTATCACCCACCTAAATAAATATTTTGGCTCGTTGACTAATTTTAATTCTTCAATAACTATTTTTATTATTTTTTTTTTCGTTAACCTTGTTCGATGCTGTATTAAATAATAAGTTTAGATATTTTGTTATTTATAAATACCAGAGCGAATGCACGGTTTCGCAGCATTTATGAATCCATTCAATATTTATGGCCGCACTATTTTAAGCTCATTATGAAAATAGCCGAATGCGCGCTCTTAAAGACCTAAAAGTAGTTTTAAACACGCGGTTTAACTTTTCTAATTAAAAATGTTCGGTAAGTCAGACTTAGAGTTTCAAATAATTAAAATATAAATAATAAATAATTGAATTGTGCTAGAAAAATAAATGGGGGAAAAATAATTGTTTTACGTAAGTTAAAATTTTTGTAATATTATTTTAATAATTTTAATATTTCTAGTTTTAAACGAAATGGCTTCGAATTTAGAATCACAAATAAAATGTAATGAATTAAAATTAAAGCTGGAGGAAATATTTAAAATGATGCTGTTACTTTGGTGCCGGAATAAAGAAGCTTTGCGTGGTAAAGAATAAAAATCATTTCAACTAATAATTTCCATTTTTTATCATACTAATTCTCTTAATAAAAATGACCAAACCTTCAAACTAATTATTAACCGAATTTAAATGAATTATTTCATAATTTTGGTCATTGTCAAATGTCAGCTTAAAATGTTAATGATTTGCTTTTGATGGAAAACTTAATAATTCGTTTGAGGATACGGGCTCTATAAGCTAATCTGTTGGTTTGAGAGCAGTTATGCTCTTATATGGCACGATAAGGTTTTCTCCAATGAAAAATCCTCTTCAACCATTTGTTAAGTCAGCTGGCCGGTTCCTTTTCAGTCTTCTTGTATTTTGGGGTTCTAGAAGTGGATGGAGTAGTCTATTTACATGGTTTTCTAGTCTGTTGTGATGGTTTGTGCTTCGCTCTACGATTTCATCCAGAATGTATGGAATTTTTAAGTCTTCACGTAGGGTTGCATTAGACACATACCGTGGTGCATCTGTTATCATTCGTAGTATTTTGGATTGACATCTTTGGATTAATGCTAAGTTTGATTTGCTCGCACATCCCCAGAGCTCGATACCATATGTCCAGATTGGTTTTATGATCGTTTTGTAGAGGAGGAGTTTATTTTCCATGCCAATTTGAATTTTCTGCACTTTACCCAGTACAGATCCTTTATTCGCAAGTCACTTTGTTTGCGTTTTTTGACTATATGTTCTTTCTATGTGAGTCTTGAATCCAAATGAATTCCTAGGTATTTTGTATTTGTGGATTGTGGTATTCGAATATTGTTTAGAAGTACTGGAGGACATTGGTCTTTTCTTAGTGTAAAAGTTACTTGGACTGATTTTGTCTCGTTTATTTTTATTCTCCATTTGAGTAACCAAGTTTGGATATCGTTCAAGTGTCTTTACCACATCTCTGATGCTGTAATTGGATTTTCATGGCTTGCAAGAATGTTCCCATTATTGTTTCAGCATTTGTTGGTAGATCCGCTGTATATAATACGTACAGTAGAGGTCCAAGTACGCTACGTTGTGGAACACCTGATTTTATTGGGAAGTTGTTGGACATACTTTCATTTACTTGTTCGGAATTCTCTGTCACCTAGGTAAGATCTAATAGTTTGAAGTAAGTTATAGGGAGATGTTTTTTGATTTTATAAATTAAACCTATATGCCAAACCTTGTCGAAGGCTTGACTAACATCTAGGAAAGCAGATGTACAGTATTTTTTGATTTCCAGGGCTAAATTTCTGCCGTGAGCTATTCTGTGAACTTGTTGCACCGTAGAGTGTTCTTTCCGGAAACCGAATTGGTGCAGCGGTATCCATTCTTCAGTATCTGGGTCAGAATTTATTCTTTGCAGAAAGTGTCTTAGGCATAATTGGTAAGAGGTGACATTATTAGGGTCTTTGCCTTGTTTAGGTATCAAAATTATTTCAGCAGTTTTGAACAATTTTGGCCAATAGTTTAGGCGAAGTATAGCATTGAAGATAAATGTAATAAGGACAACTGCTTTGCGTGGAAGTTCCTTTAGCATTTTTGGAGTTGTTCGGTCTATTCCAGGCGTTTTCCTTGCGTTTAGGTAGCTAATCTCTTGCTGTACTTCGTTTGTGGTTAGCTGCTTGATGGTTGGTATATTCAATGGGATATTGGCAGCTCTCTTTCTACCTCTGTATTTTGATCATCGTTGTTGGGTGTAAATACCTTAGCTAGATGTTCAGCAAATAATGTTGTTTTTTCTTCGTCGCTTCTGGCCCATTGCGGATTTGGTCCTAGTTCGTTACGAATGTGAGGAACTTGAGTTTTTAGTTTCTAATTTGAACACGAAAAATACATATTAACTTTTACTTTGACGTTTGTGTATTCTTCTTCTTCTTCTTTTTCGAATTGGAGGCCTCAGCTACCAGGGCTCTTCGATCTGACATTTGACAAATGAAAACTGACCAATGAATAAGTCATTATTTTTCTTTTTTAGATTGTGACAAGACTGTTGTGGTTCACCGAGAATCGGGCGAATTTGGTTTTAGAATACACGGATCTAAACCGGTAGTGGTTTCTGCTATTGAACCCGGAACTCCGGCAGAAACTTCCGGTTTGGAAGTCGGAGACATCGTTTTGTCTGTAAATGGCGTTAGCGTGCTGGACAAAAATCATTCGGAGATCGTTAAAATCGCTCATGCCGGGAGTGACACTCTTAAAATGGAGGTAATAATCAACTCTCGAATATTTTGTATGATTTATAACAGTTTAAGAAAAGAATTATCGTAGTTGCATGAATCAGTTTACGTAATTTTGTGGTATCATTTACAAAATATAAATGAAATAGAATAATTACGATTGTATAAATTTTCGTGTAAACTGATAGATGGCATCACTTGTACATGCAACGAAGAGATGTCTTCTTTAGAAATACTCAATTTTTTATTCTTGAAGGTTGCAAGAACTTGTTACGCTTTGAGTCAACAAAAAGAAGAAGATACTTCCAAAATTATTTTTAGCGGTTACCTCTGGAAAATGAGCGGTTATGCTAGTGGGAATTCCAATAACAGCTGGATGAGAAGATGGTTCTGTTTAAAACAAAACGGATGCGTTTATTGTTATAAAACAGACATGGTAATAATATTGTTGGATACATAGCACCGATCATTCATCACGGTTCCTTAATGCTTAATCCTTTTTTAGGATAAACATCCCGTAGATGTGACGATGCTGCACGACCAAGAGATCCTGAGAATAGAACCAAACCAAGAGAATTTAAATTTTTCCAAAGCTAACGTGTTCCTAGTTCAAAAACATAACGGTGTTCCGTTGTACTTGGCGGCAGAATCTCTCGCTTTAGAGGAAAAGTGGATCGAAGAAATGAACAAACTAATGCACGACAATAGGACCATAATGGACGGATTTTTGGAGAAGACGAAGTCTAATTTGTCACAACGTCCGTGTTCGATCAAAGATCCCGATTGTTTCGGTTACCTCGTCAAACTGGGTACGCAATGGAAAAGTTGGAGTCGGCGATATTGCATTTTAAAGGATGCTTGTCTTTATTTTTATCAAGATGCGAACGCTAAAAGTGCTTTCGGTAGGACATTCACACTTACGAGTATGCGTAATTTACGGGATTTTAGAATGTTTTATTTATTTATTTACAGGAGTGGCTTATTTACATGGTTATAGAGTACAACAGAATTTATCGGGGACAAAGAAATATGCCTTCGAAATTGTACCATCAGATATGACAAAAAAACATTACTATTTTCATACAGACTCAGATACCGACAAGAAACGGTAAGTGGATACATTATTATTATTATTTGAAAATGGCATATTTAATGCGTATTATGGCAGACATCTTGTAATTACATATGCTCGATATTTATTTGACAAAAACGAAGAGAAGCTTTTTAACGTATATGTATACATATAATCAAAAAACTGAACAACGTTTTTTAAACATACAACTATGACACTTGAGACAATCTACACCTTGCCTTACTTTTAATATATCGATATATGCAACCATTTTACATTTGTGATATTAGGGTTGCATACATTACACTCTATTTTTCAACTTACAAACTTGGCTATTTTGTTACACTTGGGGATGAATAAATAACTAACTAACTTACTCATTACTCAATACAACCTCAAGATATCTTCCGTTACAAATATTAATTATTAAATATTATACGATTTTTTTCTAGATGGATTGCAGCACTAGAATATTCGATAGATAAATGGATGAAAATTTAATGTCTACAATAAAGTATATAAAATATTTTATGAAAAATTTGGAAGAAAGACTAGACTATCATGACCACAAACGTACACACTCACACCAAATATTTCCATTAAAAGTATTAGCGGTTTACTGACTAATAAAGTATTAATTTATAATAACGACTTTTTAATAAATTATCCATCTAAAATGACCAAAAATAGAAAATACCCATAGGATGTCCAAATATATTTTTCTTTTATTTTAATTGCTTACAACTTCTAAATTAGATACGTCAGAGTTTAAACTGAAATATTTAAAATTACATCACAAATTTGTTTAACATCTTTATTTAGTTTAATTTTTTATAGAACATCAGGTTTAAAAATATCTATTCTCATATTTCATTATTAAATAAACAGATGTAAAATATAAAATCAATGCCAGAACAATCTATTTGAAATAAAAAGAATGTTCCGTTTCTTAGCGTTTTTATCTCATCTGGCCGTTTAGAAGTTATAACTAGACAAACGTGGGAAAATACGAGTATAATGGGGACACCCAGTATAATGATCCACCTTTTTGAAGATAGTCAATTACACATTTTTTTCTATAGGGCGTGTCTCGTGGAAAATTGTACATAGTTCAAGAAAAAATAGAGATAGTTGAGATACCGGTTATTTTATTTATGGAATTACTGGGCAGGTATCAAACAAAAATTATTTGATCATTTAAAATGACCCTGTATAATTTTATAAAAAAAAATTCTTGTTTTCGTCAACAAGAACTAATTAAATTAACGATAAAAAATTAGGCATAGAAATTAATGGCTCCATAAAATCTTTTTTGAGTAAATGTTAAATAACAAAAGTTCTGTTATGTCCCTTCCAAGTAAAATGTTTGTTCTTAAGTAAATAACTAAAAGTACTAAATAAAATTTGTTACGGACCTTAAAGGACGAATATTTAAAATTTTATGTGTTTTTGCTTTTTTATCTATGTAATATCGTAACATTAATGTCAAATATTTTATGAAAAATAGAAAAATCTTATAAATATAAATATTATACCATGACTTGTTTAAATAAGATCCAAATATCGTATATAAATTATAAGTTTTTTAAAACAATTCTATTTTTCAAAATAAAAATATTCAGTAAAATTATACTATTAAATAAATGATTATTTTCGGATAATTTTACATCATCACACACATTTTTTCAGATTTCCAAATATTTCAATACGTCCTGAGTGGATCAAAAATAACACTTTTAATTAATATATGACGTTGGCGCCATCTTTTAAACAATTTAAGATCTTTTACAATTATGGCGACTTCTTTCATTTATTTACACTCTTTTGAATAGATGTCGCAGGGTGTATCATTTAAATATAGACGTCAACCAATCAAAATAAAATCGGACGACGCCATGTTTCATGTCTTTGCATTTTGATTGGTGACGAGTCTTCTTTTTCACGTAACTTGTGTTAGGAGTTAGAAGAGATTGTATGATTCTGGCCTTAACTAACCGTCGTTTATGTCAAATTTGAATGGTTTAAGAACAAGTTGTTGTTATTATTGTAACTTATCTAGCGAACAAATTATTTTATAAAATGACTTCGGCGGCCCAAAAATCTAAATCTTCCATTACATTGAAAGGGTCAGCAGATATCGTCACTGATTATTTGAGTATGTACATTTATTTGTTAAGTATTCAGGTTATGTTTGATTGTTTTTTTTAGAATATGGTATTAATTCTATTTTATTTCAACGAGGGTTGTATCCACCGGAGAATTTTAGAGCCGAAGAAAACTATGGACTTACTATTTTGATGTCTACTGATAATAAAATTAAAGAATTTTTATCAAACACTTTGGACCAACTAAAAGGTAAGCATGGGTTGTTGTAAATAGATAAAAATGTTACTTTTTGTTGATTTTTATAGGCTGGTTGGTAGATAGGTCAGTAAATAAAGTCGCCTTAATAGTGGTTAATGTTAAAACACTGGAAGTCATGGAAAGGTGGGACTTCAACTTAGAGTACGAAAATGATATACTAACAGACCCCGAAAAAGTGTCTGAGAAACCTTTGAAACAAATTAAAAATGAAATTAGAGACGTGCTCAAACAAATAGCCTCATCGATAGCCTATTTGCCATTGTTAGACTGTTTATGCAGTTTCGATATACAAATTTATACAAAACCTGATGTCGAATTGCCAAAAGAATGGGCGGAAGCTCAACCGGCGCACATTAAGAATGCCCAAAGTGTTAAAATGAGATCATTTTCTACTAATATTCATAAAATGGATACCATGGTTACCTATAAAAATGAAGATTGAGTTATTTTTATTTTTAATGTTTTATTTAGTTCACTTTTTATTAGTAAGTCAAATATACGGATTTTTGTATTAATTTACTGATAGGAGTATTTTAAGTATTATTTTTTTCTCTAAATAAATGAAACTTTGTTTTTAATTTTATTGTAATTGAATACATTTTAAAATGAAATAATTTCTCACTATACATTTTGGAGTTACAGTTTCAACAAATTAGCATATAGTTTATAAGGGGACTGATCTAAAAATTAAAACCTCTGAATATTCAGTAACTAGTCAATTGTAGGAAATTAGAATTCAAGGGTTTTATTTTTGATCGAAATACTGAAAAACATTACATCTTGGTACCGCTCTATGAAAATTATATATTATATATGTAGTTATACATAGCAAAATTATTGTTTAATTTATCACATCTAGCTTTCCTAAATATATTGCTACAAAATGAAACATTTACTTTAAAAAACCTAACAGATTCTAAAAACTGGTTTTGAATATAAGTTTAGGTAGGATTTTTCTACGCCCACTAATGTAATTAGTCGATTCTGTAACAAGGTTAGAATGAAAAAAAATCGATAAGAGTGGAACATTCCGAACAAGAGTTGAGGAACCACAAGTAATGAATTTTGTAATTCTAACCGAGTTACAAACTATATTTTCTCCTCGACCAGAAATTCATTCCATCACTTGTTGTAGAATGGAAAAGTCTGCAAAACACATAAGAAGGAAAGTGTTTCGGTATAAATAACCTATTTAAAGAGTGAGAATGTTTACAATCTATTATTAACAATGATTTAGGAATTAACACATTCTACTAACAGTCGTGGAGAAAATGTATTTACGTTTCTGTATTGTGATTGGTTTAAAGTAAAACCAACATGTTATATAATGTTCAACTTTATCGGTGCTTAATGAAGATGCTTATTTAAGTAGTCTAAGAAAATCCATTTTGATAGTTCTAATATTTTAGTTTTACAAAAAGATCATGTCAGTGAATTAAATTTATCCTGAAATTTTGAAGAAGTAATCAAAATCAATAGAATGGAAATTTCTAGAAATTTCAATATCATAAATTTACTATGTTCAAGCATAACTTTGATATGCTATATGATTTTGAAACACACTAAATTTATAATTACTTCTAAAATATAGGTATTGCTGAAGTGAAATTTTGGAATTAAAATTCTAATACAAAAGTTATTAATCTATATATTTTTTTAAATAGTTGATTTCTGCTTTTAAAAGAACTAAAATATATAAAGCGTTTCATTTGAAATTATGTATGCTTTTCCATTTTCATCTATCTGACTAATTGTAACTAATAAATACCTGCTAAGTTATTATTTATGTATTTAAAAAAAGCTGTGGGCGTAGAAAAAGTAGAAAAGTGTTTTTCAAATGCTGTTTACAGTTCACGTTGCGTATTACATTATTAAAAATATTTCTAAAAATAGTTAATTTCAGTTGAAATTATGGCCTTGTAAAAATAGGCAAAAAACCATAAAAAATACATGAGGATTTTAAAAAATGAACTTTAGGTTCATTTCTTTATATTTGATCGGTTTTTAGACAAAAGGCAGTGAACTGGAAATTTTTTTATCTTTATTTTACATTGATAATATTGATCATACTATTATTATTAAATTTAAATATAACAAAATTTGCTCACCAGCTTGAAAACGCTCATTAATCATATTTTTATTTGAAAAAACAGACAATGCGAACTCAAACTAAAAAGACGAAAGTATGAATCTTTCCATATTTTTGAATTTAAAAATACACAAAAAAATGGTAGTGGAATTAACAAATAATTGTGACATGTTGGTAAGAAATTGTTGGAATAATACAAGTTGTAATTTATATGGTTTTTCTGAAACTATGTGATGTAGAAAATAAAATTTTTACGCCATCAAAACTTTGCTTTACAAACATCAATTAGAGTGTCACTATTAATATTTCTGCCCAAAAAACTAAAATTGTAAATATTTCGTTATAGCAAAACAAATAATATAATAGTTTTATTATGGCACATAGAAGTTGAAAATTTTATGTCTATTTCTAATACTATTAAAATTTAATAAGAATATCCTACCAAATATTTTACTGTTTTAAAAAATATAGATTTGTTTAAAAAACATGTTCTATTATTTATTTTTGTATAGTATAAGCTAAAAATTAAACCAAATTTTAAAATATTCTATTGATTCGTTTTTGCCTGTTATAATTTGAAAAATATATTCAGATGCGTTCCCTTATTTTTGTGATTTTTTTTAATTCAAGATATATTTGTACCTAACTTTTAAATTTGCTAGGTAATTAAAAAAGATTTTTTAAATAAAATCTGTTTTGTGTATTTTTTTTAATGGAACACCTCTTTAATTGCAATAGGTACTCGAAAGAAAAATAAAATATAACGCAAGTGGCTGAAATTTCCTAAAAAGAAAACAACATGCCAATGATTTACAAGAAATTCCAAATTTTTAAACACTTATTGTTAAATATTTATATAAATATCTTTATAGCTTATAAATAAATACTTTTTACAAGCACAATAAAAAAACTTAACTACAACACGTCGAATAGCCGACAAAATGAGATTCGATGAAAAAACGACGAAACAGGCTATTCGGCGTTATCACATATTGCGAGTATCCTTAGATACATCATATTTACAAAAAATAAGTATACAGGGTCTGCAATTAGTATCAAATCTTAATTTTACGGATGACACGCAATATTCATAACTTTTTCTATCTCGTTACACAGAGTGTTCCAAAAGTTTGTGTCATTCACAATGAAATACATTTTTGATTTGAGGCCAAATAGACGCTTGGGTTACAAATTATATATTTTTATGCTAAAATATCACTTCTAGGTTCATCCAAAACTCCTGTTTTCAAGTTCTTTCGAATGAAAAAAAAAACATTTTACTACTTATTGAAAACCCTTAAAAATGAACAATTTACAAGAGAAATTATAGCTTAGTTTTGACAACTAATTATTTTGGCTAAATTTGACTGTACTATTTTTTTACATACACTGCACATACAAGCTGCGCATAAATACTGACAAATAAATATATATTTTTTGAGTATTTACATTAATGCCGTGTACGCAAAAAAGTCAACAAAAACATTGCCTCGATCAGAAAAAATATTATTTTTTCGTTCTATTTTGTGACTTTTTATTGTACTAATGCAAAACATCTTTGGTATTGGTTTGTTTATCGAAAATTCTTCCTAGTGCCGAACTTTTGCCGCCTTTTTACTTTTTTCCCGTCTCTTCAGAGGAGCATAATCCATAAGGAACCCTAGAGAAAAAGAAAAAAACATATTAAAATTAATTTGCAAAAGAATGTCAAATGGTTTTTCAAAAAAACCCCAAACCCGATTTTTACAATTTAGTATTGATCATTTCGCAAAGTACCCAGTTTAAAAAATAATCATAAAGCTAATAATATTTTGTGCGCCATTTTGTTATACAGGGTGTTTTATAGGCATGACAATGGACACGCTAGGAATTCACAAAACAACAAATCGTTGGCTACAAAAAAAACGACCATTCAATTACATGTTTAAACGTGAAGCAAGTCCTTTCCCAGTGAAACACCCTGTATATAAGGTTAGTAAAGTAGTTACTACAAACTTGTTTAAAATAATAAATAAAAATGCGGTGTATTCTTTTGTGAAAATGATATTTAACAGTGATTCTAGGTCCTTACCAAAATCTAACTATGAAAACTGACTGTAGTATATTCTGAATCTGAAAAAATCCAAAAATTAAAAAATACTGAATGCAAAATGTGAAAAGCACAAAGCTACTAAAAATACTACTGTGGTTTTATACAGACTGTTACTTTTTTGGCGAATATAAAAAATATTATTTGCACTATCTGTTGGCCATTTCGTGAATCAGAATTGCAACTTTTTTGTTTGATTGCAATTTGCAATTTTTAATGTGGTATTTTGTTTTTGAAATATTATTGTCTTACTCAAAATCGAAGTAAATCTTTGATGTTATATATTTTGATAAATTTTCCACCGCTGGTTAATTGTAAATAAATTTTATTTATATTTCAAATAGTTACAAAAATTTATACAGTTCGCATTTTGAACAGTTTCCGGACTATTTTGAGCAATTTTAAAATAATTTTTTGATTTTTTTTATAATTTTTAAGACACTTTTGAGTCATTCTGTGAACAGTTTTCTGATCATTTTAATTTTAATTTTAATTTTAAAGTTTTTGATACATATTTTAATATTGAACAGTTATCGGATCAAAATTTTTGCACGTTTAGGACCTCTTATGTGTTTTTTAAAGTATTTTCAAAATTTGCACAATTTCCTATCATTGTGGATATTTTTGAAAAACTTTTGTATCATTTCGAGTAATTTGTAGATAATTTAATTTGAACATATTTTACATTTTTTAGATTTTGGATAATTTTCAACAATTTGTGGATACATTTAAATCTTTAATAAGCTTCCTTAAATAAATTGTTCGTATTATTCATAATTTTTCAAAATATTAATTTTGACAATTGCGTGGGTCTATCAAATTTTATTTACAAAACAATTTCATTACAATATAAAATTACCAATTACCGTGAACACAAGGGATTCTGGTTTATCTCCTTTAATACTTGATACTTCACTCCAACTTTTATTTTCCACATGAAAAAAAATTTCATCTTGCATTTCTTGCTATATTTTGATTGCACTAAATCACGAATAGTATTTTCGGCTTTCGCGTTCAACTCGATAATGGTAACGCGTAGTTCAAGATTTTTACAAATAGACATTTTTTCATTTTTGAACGTCTTCGGATTTGTTAGCGTTTAGGATATAGCAATTTTGGCACATCATAAAAGAAACAACCTGTATAAGTAATTTATGAAAACTTATGCACCATATAGAATTTTTATCTGTTAACTTCTCACTTTTTCGGGATATTTTATTTTTAATGCTTAAATAGATAATTTAATTTGCAGAGTTCGGTGAAAAAACGATTGTTTTAAAATTTGGAAAATATGACGTTGTAGTTGAAGAATTTTTCGCAAAATTTTTTTAATTTGGATTCTCACTTTTTAACTATCGATTCATACACTTTTATAAGGAATAAAAAAATATATGGTGCAGACTTTTTAACGCTCACTGTATATTAATTATTATATTAGATTATTTTTATTTTTTTATTTTGGATTATTAATTTTGATGAAATCGTTATTTTGTTACACAAGTGGTCTACTTACGGAGGTAAACTAGATATTTTTGAAAAATTGGTTAATCTACCTACAAACATGCATATACAGGGTGTTTAGTAAAATACATCCGACTGACTCACAACAAATCTAAAAAAAATAGATTTCTAGTAGAAAATTAGTAAGTTAGATACTGAAAAAACTAAATTTGTTAATATTAAGGTAAAAAAATCAGGCAAATCCGTTATTACATACCTATTGTGTATTCCAGGACGGTATCCAATTTTTTAAGGTTTTTCGAAATAACACAACTATTTTAATGTTGTTCTTTTTTTAAATTTTTTTATTATTTATTTTTAAATTTACAGCTATCTTAGGTTTTGTTATAGATTCTCTCGGATATCTTTGTTGTGAGTAAGAGATGTAATAAATAAATAATATATATCTACAAGACTTTATACAAAATTATGTAAAATATCGGTCCCTGATATTCATAGGTATGCTCCACCTTTTATCAACATTTCCAAATTCTACGTTAACTTTTTATCAGCCCCGTATTCATATTTCGTTTAACAGAATAACCGGTGTTTTCAAAAAACAACGTTTCGCTATATTTATCTTGCAATTATTTTCAAAAAATACGTGTTCCGTCACAAAAAAATTAAAAAAATTGCGAAAATTATTTTCCTTTTCACTAACCCTGAAAAATTATCGTAGACAAGACACATTGTAATGCTTTCGAAAAATTCTTTATTCCCATTTACAAAACAGATATTTTTTGACATTGTGAAAAAATTTACTTTTTTTTTAATAACTTTTTTGTTTGTAACTAAATAAAAATATTTTGTAGTCATATTTCATTGCAAATTTTAGTAATTTCTTAAACATTGGGGATAATATCACAGAATGAATTTTTGCAACACATAAACAAATATTTATAATATATGTAAAATATAATTATGATTATATATTCCGAGACGTTGTTTAAAAAAAATATTTATTTCCGTAAAATTTGGAAATGGGTCGTTAAAGTCCCCCCGTATAAGAAACTAATAAATGGAGAATTTTTGAATTCCAAAAAAATGTACATGGTACATATAATCAAGAATAAAACAATACATAAAAATTTAATTGTTATATACGGGGGTGATTGTAAAATTTGGTAAAAAGTCCTAACTCTTATAAATGACTGTAATGGGCGTGAACCATCATTAATTTTTTTTAATTAAAACAGTCTTATATTAGAATAGTTTACAAATATACACAGTTCTTTTAAGTAATTTTTTTCTCTTTGTATATGTACATCGGTAACAATTTACAATTTTTTCCCGTTTCGTCTTTTCGAAAAAAGTCCACCACTCGGTTTTTCATTAATTATTAACAATTGTATTTTGTCGATAGACCTAAATTACAAGCGTATAGATCAGGTTGTGGATACATACTCGTATTACCGGGGTTTTTCACTTCGCATTTTTCGCCACTATAGTTTTCAGGACAACTGAAAGAAAAAACACAATTTTAGACATACTCGTATTTTTAATAATCTAATAAAACATTTGTAAGAGGATCAAACAAAAATATTTATAATATTATTATAATTTTTTTTCCAATGCAATATATTTTTGGGGTTAAGAAATATTGAGTCAAAAAAATTGTTTTTCAGTTAATTAAAAAAATTATAGGTAAGTAGGCTGTATAAAATATAAATTTATTTTTACATGAAAATATCAAATGACCTTCGTTTTGTACGAATAGTGGAATAGATTTATAAGTAAAAAATTAATGTAGCGGTCGTCTTTTTATTTAATAAATTTTCTGTACAACCCTGGTAAACATTACAAACTGTACTTACATGCACCCATAAAAATTCATTGAAGATTCGTAAAAACACGTTCCGCCATTTTGACACAAATTTTCTTTGTAACTCGACGGACATTCTTTATCTGCAAAACGAAAATAAAATAACACACCTTTCAATAAATAAAAACTCAACAACCGAATGCAGAGTTTGATGAATAAAATTCTAACGCTACAAACAGAAAAATGAAGAATACGAGGAAGGAACAGTAATATGTCAACCTTTTAAAAAATCAATATAAAGTTAATTTTTATGATAATATAAGAGAAATTGCTAGTGACAAATAAATAGTTTTTTTTATAGGTAAATCAATAACACTGATCTTCCCTCATTGAGAAACGAACAAACCAAAGCCAACTTTAATATATTGACAACGTTTAATGACAAGACAAAGTTTTTCTTTATACTAAGAAACGTGTTTAGTTGACTTTGGTAAGAAGAGTGACAGACAAAGAATGTAGTTGCATAAGATATACCGCTAGAAATGTTCTCACTAGGTTGAGGTGGCAACAAGGTGAAATTTTTCGTGGAAATGTGTCCGCTCAAACTTTCCGCGACGCACTCGTATTGGCCCAGAAACTCTGCATCCGATTTTTTGATCACCAGTTTACTCTGCCTCCTAAAAACAAAAAAAAAAAAATCTATATACGTATATATTAAAAAATTACTAAAGGTTCAAATTAGATCAGTTTATTATGAACCATATAGTTAGTTCATTTTACAAGGTTAAAGGCTAAAGGACCGCAATAAAATCATTACGTATCAAATAAACTGATGTAATTTAATTAGTATTGTCGAAAGTTTATGTAGATAAAGAAAATCAATGAAAAATCCTAAGCTTATTTAGTTATAAAGCAAAACAAAAATAATTAACTCGTGTTTATAAAATTTTTTTAAAAAAGAAAAGAAATTGATGATGGAAATGAAATAAAAAAGCAACAAGCTTTTCCTTCTTACAAACATATTTTAATTTGAGGAATTTCATAGCCTTACAGCAAATTTGCATAAAAACTCCAATTGCTTTGCCAATTTTTCAGTGTTAGCTTTTTGCTTTTTTGAAAGAAAGTCAAAAACTTACCAGTCTTCATCACTGGTTTGCAAAAAAAGAAAACTTTAATCAATTATTGTTTTTATACAAAAAACAAATAGAATCTTTAACAGCTGAGTAACAAGCAATGTTAAGATTATTTTAAAGGGAGAACAAATTTTGAAAAAACTATTTTAAATATAATTTATTACGAAATAACAGAGAGTAATAATTAAATTAAATACATTGTCACAAACCATAGACGTATACTATTATAACATTTTTAATTTTTCCAATTGATTAACTTGTTAAATTGTTAACTATTTGTTTTATGTTTTAACAAATTGGGGCTATTTAATTAGCAACATCTAAATATTTTTATTAGATTAAATAATTATGATTTTCGTTTTTTATTATTTTCGATATTTTTTCTAAAATGTGAAAAATAATATATTAACTATTTAATTACGATAGTCCAAACATTTTTATTAACTAAATAATCTTTAAATGTTACGTTTTATGAAAATAATTTCAATTTGTTAAAAAAAAAAG
The DNA here is from genome assembly GCA_951812935.1 of Hermaeophaga mercurialis. NCBI lineage: Eukaryota > Metazoa > Arthropoda > Insecta > Coleoptera > Chrysomelidae > Hermaeophaga > Hermaeophaga mercurialis. The sequence goes on from OX638358.1 coordinate 57,627,714, forward strand.
AATTAGTTGGTTTCCGATCTGAAGATTAACAAAAACTATGGTAAACATGTTTTTCTTCATTTTTTTTATGAAGTTAATGACTCGGTAGAATAAAAAAAACCTGGTTCATATTTATTCTTCAATATTTGGATTTTAAGAAAAGCCATCACTCCTTGAAAAATAAAAGTCAGGGTACAGTTCAGTTCAAATTCGACGAGAAAATATATTTAGAAACCCTCAAATTTGGCAGCCTTCTAATATGGTAAAGTAAACTAGTTTTTCAAGAAGAATTGGAGAGAAACCTAACCTAATTGCTAATAGTTACAACAGTTTCTTGAATAATTTGGTAGGCGTCAAAAATTTTATGGAGTGTTCGAGAAACCAAGGAAAGTATATGAATATGGGAAAATGAACGGAGCTTAAAGAAGCTGGAATAAAGTGACAAGTTTGACGTAGGCGTAGGCGTAGGCGTAGGCGTAGGCGTACCAGTGTCGCTTCTATTCACGTTAATTTTTATTTTTAGTTTTAGTGAATGAATTGGGTAAAAACTTGATAATTATTTCATATTCATATCGTTGTCGTTTAAAGAGCCACCCCTCTTTGAACAATAAAATATTTTGGGGTAATAAAATCGCTGGTATGGCCATTAATTCTTGCACAGGGTAAATAAACTGGATGGTGTAGGTTAATATTACGAAATACTTAAAATTTATTTGCTACCCTGTTATTATTAAGCACTAATAATATAAGTTTTATTACTTTCTCTCATTTTCCGATGTAACGGTTTTTAAGCTTTTCTGATAAAAAAACGTTTAGTTCGTTATTTATTTAAATTAAAGTATCGTTTCTTTTGTTTCAGGAGGGGCGACCGAGTCGCCGGTAAGTAGTGTTTTTCTTACCTTTTGTAGAGTACATTGTAAGCCCACCTCTGATGCAAAACTTCGTTTCTCCGTTTCCACGTGATTTTTGGCAGTGGAAAACCCCTCACGCTACAAATTAATATTCGATTTTTTCTTTCTTTCCTTCGTTTCTTCGGCGCCACCTCTTTTAATTCGACTACGTGCGGTTTCGTTGGCACTGCAACAAAAACGAACGCAATAAAAAAAACATACTTACACTTATAGAGAATAATTCACTTGTAGAAAATACCTGTGAAGTTGCGTCAAAAATCGTAAATATTTAACAAATAAACCATTGCAAATACAGAACCTCAAATGTCAAACATAAAAATAAATCGTTTCTTATTTTATTTCGAGGGTTTTAAAAGGATTCTAGCAGGAAAACTGGAGGTTGGTTAGCCACTACCGAACAAACCGTTGTGCTTTAGACCCCAGTAAACAACAATTGGCATTGGCTAAAAAGTTTTCCTCACTGATTAATATACTTTTTGAGTGAATGTTGGTACTCAGTCACCGGGTCTCGTCTTGGCACCGGTTTTCGCGAAAATAGAAACTATTAACCCAATTGATGTTGTTCTCGCCGTGGCAAAAATAAAAATTACCGATAGTTTTGTTGATGTTGATTTGATTTTTAGTATCTGACACAATTAAATATGTCGTTATTAAGTTAAAAACTTTTTGGTGTAGAATACATCTTTCAAACCGTGAATTTTAGACAATTATGTAACAAACAACGGATTTTGTTGATTTTATTCTAACGAACAATATATTAGATCAAAAGTTTTATTAACAAAAAAATATTTTTAACAATTGCATTATCTACTTATGAATTTAAACTAGTACCTAATTACCCTTTTTTAAATTCGTCATTGAACAGATTTTAGTTCCCAAAAGCTATAAAAAAGAAATTTCTAATTAAATTAACCTAATCTTTTAAGATGGCAAACCGAAAATGGAGTTTTCAGTTTCTTTTGAGTGCCAATATTTAGTATTTCCTAGTGAATAATGGTTTTATTATTCACCATTATATACTTGTTGAATAATAGACTATTTTATGTTTATAAAGCAATTTAACATATTTATAGTACATACGTATATTGATTGCATTTTATTAGTTATTACAAAGAAAATTGATGAAAATAGATAGATAGATTTTTGTACTAAATAAATTTCTCCGTTTTAAAAATATCAACAGTTTGTTGACTCTAAAAATTTACGCATTTATAATAAAACGTATTACGTCATTAACGTTAAAACTTAAGTGCTTTTCATTCACAATTTTAACTTATGAAAATATTAACTCCTAAATTATTTCTCGAATTTTTTCGTGAATGAGAAAAAAACAATTTTTCTATTACCCTTCGTATAACACTGACTTTACAAAATTTTAAATAAATATTAAATAAACATTATAAATATTTGATAAAAAAATAATATTTACTATTTTAAAACAGTAAATATTATTTTTTTATCAAATAGTGGTCCAACTATTTAAAAACATTCGGTATATTATTTAAACTAGCCTTAACAATTATTTATAATTTATAATTTCGACGTATTTTTCAAAATGAAAGTTCGTTAGTAAAGTTTTTCAATTTCTACGAATTTACTGCTGCAGCTTTCAGGGTTATTCGGCCAAAAAAATTATCATTTATCCTTTTTTCCGTTTTCGATTTTAAGGCCTCAGCTACTAAGGCTATTTGAGCTGAGATTATGTTTTATTTTAACACATGACAAAACTAAAAATCCGATATTTGTTTAAGTTAAAGTCGAATTTTAGCAAATTACCACTTGTCACGGTCAAAGAAAAACTATAACAAATGATCAAATTTTACTAAAAGTCAGTAATTATTTTTTGAAAATTTGAAAACAATTTTACTTTGATTCTTATCGTTTACAACGTTTCGTCCCAGGCATCTACGAGCGTCTTCAGGTAAATATAAATATATTGTTATAGTCTTTTTAGATTCGGCCGATCCTTTATTTTTAATTTTTTTTTGCAGAAAAGTACAATTTTGGCGAGCATTCTTCCCGCATTAGAATTCGGTGCGTACCTTTTTCCATCTGGCTACCTGTTCGGAATTGTTTTTTACTTCAAATAAACTAGCGCTGATTTATGTAAAAATGTTGTTCTGAAATGTTCGAAGGGCGTCATCGGGCTTCCTTTCATGCTTATGAACGATCGCGACAAAATTAAAATACAATTCTGCATAATGTAAACTGGAATGGGGCGCTCGATGCCCCCCCCTTTTTGCCGACTTACGGATCTGTTCGAATTGCGCTACAATCGAATACAGCGTCGTCCCAACCATAAATTTGCGACAACACGAAATTAGACAAATTGAAGATCGGTCCAAATAACAAGAATAGACAACCAGTTTACATATCAGAAATGAAAACTTTAAAAATTGCGGGACTAAGATTGGAGGACGAGAAATAAAGAGTGACATCTATAGAACAAAGATCAAGCGTAAATGCATTAAGAACGTTTGAATTATATATATGCAGAATATCTAGCACGAAACTAACCGAGATAGTATGGAAAATGGGAAAAACGGGAATATCATAAAGAAAATGGAACGATGAGATTGGTAGATATTTGAAGGAAAGAGAACTAAACTGAAGAGAAGACGAAGAACTTATAAAAGACAGAAACAACTGGAGAATGTGAAGATTGTGAAATTTCAACTCGACTATGATGAGATATAATTACGCTAAGAAATATATGCATCCGTTGGATACTGAATCCAAAATAAGAAACACCGAAATTCGAACTAAATTTGTAAAAAGTTTCAATCGGTACTTGAGACTAATTTTATGACAATTCAAGTTTTTAAGTTATCATGGTTTTAGTGACCGTACTTTTGGTATTTTCAAAGTAACAAAGAAAAAGGAATTTGGTGAGTTGGTTGAGAACTGTTTTTTGACGGGGGAACAACAGCGCATGTGATTATTGGTGTAATTAAAAGAAGAAATTGTGAAAAACGGTTCTAAATGCAAAAAAAAAAAAGTGTTCTTCACCGAATCAATGCGACGTGTTACAACAAAAATATATTCTAGAAAAAGAGATTTTCCTTAAATATTGAAGTCAAATCCGAAACTAACGTCTATTTTCTAAAAAAAAAAGCTTCGAATAAAGTAAAGAATTTAAAAGTGATTTTTTAGTAATTAGCTTGAGAATTTATGCAGTCATATTGAAGGGGGTGTTAGTTAGAAAACATTCAAATCTGAGAAGAATGGGTATAGAAAAACTAAGGGTTTTTCGATTTTCTTTTGGTAAGTTGAACTGTTTCAAATCGCTGGTTTGTTTAAAGTTTCTTGGCAAGGAGGAGCAGCTAGAAGGTCTACTCCATGTTTGGTTTATTCAACAATTAGAAGTTAAAAAACAAAGTTCCACAAATTAATCAATTTTTCACTAGTTGCAGAATTGCAACCTTTAAATTGATTCTATAGAAGTATCATTTTTCACTTAATATTTCTGTTATGTTGTTGGCTGTTCGGGTTCTTTTTGTTGTTATCGTATTTGAAAACAAGTCTTCCAAGGGTGCTTTTTTAAATCTTTAAACAACTTATTGTAACGATATTTTTGTTGGTGAAACGTCTAAAGTGGAATACTTTTGTTGACGCGTGAATAATGAATAAATGTTTTTAGTAGCGTGCAGAGGGTGAGCCGAAATAGTTTTAAACCGGCAGGAACGTCACTGTCCGGGATGCAGGGCATGGTTAGCCGAACCGAGTACACATTTGGTCCGAACTATTAGCGGATTCCTGAGCATTGTTTTAAAATTTAATATTCCGCACGCGTGCCCTCATCCACCGATGACCGAAAAGGACCGAACGCGCCGACAAAGAACGCAAAAATTCGACGTTCGGACCTCTTTCAAATTTTGGGAAAATCGCGAGACGACAGCGGCATCTCGCAGGCCCATAAATTTTGACAGATGACATTTGCAGCCCATAATTGACTCTCGTACAATAGGATTCTAATAAACAAAATAACGAAATGTCCCATTTTCGACTCTAATTGGAGTCCACCGGCTATTTTTCACTAGACGGATTTTTTTCTTATTTTTTTAGCTCGTGGGAATTCCCAAATACCTCTTTTTAATAATTTATCGAAACTAGATTTCGACTAAGAATCGCCTATTGTTGTGTATAGTAAAAAAACTCTGTACACTTTCACCAACAAATAATTTAGATATTCCTATTATGTCAAGTTTCTTTATTTTGAAACCCATTCAGATTTTTCTATCATCCTTTTTCCCGAATTCGTGGGAACCAGAGTTTCGAGTATGGCCCATTTAAGATAAAGATTTCGTGCTTACTAAAATTGTATTGTAAAATTAGATCCTTTTGAGGCTCTATACAGATTCCATCAATCGTCATTTGGTTAAAACCTAATTTAATTATACGTAGAATATAATTTTATTAAATGGAATACTTAAAAAATTCTTGAAGTAGCGTTTGAAAAAAAATTATATTTTAGATACAATCGGAAAATATTTCCTTTTTCATAAAAAAAAATCGATGAAAAATAAATTTCGAGAATCGGTTGTCGTCTTGTTAACGTGTCATTGTTCTTGAAATAAATTCCACGAAAATTCTTGTGCTACAATTAGGGTTAAATATCGTCTATTGTCTATGGAGCGTCGTGTTGTTTGTTGTCAGAGTGCCAAAAATTATAATTGTCTAGCCATTATTTAATCCCGAGTTGTTCCTGTCTCATCCCGCGCGACTTCCTTTCCGCCGACGGGGACTTATTCAACAAAAATGACAAAACTTTTCAACAAGCCTTAAAAATATCCCACGCGTACGTCGCTTTTTTCTCTACACAAATAACACCACACGAAATTCATTTTCTCCACTTTCGATCATCCTCACCCAGTACCGTCCTTATTCTTTATGCAATTAGAACGTAAAAAATGAGATTTTTCTCACGAATACGTAAAGTAAAATACTAAAATAAAAGGAGAGATATTCAATTTTGCTGTTGAGAGAATTTCCCTCGATAAATGAAATATTTTAGAGGAATTCATACATTTTTTAAAACCGTCTTTAACAGGCAATTTTTGGATTTTAGGAACGTCCTTTTACAATTTTTTCTAGTTTTTAATTATTTTTTAAGTTACGTTTTTATTTATTTAAAACAGTAAATCGTAACTTTAAATGTATTCTTTAAAATTCCATTTTAAGTTATGGTATGCAGGAATTTGATTAAACTTCCTTCTAAAGTCGACAGAATTTTTTTTTAAATCGACAGAATTTATAAAATTGCACGAAACTGAGAGAACTAAATACTAAAATGGACAAAATTTACAAAATTACATTAATTTAATAGAAATTACTTTTAAAATCTAAAGTATTTAATTTTTTTAACATATTTTTTTGTGAAAATTTCAATTGTTTAAAATATATTTTATCAACCTTCTCAGAAAAATTCCTACTTTTTATAAATTTTTCAGAAAAAATCCTGTTATTCAAATTTTTCTAAAAAAATACATTTTTGGTAAAATTTTCAATTTGTGTAATTTATTTATATACAATCCAGTTTTTAGACTTTTTTTGAGAGAATTTCAATTTTTTTCTTAGAAAATTTTAATGTACACTAATTTTTCACAAAAAAATGGCGTTTTTTCCAAAAAATTAAATCACGTGTTAAAATTTTTCTGAGAAAATCACCATTTTTTTCGGTCAAAATTTCTATTTTGACAAATTTTTCAGAAAAATCCTAATTTTTATAAATTTCTCGAAAAAATCCTAATTTCTATAAACTTTTTAGAAGTGTTTTATAAATCTCAATAAAAAAATGAAACACTTTTCCAGTATTTTAAAGCACATGAAATATCTTCCAATTTTTTTTTATTTGATTCCAACGTTTTAAAGAGACCCAAACACTTTCTAAATGTTTTTTAAAGGGTTTCAAGAAATTTCAAAAACCTTTTCAAATTTTCAAATGTGTTTCATATCCGAATGGATTATCTGTAAAATCAGTGCCGTCCGTCAATATAATTGTATCCGATCTGTCGTCGTCTTCCTGTGGATTGTCCGAAAATAATTTCGATCCGAGAGGATATTTTGCAAGTGCAGGTAAAATAGTAGATGATACATAGCGTAACACAAAAATAGGGTAAGGTGTCTTAAAAATAGTATCTCAAGGATTCAGCTCATTGGGACGGTACTAAAAGGAATGGCTACTCAACCGGTACACCGTTGAAATAATTAGCTAAGTAAATGATTCAAAAGAAGGCTTGAAAAAAATCACTAAGCCAAAATCGGATACAATTGTTGGATATAGTTAAAAAAAATACAATATTATAATAAATGCCCAATGTATATTTTTAAAACATAGATATGTGTAAAACCGATCTAAAATTTCTGTAATTTTCTACTCTTATGTACAATTTCATTTTTTTAATGCTTACTACTATTGTAATTGACTTTTTTTCAAATTTTATATGGATTTATTTATAATTTAATTCTATTCTGTACAATATTTTCTTATCTTGTATCTTTTCCTAGTTTAGTTATTTCTTTCTTTCTCAGTTTTGTTTTTTATCAGTTTATTTCTTCTTATATTCCTTCTTTCTTGGTTTCATTTTTTCTTAGTTCATTTTTAGTTTTATGATTTGTTTTTTCTTTGCATATTGGTTTTTTGGTTTTTTGGTTTTTGGTTTCATTATTTGTTAATCAAGTGTATTTTCGGTTTGTTATTTGTTGGTCTCTTTTTTAATTTAATTCTCAAGTTTGTCCTTTATGGGTTTCTTTCTTAGGTTTTTTTCCGTACATTCACTTCTTGTTTTTTTCTTAGGTTCGTTTTTTTTTATTTCTAAGAGCGGCACTTTCTTGTTGTTTCATTTTTTCATAGTTTGCTCCATTCTTAATTTATTTAGTTTTTAGTTCCACATCTTCGTATTTCATCCATCCTTGGTTGTTTTCTTTCTTTCTTAGATTAATTTTTTTCTTGATATTTTTTAATCATGTCCTTTTTTAGTGCTGTCCTTCATTTCATTTTCTTTATTTTGTTTTTTCTTTATTTTATCGTTTCTTGGTTTTTCCTAGTTTGGTTCATTTTTAATTTAGTATCTCCTTAGTTTTGTAGTTCTTAGATTTTGTTTTGTATTAGTTTAATTCTTTCTTGTTTAGGTTTTTTGTATCACGTTCTTTAAGATTTGTTCTTTACTGGTTATTTTCTTGCTTAGATTTCTTGATTTTGTTTTTAATCCCGGTTTTATTCGTTAAATATTTTTGATTTTGATTATTTTTTTTTGCTTTTTTTAGTTTCAGTTTCGTCCACTCTTAATTTATTTCTTTTTTAGTTGTATGGTATCTTGATTTCGTTGGGTAATGGATTATTTTTTAGATTCGTGTTTTCTCGGTGTTCTTTTTCTGAATTTCGTCATTTCTTAGTTTTGATTTTTATTGGATTTCTTAGTGTCATTTTATATGTTTTTTTTTAATTTCTTTTTGATCCCGTTCTTTTGTTTTTTAGTTTTGTTTAATTTTTTTTCCTTTCTAGTTTTGTGGTTTTCTGGTTTTGTTTCATTTTTTTCTTGGTTTTAGTTCTTTGTTTCTTAAAGTGATGCTTTTTTAGATTTCTATTTTCTTGGTCTAGTTTTTCAAATTTCGTTAGTTCTTAGTTTGGTCCTATTGATTTGTTTCTTCCTTAGAACTGGTTTTCCTTGTTCTTGTTCCCAGTTTTCCTTGTTCTCGTTTTTCCTTAATTTCGTCCTTTCTTAGTGTCGCTTTTCATTGATTCTGTTCTTTCGTCAATGAAGTTTTCCTTAACCTCTATTCTCTATTCATTTTTCCTTAGTTTCGTTAACTCTTAATTTCGTTCTTCCATTAGAGTTTGCTTACTTGGTTGGAAGTGCCACAAGGATCCAAATTAAGTTATTTCTTCTTAAATAGAATCTTGGGGGTTCTAAAGCTAAGAAAGTTTAATGTATTAATAGAACATCCTGTATAGAGAGTGAATCTTGTTGGTGAAACGATTTTCAATAACAATCGAAAAAACTGAGATGGGGAATCGTCAAAATGCATCGAAGTCAGTTTGTGAAGCATTTGAAGAATCTCGGCTGTCATGATTAATTTATGACGAGCACGTTGTCATCGAGAGCGTAGACGCGAGGCCAGACTATTTACAGTTAGAGAGAGGCCCGCAGTTCGAGTATTACAAAAATTTTAGATTCAATGGGCAAATTTAAAGCGGGCACCCGCGGAAATTGGGCGCTTTTCTTCGAACGAATATTGGTTTAGAAATTCGCTTCATTAATTTCTAAAATTTCGCAATCGGTATCAAACCAATTAAAACACGTTTCCGAGAAATATCTTTGGGTTTGACCAGTTTTGCTATGGCTTTAGTTATTAAGAATATTAACAAAGATCGTGACTTATATGAAGATCATTTTTATTTCGCCCTGTAGATGGATGTGGAAGTAACAATAAGTGGCCACACCTAAAGAACTATATCTAATTATCGGCACTTATTGGCTTCTCACAATGGATGTGAGTTAATATTTATGGCTTTGACATTCTGACCTCGTTCTAATAACTGGAAACATTTTCTGAAAATTTTCGGTTAAGCTCTAACATAATTCCCGGTATTAAAAATGTACTACAATAGAAGGAGCACGATTAAGAAGAAGAAACGCCTTTCGTCATTCAACAAATCTACTTTGATTTGGCGTTTTAGTTTCGTCAAAAAAAAAAAACTCGCTGGTAATTGTTGTTTTTTGAAATGATACAGGAATAAAACGGTTGCCAATTATTCGAAAGGTGAACATTTTGTGAGGGAGTTTTTCGCCATAAACCAAACTCGGTGGCGTCTGGTCAGTAAGTGGCTGCGGTCCAAAATGAATCACAGAGTGTGCTGTGACTTTTGGGCGTTCTGCCAATTTTAACACCCATTAACTAGGCGCAGTGACGTGCACAGGTAAATTGCCGACGATAAATTATACCCATTAATAAATAGTTCGTTATTTAGAAATAGAAAACAATGTTTAGATTAAAATTTATAGACAATAAGCAATGTATTGTATGCAAAAAGTTTGGACTAAATTATTAATGTACCTCTGGATTTCAATAAATAAAATAAGATTTTTTCAAATAATAATAATTTATTCAAATTGTATAAAAATTACAATTACACCACAAATCCCTAACGAATTCTCCAAAAATAACGTAAATAACTTTTGATGATATAAACGGTTTGTTTATAATAATTTGGAGTTGAATAACCTCTTTTTAAATAAGAACCGTTTGTCATATCGCTTTAAGTAATTCTAATATGTAATTAATGTTGGTATACGATATTCCTTAAGAAATCCCATGAGAACTTTTTAATAACTAATATTATGATAGCGCACGTATTATACATATTTATTATTATTTATGTTTTGTTAAGGCTTTTAGAAGCCGACTAAAAACTAACCGTTCGTCGATAAACAAACAAAATGGCTTTTTCGGCGTCCCAAACAAAAGAATTAGCCTCGATGTTTAATTGTGATAAGAATAACGATTGTTTGTTCTTTGACAGGGAATATAAACGTTCCTTTAATTTGTAGTAAATATTTGATTTTGTTACCTACGAAGATTGCATTTACAAATAGAAATTGCCGGCATCACCAGCAAAAAATAGTGCCCGCTACTGTTTTCGAATTAAAGGTTTTGAAATAGGAAAAGTTTATGCAGCTCGAAATAATTTGTTTAATGAAACAAAAGCAAATGTCAATTTAAAATTTCGTTGAAGACTGCGATCCACCGAACGTCTATTTTCAGTTTCGGTTTCGTTTCCATTTCGCTATTAGTTTTTTCGGTACATTTGCTTCCGATACGCTCTAATTATTTATTAAAGTTCAGTTCAAAGCTACCTGGATACGTGCACGAACAACAAAGATACGAACGTACCACGTTTCCACTCGAAAATTGTCTCACACCCACCGAAAATCGTTAATAGAAACAAACGGTTAAATCTACCCAGCTTTCTTCTTCTTACCCTTCTTCTTTAATTTATGGGGCCTTTACTACCAGAACTATTCAGCCTCGAAATCATTCAACAAATGACAGTTGACAGATGACAATAAGATGGGAGAAGAATATGTGTTAGCCTTGGTAGCTGAGGTTTTAAGTTTTAAGGATAACAAAAGAAGAAGTTTTATAGCTAGCAGCCTTGACTAATGATGTGACCAAACCGTTTCAATATTTATTGTCTACAAAATGTTTGTGTGCTCGTAACTGAAAAGCGCGCGTTTTCTTTAAGCTTGTTTTCAAATTATAATCGATAATTAAACTCGATAAAAAATATGGATAGCATTTATAGCTAATTTGACACATGTATTTGGAAAAAATGAAGATTATTCGGTTCCAATAAACATACTTATATATAGTAAGTAATATTGTCAAATTATAACGAAACCTATTTAATCGTTATTAGTTAGTGAAATATCGAAAATGGTCTAAAACTAATCGCACTAACGGAATAAAGAGAACGATTCGGTAAACGAGAATGGCTTGTATCTCGAACGTCTTAAACTGTCTTGAGATATTTCCAGAGATTTATAAATAGAGTGTATACGGCCGAGACTCGATTATATCGTGATGGCTCTCGTTTTCACTTCAACTGGGAAATCTCATTTCATAATCATTTCCAACAAAACGAAAATTTTACTCCAGACGCCGTTAAAGTCTGTGAATTTCATCGTCTGCAGACTCGGAATGATGTAGAGGTCGCGCTCATCGCATTTATGGGTTCATTTCCAGACACAAGTTGAATTTCAGATACAGGGATGTCAAATTTCCGACAGTCTATGAGTTTCGCGAATTTAAACTGTGTCGTTTCTATAATAGAAAGAATTTGATCAATGTAGATCAGATAATACAGAACCAAGAGAAAAAATAATTATGACTTTAGTCTGGACAACGACGTAGAATTTTCAAAGAGAATGACTTTTTTCTCATTAAATTTCACCAAATTCCAGAACATTAGTAAATGAATTTTTTCAATGTTAAAAAGTTTTGTGCAAGCAGTTTCTATCACTGTACTCGAATCAACTTTTAATTTAAAATTTAAATTTAAATTTATTAAAGACTAAAATGGAACTGTTATTGATAATTCACTGATAAATGAGTCAAAATTAAATGCGGCATATTTAAGTTTCTAACTTATCTATTTTCTAAAAAATTGTTCACTTTTTCGGACTATTTTTTTGTTAAATTTCCTTTAATTTTCCAGTGAAATGTGACGTAGAGAGTGAGCCGAGCAAATTCCGATATTTGGTTTGATTAAATTTAGAAGCCGGAACTGGCGACCCCTTTTTTGTGGCAAACCATCTTTTCTGTTGTCGATTTCGATTACATAACTATGATGATGATGATGATGATATCAGTGTCATGTCAGAATTGCGGACTTGATACAAATAATTGCATCTGGATTTGTTGGCAGAAAATTTAATCACTCGACCACATGTTACGAAGGCCGTTTCAGTACGATAAACTTTTCATTTTTTAAGGATTTTCCAATTTTCGTTTAAGGAACAATTCAACAATTCAAATCACTGCCTCTCTCAATTTCGGACGCAGTAAAATCGTTGCTAGAAAAAAATCTTTTTTGTCCCGCCTAAAGGGTGTTCCTATAAAAAATTGAGAAAATCGGGCGGATTCTCGAGGAAATGAGTTTCCGCCGACAACAGATTATTTGGCACAATGAAGGTCGTAAAAAAAACATTGCAATTTTCCTCATAAAGAAAACTCAATAGTTTTCCGAGTTAAGTATGTTTCTTTTGGAATTGAATGGTGCGTACATAAAATCCTGGAGGTATCTTTAAAACTGATGGAAAATTAAATGAACCAAGGTTTTATTTTAATATTCTTTTCGTCTTGATGGTCACAGTGCTTCTGTATCTATTAAAAATTCGTCCGTCGTACCCATTATAAATTATCGACATGAATTTGAGATGTTGGCAATCGTCCAACGTTTCTACACTTAGATAAAGGCGAATCATCATCAGTTGGTGTGAGTGTTTGCATTGTTAGTAATGGCGATGTGATGTCATGATAACATAAACGAAAAAGTTCAATGAAATGCTCACCTTTAAAGGGCTTCACCATTAAAACTTTATTAAATTAATTATAATAAAAAACGTAAAGAATGAAGATTTATTTTTGGGTCCATTTAAAACAATCTAAAATATGGTTTTGGCGATGAATCTTGATTTCATTGACAATTAAGGCATAGAAAGGAAAATTTGGAATGTTTCGATGTTTCAATGGAACTATTTGAATGAGTCGTAATTTTGGCAAAAATTCTCGTTTGTAACTGTGAGAAAAAAATTCTACAGCTAATAAAGATTAAGTAAGGTACGTAAAGGTAAGCCAAGTTTGTGGATTACGTAACGTATTCCTATTTTGAGTGAGATATGCACGAGTTGAAGTCTCGTGAAATTTTTAACCCACACCAGAATATACGGAAATATTAGGAATAACAAAACCGATAATACTACCAAATATAAAAACTAATATCTGCGATTTTTTAACAATATAAACTGTAAACTTAACATCCGAAGTGTGAAATTAGTTTTCGTTTAAAAAATATCACTTTGGAAAGTCTTATGTATATTTTTGGATTGCACTATATATTTAAAAATATTTTACACGTTTAATTAATGATGTAAATAGAAGATATTTTTTTTTATTTAATTATTTGGGCATTCATTTCTACGCCATAGGTGGTGTCTGTACATATTAAATAAAAAGAACTCTGGATGTGGAAAAGGAAGTACAAAGTAGGAGGAACTAACAAAAAAGTTCTAGAATGTTAAAGAAAATATAACAAACACAAATAAAAACGAACGAAAAATAGTCCAATATACAGGATGTATCAATTTTACGGCAAAATTCAATAACTTTGTTGTTGTTATAATTGGTATCAAAAATTTTGCAAATACGAGAGTTGAAGGAAGTTAAAAATAAATAAATTATAGGCTGTTTAAGTTTGGAATACGATTCAGTATCATTTACTTTCGTTATTGGTTTATTATTTTGTAGGTTTTCGTTTAGGGCAATATGAAACTCGAATTTTTATTTTTTTTTTATTTTAAACGAAACCTCTAGTATTTTATATTACATAGATTCAATCCTCTATTACGCTCCGTTAATTTTTATTGGGCATTTTCTATACTCAAATTAAGCAATTATTGGGATATATTAAAATTTTAAATGAAATTAAAATTTTCGGATAAATTTATTGTTTATCCAGTAGGCCATAGACATTTATACATATATTTGCCTGTTTTTTTATATAATTAATAAAACGGGAACGGGGAAAAATATTTTATTAAATTAATTGTTTAAACTCTTACTTTATGGAAATTATTCATAATAAATATGAAGAGATAAATAACACTTATCTTGAATTTCCAAAATCTTCTAAAACGTTTTAATGTGTATTAAGGTCAAAACATGTATTTCATATTTTGATTAATTTTTCTACCATTTTTTTAGTGGGTAATAATGATGCATTTTTTAAATGGAATATCCTCTTACATCAACTTGAAAGTGTAATTCTTCTAGTTTTGAAAATACGTCAAAAATCAAATGTGACACTCCGTATAACACCATTGAATTTTCGTTTAAAGTATTTTCTGAAAACGGGGATGGCTCTAATAATATCCCGTAATTAATCCGAAGAAGATCAATTTTAAAGAGAAGAAGGTTTTACGATTTTCGACCGGTGGCGGGCATCGGACAACAAAAAGACGTTGCCAAACGGGCAAAACATATTCAAAAACTAAATTAGCTTAGTTTATTGTTGATGCCGTAGTTCGCAGTTCACACGCCAAAAAAACACCGTAGTCGTTTTGTCCGAGTTGTTGGCTAACAAAATTTTATTAGTGCATTTCGACGGTGTAGCGGGTGGTCTGCAGTGCCGTAACATAAATATTAATTAACCGAAATAAAGATAACCGAAAAAAGTATCATACTCTTATTGTTTCTCTTTATTATTTAGCAATAGAGACTTGTACTAATGTGTTGATCGTTTCGTTTTGGCCGTCTGTTGAAGCGTTTTCTCTGATTTTCAACTTGGGTACGGCGTAGTCCCCTTCGGCGACGCCCCTGGCGGCCTTTTGCCCGGGTTCACGGTGTGAAACGAGAGGCGGCGAGTTGTGCGAAGTCGATTTCCTATCAGAGTAGGCGCTTAGACTGCGCCATATCAAATTATCAAGTGGTCGAGCGGCCCACAACAAACGAACATCGTTATCGATTCTTGTTTGCATATGACGTCATTTTGTTTCGTTCCAAAATCGCCTTTTTTCTAGAAATTGCCCCATTCATTCGAATTCACTTTAAAATTCTTATATTTTCTGTTGTTTTTCATATAGTGAGTGTGTTGTCGTACCGAGTCAAATGTTGTTGTTAAGTCTAAAAATACGGACGTTCTTGGGTGAATTTCCAATTAAGCGAATGAGATGTCCTTGAAAAATGGAAATGAAGCTTTCAGGGAAAAAACCGATCTGCGGTAAAACGCGAAAACGACTATTTTTCGGTAATTTTTAATGCGGATCACGTGAATCCTCCTCGACTGCGTGCGTATAAATAAATACAAATAATCAAAGTGAACCGTGTCGGCCGATACCGTAAGTCAGCGTAAGAGAGAAAGAGAAGGAAAAATTGCAAAACAGAGACCTCACCCGATACATCGCCGGCCAATTCGTACTTGTGCCAGTTTTTGCGAACCATTACCTAAAACTATAAACTCGCTTCTCTTTAACATCTACAGGGTGATTACGCGGCCGATCCACACAAATTACAACTTTTTGCCACGACTAATACAAATACCAGACTTTCCTCCAGTTCTTCAAGATGACGATCATACAAAATCAAATTTAAGGGAAAGTGTATGCCAAATTTTCTCGTTGTTTTTTAAGTTTGTAAAAAGATGGAAATAAAACGATTTATGAAATAGAGGCCATATGGAAATAGATCCAAGGCAAGAAGATCAAAAAGCAAAAGAGAAGATAAGTACCGAGATATATTTTGAGTATGGCAATAACAAGTTGGTAGGAGCTGCAGAAATATAAACAAAGAAGTTGGTGTGATTCAAAAAAAGGTCTAAAACCTCTAAAAGAGTGACTACTATCCCGTAAAGGATATAAAGTCACATAAATATATAAGAAAGTTGGCTACGTAGATCTAGATGAGACTGAAAATATTTACATTGTGTCCACGCATAGTATTAACAAGATGAGAAAAATTTTTAGATTTAATTTTATCAAAAAATGTCAATCTTGATAAAAAGTTTTGCTTATTCTAAAACTCTATGAAATGAAAAAAATCATGTTTTATTCTACCTGTTTCATTTTATAGCCAATTATCCACGGAAGTCTATGAGCTTTTGGATTAAGTTGGAAACTTTAACAATAATCTAGTGGATGATAATTTTTTTCTTGAAGAGTTAGCATTATAAAAAAATGATAATTTGAAATATTAATAATAATTTAATAATAAACCTAGTGAAAAGTTCATAGGGTTTCGTAGAAAAAAGTCTATAAAATGAAGCATAAAACATGGCTTTTTTCTTCATTTCATGGAGCTTTAAAATAAGCAATACTTTTTATCAAGAACGACATTTTTCGATAAAATAAAAAATAAAAATATTTCTTCTTTTATGCACCCCATATCCGTGGACACACTGTAGAATTATTTGTATCCTTCGAGAAAGTTATTAACGTTAATTTATATTTTTTAAAGTTTTGACAAATTTTCTTATTAAACAAGTTTTTTTACTATAAAGTAGGAACATGTGCTTGTTAATTTTCCCATAATTTTGAAACTTCGGTAGGAATACGAAGTAAATCTGGAATGCACTTCCGGAAAAACTCGTTTCGAGTTTCGCATTCCATTGTTTACTTGAAGAGGCCACTCTGTATAATTTCAAATGCGGTCTGTATTCACCACGTGACCTCAATATATAATATTAATATTAAAGTCTCATGAATACGTATTTGTCCTTTCTACTTCGGCTCTTATGGTCAGGACGAGTTTGAAGTACAATTTCAGGAGTAAGCTTAGAAAAAAAACAATCCAAAGCGCACTAATTAATAACTGTACAGAAGAAGTGCACGCGTTCTAAACGCTTTTCACAGATAAATGTTTACTTGTAAATAAAAAACGAAATAACTTTAGATTCTACGGAACAAGTAGTTGTTGATTTCATTTCGTTCAATCGATGCAATCGATAGCATTAAAAAATCCCCAAAATAACAATCGTCGATTCACGAAAATATTTTCTTTCTGCACTTTTACAGACTTTGAGAAAATTTATGATTCCTATTCCTACGCACTTCGAGAATTTATAATATAAACAAAAAAAGGTGATAGATAATTAGTTTCGGTTCCACAAAAACAATACAAAGTAAAAATAAACTAAATTACTATCACCTTTTAGAGTTAAGATAAGTACTTAATAATATTTCTTGACGAAAACGTTATGGATGGACTTTTATTTCTCTATAGAGATAAATTAATCGTTTGTTTGTAATTATAATTGGATTTACACAAATGTCACAAATATTTTTAGGTATTATTATCTTTTCGAATAAAGCCCAACTAATGAATATTCGTTTCTAATTCCGAAATGATACATGAGAGTGGAACCATTTTTTTATTCCATCGAAAGCGAAGCAATTAACGATCGCATCCGTTGATAAAGTGAGAAAGCGAGACGTTAAACACATAAAACATTAAACGTAAAACATCCCTAATCGTTTAACATATTAACCACCCTCACCAGACAAATATAAGTGGCTTTCTAAGATGTTCCAGATGTGCTGGAACCACACCAAGTGCAGTTCACCTACGAGGGCTGCAAACAAAATTCTAATGTTTTCTACTCGCGACAATCTATTTATTCATTGAATTTATTTAAATTGAAAACGTACGTATACGTTTTTTTTTAATTTCGTGGTTTTTCCGGCTTTTAAGCAACATTTTTTTTTATTAAGACAATTTGTGAACATAAATTTTATTTCTTGAATATATAAGATTTGAGTAATTTATTAAAAAAAGAAAAATAATAGCGGGTACAGTTAAAATAAGTTTTTATACTTTGAGATAAAATCTGCAGTAAGGATGTAAATGGTTTTTATATATAAAATCTAAAACATTTCTGGCGGAAAACGGTTTATCACATCCATAAAATTTTCTAAATGAATATAAATATAAACAAATTGTAAATTCGATAAATAATAACCAAAAAAAATTGTTCGTGGAACCAAATAAGACCAATGTTGTCACGAGTTCATAAGACTGAATATAAAAAACTAAAACAATTCTTTCAAAAATTTAAATAATAAATAAAAATAATTAAATAGCATAACAACTTATATACAGAAAAATAATTTTGGATATTGAATAGAAAAGGAAAAAGTAAATGGGCAGCTTAGGAAAGAAAGATCTATAGAAAAGTTAAACAAGAAATGTGAAGGAAACAAACATATAAAGATTTAAAAACGCTATAAGAATCAAGAATAGTGAAAGAAATTAAAAAACTTAGACATGTAATGAGTATGGATAAAGATAATTATGAAATGAATAAAAAGAGAAATAAGAAATCGATTAAGGAAAATATTTAAAGGGCACTAGGGGTCAAGTAAGGCATCATTTTAAAGCCTTTAAATTTTAAAACCTTAACCTACATATCCCAACTCATAAATTTGTTATATTAGTAGCTCTTAATACTGCACAGAGAATTCAAACTTCGTCTAATATTAAGAGGAAAAAATAGGGGATATGAAGTTAATATTCCTAACAGATCAAATGTAACTCCTTTATGGGTTCTTTATTTCGATAACGAACCTAAGCTTTGTGTGCCAAGAACCCTGGAATGCTAATTATCAGGTACTCCAGAGATTAAAGGAAAAATTACTAAACTACTCTTCACTTATAAAAAATCATATCATCAGGCATCTACTCAGTCTATTCTCAATGGGTAAAGAATATTTTAGAAGACGCAAGAATAGACTTAAATGAGCTTACTGCACATAGTACTTACTACGCTTCAACTTCCAAGGCTGACAGAAAAGAGGTCGACATAAATGTAATAAAATAAAGAGCATGATGGACTCGTGAATGTAAGACTTTTGCCAGGGGTTATAATCATCCCCTAAGAGAGACCGATGAATTTGCTAAGAACGTTTAAATGAGGGAATTTTTAGTTAACTTAATTATGTTGTAGCTACTGTTATAAACAGTTAATGTTTGTTAACGAAAGTTACCAAAAATTGAGTTATTGTGTTAGTTCGATATGTTTATTAAATGGAAAAAGATTTAAAAATAATTATGTTACAATTTGTTGTAAACATCTACATATATGATCATCGAGGATAAGGCGTTCATATAATTAAGATCGAATTTCGAATCTCGTTTAATCTTTTAATTCTTTATTTAATTAAGTCCACGTCGCTTTGTTATCTAATCCACGCTTAATTCTATGAGAAACGAAATAGTCCCGGATTTTTTAAAGGAAAATTCTCCACACCCAAAGGAACATAATCTCTCTCAACTTTGTAAGTTGTGAACATACCAAATTATAAATTGATTAAAGAACAGATCCTTTTGAAGACGAGATTCATTGGACGATTATCAAAACTGCAATAAACTACGTTATTTTTTAAAGGCTTACATAAATATTTTGTAAAACTGCTCACACTGTTACATCAATAGTAAATTTAAATTTAAAAAAAGGTTCGTTAACATTTCCTTGTGGCACACCAAAGATAATGGGTGGCATTGATAATGTGTTTTCGAGTTTAACTTGGAAGTAACATTCGTTTAAATATAAATTGAAGACAAAATAAATTTGATTCAGTAGTTGTTTTAATTTAAAAATTAAATTTTTATGCCACATCTTAACACAAGTTTGTTTTATTCCCGAGAAAATTTAAGTACAGAGTGAAACAATTTAGAAATTCAAAAAATTTAAAATTAAGGAATTACTACTCTTGTTGATTATGGATATTAAATTTTCCCTATTTTAATTCAAAAAGTTTGTTTTCAGAAAACTACTAAAAATAAAATGATGCTTGTTTTGCGGTCCTTTCTGACAAATGTACTATTTAATTAACGTAATAATTAATAAGTTTTCCACGTTTTTCCTCATCTGTAAGTCGCCCCGAAGTGCTATAACGATACTAATAGCATATTTATTGGCTAAAACGAGATTATTTCATCGTCGGACGATTAAGTCCGTATCGTAAAAGACGGTCTACGATTTCCTTATTATAAATTTATCGGAGTAGGTACATGTTTTTGAGCGTTACTCTACGACTGGATTGGAATTTTCATTTCTTCGGTTGCTCACTTTTTAAAGGTCCAAGAAATCGTGTAAACATTTCGAGATGACTTTCCAAAGCGAATAAATAATTTTAACGAATGTTACGTTTCCTCGTCTGCGTAAATTTCGGGACAGGTCCGAACTCGGCCTAAAGCAGAAAAAGCAGAAACGCGCCAATGGTTAATTGTTGAATAAAACATGGACATAGTTATGTGTTTCTTCTCTATTCTAAAATCACTTTTCCCACGGTATCTTATAAAGAAAATAGTCGTTACTTTATTTGGACAAATAAACGCAGCCGTTTAACTTTTTTCAATGGAAAACAGAATTGCTAGGACACTTGTTAATGAACTCTTTCAAATACCGATTTATTCCGACTTAACACTTTGTTCTTTATTGTAATTTATGTCTTATTTTGCTGTCTCATTTCGAAAATATCTCCGTGTCTGTGAATTCCTCTAACATCATTTTCTTCGTACGTACTCTTTTCATTATCTAATAACAATTCAAAAGAAATAAATCCTTATTTGACCAGTACTTCACTACGATATATCTTTATCTTTAAATAATAAAATAAAAACTTTATTTTTTGTTCAAATTTATATATAACATTTGGAAAATATATGTAAATAATTCCTAGCATTAAATAAACTGTTATAATAAAGACTATAAGAGAAATTATTAGTAAAAACGGGTTTTAGTTAAATTTTAATAAACATAAAATCTTTTTGAGAAACCATATGTTTTTTGCAAGAACTCTTAGGTTCATATTCTCAAACGTATGAAAATAAAAGTAATTTCTTAAATGGAAAACCCAGTATTTTAATATTGTAATGACATGTTTTTTTATGGTACTTTATTATTTCTTAAGCATTCCGTGTACGTAATTGCGTTAATTTTTGAGGTATTCGTGATTGTTTCAGCCAAACATTAATTGAAACTAAAAATTGGTGAAATGTTATTAGGTTGGCAGTGGAAATATTTAATCAAATATCATTAAAAAAAATGACATAATCTAGAAAAATTAATTTTACTTAAATATTTTCAGGAGTATCCTAATAACATTTCACCTATTTTTGGCTGAAAGAATCACGAATATCTCAAAACTTAACGCAATTAGGTATAGAGACTGCTCAAGAAATAATAAAATACCATAAAAAAACATTTCTTTACAATAGTAAAATATTGGGTGTTCCGTTTAAGAAACCCTAGAAATAAATCAATCATTCCAAGTTCGACTAATCCTGTATACAAAAATTAAATTTTCCGCTATGTTAATAATTTTTAACAATACAAGACTGTACTAGAAATCGTTTGAACGTAAATTGATTTTTTGATATCAAATCTTTACAAAGCTACAGGATGTTAATGTTGCTAAGAAATTAATAGAAAAGTGCTTGTGTCTTTTAAACTACCTCTTATAACATTGCAAATCGCTATAATGTAGAAACGAGAAAAAGAAGGAGAATCCAAAAATGGGAAAATATACAGGGCGTTCCATTAAAAAAAGATAAGTTTGGTTTGGTGAGTGACCCGTATATAAACGAGTAATTCGACTTGCTCGCCTATTGCCGCACCCTGTATATTAAACAACATAAACGGTAGTAAATTTTAATTAATAAATACTTCTACAATCGTATTCTTATGATCGAATATAACATTGGGAAAGTGTTAATAAGCACTTTTTAAAAGTGGTGCTGCGTTCCTTCTCTCTTTCCGATTCTTCTCAACACCTGATAAGCCCAACTCGAGTCATCAAAAATCGAGTAGTTCAAAAGTAGCATCTGGTAGGCCGAACGGGCCGCGAGTACTTCAAATGTTTAAAAATACATTCATCAAAAAGGCTGCGCTTCGTCTGGATGATGCGACCGGCTATAGTCCGGCCACTTCGGTCATTTATCCACAATAAATCGTTATTTATGTAGCAAGTCAGCAAAGTGATTCGTTATTGAACAAGTCTGAGATTATGAGCCGAGGCGAGGAACAGGCGAGTTCGATAAACATTTTTGTTTAATGCGGTGCATATCGTTAACCGTAAAAAACTTATATTTTGGGGCCGTGACACTGACAAACGATTTTTCTTTAATGCTTAATTTTTTTATTCGTTAACTTCCGAAAATCGCAATTGGAAGATAAATGCTTCTATTACTAGTGGGCGATAAAAATAAAATATATTTTGCAGTAGCGGACTAATGAGCAGTGTCGCATCGGTCTGATTAATTAATGCGACGTTAAATTACTTTTATGTTTCTGAAATTGTATTTAATTGAGAAATCTTAAGGTCATACACAGGCGAGCACAAACCACGCTTTGCGCTTCAGTTCTTTCAACTTCGCCATGTAAATAAATACACATCGTTTACGGCCATAAGAACTTTTAGATATTGTGACGTCTGCGTTTGTTTCATAATACAGAGTATTCTCAAAGTTGATTAAAATTAAAATCAATCAATTAGGTATATCAGATTTTATTGAAAAACATATATATGAAAATTATGGCTCGTGTTTGATACGTTTTGAAGAATAATTTAATCTTATGAAATATTCTTATGTAGACCACAATTTTAAACGACCTTTTGATGAGAAAATTGCGCGTTAAATTGTAGCGATTTAGAATTTCATGAGTAGTTTGCTGCCTTTTCCGATACATTCTCTATTCTAAGTCAAACAATTTTTTTCAATTAACAAATAAACACACATGTTTGAATCATGTGGATTTATCTTCAGTTTATTATCGTTAGCGACATTGATTATTCGATGTAATCGTTTGAGCACACGGTACGAAATACGCTTTTCTCAGAACAAATTCTTAGAAAAATTAGGTCCGCAATCCGCAACTATTTCTTGTATTCTTTTTGGAAATGTACAATACGAAAATTTATGTTTTCCGAGTAGATGGTGCACGTTCGTGTGTTGAAAACTCTTGGCAAAAACTCGAACGTGGCAAAAACCAAAATAAAAAACATAAAACCTGTCCAGGGGACAGCAAAAAAATATATATTGTTTTGAAACTGCTTGTAAACAAAAATGGTCGACTGAAATTGCTCTAAACATCTGGAGCATTATTTAGTCTGTGCTATAAATACAACTATCAATTAATTTAATGATGCTCAAAAGTCTAAGGAACTTTTAAAAATGAGGTTATTTCACCGGAACGTTCAGCTTATTTCGGGGACAATTTTCCAACTCCACAACACTCGAAATATACACATTCACAACTTCGCTTTGATTTCCATTTTCACAAGCTTTTTCAATAATCGTAACGATATTTAAAAATAACTTTTCAACTAATCGATATTCGAAATAAGTGTTCGATTATCCACGAAATATCAGTTTAGTTGAATCCTCCGAGAATTTTTTTTAATGGAGGTTAACAAACTCCAAACTTTATTTATATGAAACTATAAATTTCACCGAGATTAATTAACAAGAGTAGCGGGCATTCGAAGAGGGAGTTCGTTAACATTAAAATAAATTAAGGTACCATTCCGAGCAGTTCAGATGCTAAAATCGTTTTGCAGAGATACACCCCAAGTTTCCGAAAAAAAATATGTACAACATCGTGATAATATAACGTACGATTGACAACAACTACGAGAATAAATAATATTTAAAAAAATTGACGCTTAAATTTTTCGTAATTAATGAATCGGTTTCGGTTGCGCCGCTGGATTGACACGTAACATTGTATAAGTTTGAAAGAGCCCGAGATTAAAACAAAATGTAAAAATAAATGTATTTATTTTTTCAGCACTCACTACCGAAACATTTTCAAATTTTCTAGGTCCAATTTTTCTTATTTCTAGGTCATGAGTTTGTTTCTAATTGCCCAAAACCACGTAATAAGATGATCTTGAGATACTTTTTTTTTATGTCGCTGGAACGAATTTAAACGTTTTGCCTAATTTTTATTTGGAAAATCAATCATCGAAAAAATAGAAATGAGATGTACATGCCACGTTTTGAGGCATTAATTTTTATCCAGAGGTGTAAAATCAGGTAATCTAACAGGCCTTTTTACACAAAATTATATTTAAAAATTGGCACAATTGATTATAAAGAGAGCGTTAAGCATTTTTATTGAAAATTTTGGTTCGTTACCTAAGAGCTATAATTGTTTTCCAAAATGAGTGAAATATATTATTCTCGCAAAAAAAAAGGAATTTATATTTTATTCTTTTAGCAAATGTTCGATAAACCACATGAATTTAGGTATTTAATTAATAAAATAGTTGATATAATAGATGCTAACAAATTTGGAATATAACCCTGTAGCCGTTTAACGAATTACAGAATTAAATTCAGTCTGTAGATATAGTAGTTTTGAGTGAGGTACTCGTATTATTCCCAAAATTGAAAGTGATTGTTAATATTGAGATGCAGTCGTATTCAAATACAATTTTTGGCCCTCTTTTATACAATTAAAGTAATGTTTTTTTTTATTAGTGTTTGCGACAACGTAAATCACAGTGTTTTGATTTTCCAAATGACACAAAATTTATTTTGGGGACTAATTCAGAAATTCGAGGATTTGGAAGATTATTGCTGTGTTTTTGTTGGATTTGGTACCTACAAAATGTGATACCTAAATATATTTTTTTTGTACCGGATGTTTCACTAAAAGAAGCCACCGAACTCGATTCTAATTAAAAATGAGGCTTGAAATCTAGTTTTTAATAATGTATAATAGAGTTTTTAAAAATTGTAACATTTTTTAACTGCTAAACCCTGCCATTTGTAATTTTTTAAGGAAAATTTAAAAAAATAAAAATTAACATATTGTGACAATTGACAAAAATGCCATTAAACTGTCAATTTTTTTAATTTCGTATCAAATATTTTTCTGTATTAATAATCACTTAGTATGAGGATATTAATAACAAAACTGGTTTTTTCTATTTTGATTTTTTTAAGTATTAATTATTTGAATAAAAATCTTCCGATTGTTGCATCAATTATTTTCAAAAATTTGTTCTTCGTCTTCGTTTGGAATGTTAGTCATGCAGCACGATCATGATAACAAAATCGAGACACATTTCTATTTTTTTTTTAGATAAAAGGTTGATATGTTATCGCAGGAATTTTTTGTAGATAGAACTGTCAAAGTGCCATAATTTATGTGACCCGGAAGATTGCACAAATCAGGTAAAATGCATATTACAAGAATTTTAAAATGTTTCTGGGGATGTTCATTTACTAAGAACCACTTTCACTAATCGATACGGAAAAAATATATAAGTAGAAGTATACAGGGTGAGCTGCAGAAAATCTTTTTTATGGGCATATTATATTTCATTTATTTATATTTTGACGAAATTATTTATAGCGTATATAATAAAATTAAATTGTATTAAATTAATAAATAGGGTAAGGATTTCAAATTCTAAAACAAATTAATATTACAATTAAGTTTTATATGAACAAATTAGAATTAATAAGATTAAATATCTGACATACTGCATAATTTTATTAATTAAACTTTGAATTTAGATATTAGATATTAAATAACACCTTATATGAGATATGTATAATTTTATATAATTGTTTATTATAAATAATGTTTAGATATAAATTTAATATTAAGAAAGGTTAAATTCAGGAAATTATATAATAATAATGTCAATGTTAGAGAAAATTATTATTTTATATTATTATAAAGGTTATCAATTTTGAGGATTCTCGTAAATTTAATCTAAAAGTAGAATCCATCAAACCACTTGGAACAACAAAATTGGTAAGAATTGTTTGATATAATTAAAATTAAGTTCAATAAATGTCAAATGGAAATCTATGAATTCATAAATCATAAAACAGATGTCAGAATTTTGAGATTCTCTCTTACTTTTAAGATATTAAAATTTTCACCTATAATAGAATTTAAAAAAAAAATTATTTGAATTTGAATAAATCGTAAATAAATATCCATATTTGTAAACAAATTGTAACAATTAAGGCAATAGTATAATAGAACTGTTTAGCTGATCAGTTTTGTTGATAAAAAAAATGTTTGAATAGATATTTTATTAATAAACTTTTTTATTTATGAGAATATTTGTTTTGCCCGATCTGAGACGGCAGTTGGTGACTAAATGATAAATTGATTTTGCAGCATATTTAAAATGGGAAATGTCTAATCAAATTTATACGCAACAATTTATAAGTGGTATTTCTGAGGATTCCTCTTAATATTTAGTTATTCTCATGAACTCACCCTGAGAATTGTTTATTGTTAATTTGGTTTATTAATAGTTCTTTATTAATATTTGGGCCTAAATGAAATTTATTTTATCTAAATTTCTCTATAAATTAACACATTGCCATTGGGTCCGTTGATATGCCACATTGTAAAACATAAATTAATAGATATAAAATAATATTAAAGTTGTTAAGGCCTGCCTCTCTTTGTCGATGACTAAATTATCCGTAGCATTTCGATAGAAAAGTCAAGCAAATAATATTTTTAGAAATGTTTGCATGTGTCCTGTCATCCATCCACCTGCTTCTATTTATCGATGATTTCATTTCGGTGCACGCTAATAAATTATTGAAGAAAATATCCTGCCTCGGTATCGAACAATTCCTAAGGAAATGCATTTTAAAAATGTTCCGGATACTTGTAATTTCATTTTCAAATTTTCCTCGTGCACGCGTCGCCCAATATAAACTCCGTGTTGTTTTCTGAATATTGCGATGCCGCACTAGATAGTTTAGTTCCTAGATTATTTATAGGTATCAACTATAGTGATAATTGTTGGGTTTACATTCAACTGGATGGGGATTTGCGTAACGAAATTGTGATGGAAACCATTGCACTTATCAGTGGCGCACTCGCCAATCACAAATTTCATTGTCTTTGTCTGTAGTTTTTTCTATTCTTTTTTATTTTATTCATTTCATTGTTTTTGTAAATATGTTATTTCACTTTTCTTTCATTTTTAAATCAAATGTGTCTTTGAAACATTATCGTTTTATTTGAATTACTTAGAAGACTTATTTAAACTATTTTATTTTGAAAAATATCAGTTTAAATGTAAAAATCGGAGAAAAGTACCTATTTATAAAATGTAGTAAATATAATAAATATATTTGAGTGTCGTCCGTAATCGTAAATTTGTTTCAGTCCATATAATCAAGAATAAGGATTATCTTGGCCGAGATCTAAACTTTTGGCTCATCTGGTGCCAAAATTGGGTCATTAGCCAACAGTTCGCATCATTATTAAACATACTAATTGCATTTCCCAGAAGATTACTAAAAAGTGAATATTTTCAAATTCCGATGATATCATAACGTGTTTTTCATACGTTTTCCGAGTTAGACCAAAATAGATATCAACAAACAATTAGTCAAATCTGGGAGCTAATCACGTTTTTGTGAAAAACGAACCGATTTTAAAATGAATGTTCAAAGAAAACTCGTTAAATCGCATACTAAGTTATAAATGGAAAAAACGTATAAAAAGCGGATTGAAATATTTAGTTACAGATCATCCTGTATAACAATAAGTAATAATGCATTCACAGATCAATTTTTACGTGTCATTGAATTATTGACCCGGTAAGAAATTGATAATAAGATGATCAACAATTATGGTCAAATATGTCGCATACTTTTATACGCGCCTCGCACAAACACAAACAAATAAAAAAATGTGTGTCATCTTCTCTTTTTCGCAACTCTTCTTCTTTGCTACCGCTGCTTCTCTTCCATCCATTGTTGCCAACTATTTCAATAATCCCAAAATTATTTACGTATTTTTCAAAACAAAAACGTGAGTATTATTTATTCTCATTTTGAAGTACAAATACATCTATTTTCATTGAATCTTTATTTTGTAAAGCGGTTACAAGGGGAAGAGCTATCACGATTCCCACGTCGTTCGGGAATATGTAACTTAAGCAAAGGATTAAAAAATAATAAATTTCGGTTCTAATATTTGAATAAATTAAATCAACTTTTAAGAAAAGAAATGTACAGAGTGTCTGTTATGAAATAGTACACCATTGAAGTGCTGCCATATTTTACTGAACATTTAATTTGTTTTTTAACAGAAACCATTAGAAAATCTATTTGTTGTATTTGATCGGTGGATTAGTCGGTGAATTTGGCAACGGTGTTTCTGCTTCTGTTCGGTGGGCCTGCGTTGTGCGATGACCCAGCCAACGAAGCGAAAAGCCACACCATTATTGTCTGGTAGAAGAGTATGACATTTAAACTAGAAGAATAATTGATTCGTCTTAGGAAAACAATTGTCGATGGGAAGGGAGCGGGTCCATTTTTTAAGGCGGTGCCTACTTACTTTGAATTAATTTTTTGCAGTCATTAGGAACATATAAATAATAAAAAAACATGATGCGGTTTCTAATTAAAATGTTCCTTATTAATATTTCATGTATTTTTTATGCGATGCCGTTGAAAAATATTTGCCATGAGTAGTGCTAACTTATATTTAAACAATAATCGCATTCACGTTGGATTCATTTGCATGCCTTAGAGTTGATTGCTTCCAAAAATGCCTTCTATCATCACTCTTTTATCTCTACAACGGCCAAGACCTGCACTGTTTATTTAGACTGATAGCCAATAAAAATAAATATGGCAATAAGTGCACTTTTGTTTATTGAACCAGCGATTACCAGAAAAAACCCACAGAGAAAAACATTCACACACTTTTTTTTTTAAAAAACGAAATTAGTTGAAACTGAAGGATTTTTTAATGTTTGTAAAGGGCAACATTTTGGACGTCAAGTATGTAGTTAGAAATATTTTTTATTTATTAAGTGTCGGTTGAGTAGTCATAACCGAAAATGTCATAAAACGTGTAGTTAGTTCTTCCTGTATCCCGAACTCATGCGGCAACGATAAATACACTGACAAATCTAATTTTATCGAAAAAAATAAAAATGTCCTCCGAGGCCATTAATCAAATTAGCTCGTTAGAGAAGCGCTTCAGATGTTTTTATGTGACTCTTTTTATTGCGATATAATTTTTAAAGAGGGCAAAGTATTGCGTAATTTACAGCCACGAATACGTTACAGGTATTACAGCTTTTGGAAAACGGAGTCACGCCCCAAACGAAAATAGAAAAGTCTAGATGACATTTTTAATTTGGCCGAATTTAGACGAACCGAAAATTATAAAAAGTTACGTCGAGTTTGTTCACATAAGAACTAATTCCAGTCAAAAGTCATAAATTTCCGACTTTAGGTATTTTTTCGTGATTTCAATTTATTAAAATCATATAGAAGATCCTAAGAGAATCACGTGTAATAATATTAATGTTATGTATTAACACAAACATTTTGACGATTTCCTTTGTTTAAAATTAATATTTTCAAATAATGTGTCGATTTTCTGAAACCAAATCTCATTTCATTATTTATCGCCTTTTTTTATCTTCAAATTCCCGAACGGCGTCGGAAGCATAAACAAAAAATAGTTGTTCCGGCCTACGGCCCTGTACCAAAATTGTATTAGACTTCATCTTACCATCACTTATTTAAGACCTAATTATTTAATCGTACGCGTAATTTAATTTTAATAAATAAAATGCTAAAAGTTTTTCAAGTAAAAAGTAGAGTAAAAGTTCTTTAAATGCCTTTAACCAATTCTCTTACGTAGTTGGTTAAAAAGATTAAATTTTATTAGTTTCTAAACATAAGTTCGCTTTTGTATAAAACGTGATTAGAAATTAAAAACTACACGTGACATTTGCAAAGTGAAGCGTTTTTGATGTTTTTCTTATCCTCGTTTTCGACAATTAGTATTTGAAATTTTTTTAGTTGGGAAATTCCTACCGATAGAATTAGATCTTCAATTAATACACAAACTCTTTCAATTTCGAAGCTGCAGTCGTCGATATTTGGTTTAATTTCCTTTTAAATATACGCAAAAAGGTGATAGTGCGCTAAATTAATATTCTCGGATAACATTCTCGTCAAAAAACAATAGCGGGATTTTTCTTGTAATTAAATAATACCGTAAATTAAATTTCATTGTTTATACAAAAATTTTTTAAAAAGTATTAATTCATAATGTTGATTTAACTGAAATGAATTGAACAAGGTTTTCTTATATTTATTTGTTTAGCTTAACCTATTTGTTTGCGTTTGAATTTCATTTTATGTAATTTATTTTTTGCGCCCAACTTCATATTTCAATTATTTTCACTAAACTTAAATTGATTTTAATCTTGAATTTGATTTATCAAATATAAATGAAATACGACATAAATGGTTTTATATAGTAGAATAACTTTTTTATAGTGAGAGCTAAGGAAAATAGTGAGCGTTTAGTGTTTTTGAGGAAAAATCCGTTGCTAAAATGGAAGGAATTCCATTGTTTTTCACCAAATGTAATAGCTTTATAGAGGTTATGAAATTTAAAAAAAATCGTATCTTAGACTTTTAAAGTTGTCTTTATTTAGTAGAATAGAAAAAATCGGCAGGATGATGTTTGAAATTCAGTCAAACATAATGGTAAATAAGTATATTTAAAAGATTTATTAGAATTAGGGAGTAGATGTGTGGATTGCGGTATTAAAACGAGCCCAAAATTCTTGAGGGATATCTTTCGGAAGGGAATGGAGATACCCCGATTTCGGTAACACCCTGTATTGAAAGTAGTATAGAGGCGAACTTACAAGGTCCACAGTTCTAAACTGCTTTCGAATATGCGCATTTGGTTTGAAGTTTTATAAAAAAATAAAGATCAGGTATATCATATATGGAGAGAATCACTGTAAATGGAAAAGCCAGATCGTCGCTGACTGTACCCAAACACTCGACATCGCGACTGCTACATCTCGAAGATGTTTTGTGGAATTCCAATTTTTTCAACAGTCAACTTGTCATACTAACAAATAACACCATCGGTACTGTTACATATTACACTATATACACGACCACCATTTTTATTCTTTTTTCGAAAATTCTAGTCCACCAAATAAATACGTTTCCGCCAAACTTCCGTTTCTCCTGCCTAAAATATACGAGGTGTTTCATCTATATATATTCATCCTTGGAGTGTTTTGCTGTATTAGCAACCTAAATTGGCCGTTTTTTGCTGAGGATATATTTCTCGTATTTATTCGAAAAGTGTCGAAATTTCGGTATCAATATTAACAACGAAAACAAAACAAAAATGGTATCGCGGTATTATCTAGGCGCCAGGCGTTTTGCTTAGTTAGTTCATTCTATACGAAAAAGGAGATTATATCGACGAAAAATTACAGATAATCAGCCTTAATTGTAATGATTGCGTTAATCGTATATTTACCTACATTTTCTAAGTGTGGGTAACCATTAATCCGTGTATTTTCATTAAAATAACCGCGATAATGTGCTCTAAGCCGATTCCACGTGACTCATCGCTCTCGGCCAACAATAAGAAATGTTTCACTGCTTCATATTGAGACATGAAAGCGCCCACGGAACTCCCATTTTATAATACGACATAAACCATCTTAATTTCAAAAAATAATATACATATTTCGAAAGCAAAGCAGCATTGCGTGATATTTTTTTAATCTACACTTTTTCGCCGTTACGTGTAAGGAGGGTCACGTCGTGTAGTTCTTTCTCCACTCCTTTCTCTCCCTTATTTTCGAAAAGCGATAAATAATTCTAAAATTTGACAGATAACGTAAATCTTTTTGTAACTAACCTGCAAACGAAAAAAACAGCTTTTACAGAAAAACCGATGAATTCCAGTATACGAAAGAGATATTGAAATATTTCTTAGTTCTTCGACGGCTTTAACCCGAAACCGTTCCATTCCGAATCGGTGGATCTAAAAATAGTTGTAGTCAATATCAAGTCACAGTGTCTAATGGTCCCCTTCGATCTAAAATCCGTGGCACGTGTTCCTCTCTCTCTCCCGGTATTTATTTGTTTATGAGAGTGTTAAGTGTCTACCGAAGAGGAGCGCTTAAGACAAGAAAGGTGCTTAAAGAGAATTTGTCAGTTATACGCTCCGAAATTTATGGCAGAGGAGAATAAGAAGCAAAACATTTAGGAAAAATATTAGGAACTTGGAAAAGTTACAAGGAAGATCTATTCTTCAATTTTTAAAAGGCTTTATCAATCAAAGTTTTATTCATTTATTCATATACCTATTATACGAGTCAGGAATATCGAATTTTTAATTCAATAACATTGGTTTATTGAACCTTCTTTTATTATCCCTAAGCCGTATAAATCTGTTATAAGTTTAATATAACTAAAAATATTTGTAGATTTTATGGTAAAATTAAAAGGTGGTTCTTCGCATGATTGTTTTTCATTTCTTTTTCAAGAAAGAGAAGCAATTACATTTACTAACAATTTCTTTAAGGAGGAACATACGGAGAAAGCATACATAATAAATAATAAGAAGATGGAAGGCAGTGACATTATCGGGAAATAGATTAACAGAGGACGAAAAAACAATTGCAAATAGAAACGGTAAACTACGAAGAACAAAACAATATTTGGTTTATCACATAAATGCGAATTTTTAGTGTTCTAATAAAGGAAGAACTTTTCTGTCATGCACTATTGATAAACTAAAGGAAAAGTATAGCAGGAATAACAAAGGACTGTAGATGGAGAAATATGGATAGTAATGACTTAAAAGATTAAATGACTCCAACCAAAGGCAGAAAAAAAAGGAAGAGCAAAGAACATTTAGGCGCTAAGATGAAGACGATGAAGAATGGTCGAAATGAAGAAAGGGATTTACAACTAATAGAAAGACAAAAACGAATTCATTCTATAGAAGATCTTCATTTATAACACCCGACGCCATTTGATTCTAAAATTTGTAATTTTTTCGAGAAATTTTGATAGTCGTAATAATTTCGAGAAAAAAATAACGTTCTCATTCAACATTTTGACTTTGTAGACGGTGCATGACTTTCATTTCGAGAACTCTTTTAAATTTCGCATTATTTTAGAACCGACTGTATTGGAAGAAAGAAAATCCATCGGATCCAAATCAGGGTGTCGAGGAGGCTAAATATTTGTGTAATACTTAAGAAATAGTAATTTTGATCCGTTCGAATGAAGGGCACTTTTAAATCGGTATCATTGTATTAAAATTGATGTTAAAGAGAGCGCGTCGGTCCGGACCGTCGCGGCGTCTAAGACGTCGGTCGCTTCATCTGGAAACGCAAAGTGTGTGTCAGATTCGGAAGTTGAAGTTGGAGGAGTTGTTTGTTAAAAGTCGAGTTTTCGGATGCGGCCGGTCGTCGAGTGCTTTTGGGGACGAGTGGGGCAAAGGGGGGGCGAGACGGGCGTTTGGCAAGACGGAACGGTAGGCTAGACAACCCAGAAATAGATTCGGTAACAGAGTACAACACGCACACACAAACACACTCCCAATACTAATACCAAACAGTCTACGACCAAACGATTTATGTTGAGAATTTTTTATGGAAAACGTAATACGCGCTCTCCCCAAATACCAATATTGGCTCAATTAGCATTATACTTGAAACACGTAAATTACTCAATTTTGCTTTTACACAAATTATACGATAGTATGGGCCGTTGCTTTTCAATTCGTGAATCCCGATTACCGGGGGGTTGTAAAGACTTGTTTTGGAGCTCACGACGGTTCAAAGCCAAGTAAAAAACAAGAAATGTAACCAAATCATTTTGTAATTGAGTTTATTTCGCATCCTAGATTTTATGTTTATCATTGAAGGGGACTTTAGTTTACATAGATAGAAATTGCAAATAACAATAATAATTTCAAAACTTCTTCTCTCGTTATCGAAAAGACGTAAATATTATGTGAATTAAATCTTATTAGCAGGATTATCTATTAAATTTTTTTGTCATTTTTGTGATCAAATCCAGTTTGTTTAATATCCGTATTAGCTACTCCGATTGTTACTTTTCAGAATACGGCTAATATTTTCTCCTTCAATTTATGCAAGCTGTTTATCATGCAACAAATACGTATAAGAAATTCCTACCAACGATTGGTTCAATGCAATCTCTTCGAGAATCTTGTGAACACAAGGGAAAAACTTATTCATTGGTTTCTCTAAAGACGAAGTTTTGGGAGGAATATTTAGGTTTTATACTTATCGTTAGAATGTTTTCTTTTCCTTTACATTGCAGACTTCTTGTTTGAAATACTTTATTTCAATTGCGTTAATAAATCTATTTTTATTCCAAAATATTTCTTTTAGATATTCACCTAACTTTTGAGTGATTTTTATGGACCGAACCCATGTCTTCATAAATAATTCTAAACGGTTTGCAAAGCTTTAATAGAATCCACAATTTTGATTTTCTTTTTAAGTTCGTTACCCAAATGAAAAGGTAAAACTTTGACTGGCAGGCAGAGCTTCTTGACGAAGAAAACGGAGAAATTTGGCAAATCCCCTTTTCTCACCAGTCATAGATTTAGCACCATCGTTATAAATGGTGATACATTCGGTCCAGTTAATACAACAGCCCGTTTCCTAAAAACATGTAATACAAGAACTGGCCGATAATTTTCGCAAGAAGTGCTTCGCAATATAAAATACTTTCATGTGCTTTAAATCGCATAATCTGCAACATCAGTAGATTCATCAAACTGCAAAGTAAAGTGTACTTTTTTTCCTTTAATTTATCTACTGCTAGTCTTGGAAGTCGCGCCATAAATTCCACTATTCAAGAAGGTTAAAAACCACTAAAAAAAACGAGTATATTTGTCGATAAGTTCTAGTACGTCCCCGGTAGAGGTGCCGTGTTAAAAACGTAAACCATACCGCTTAAAATCTAGGATAACGATCCCAATTATCAAATTTGCACATAATGTGACACACTTGAGCGATCGCCGCCGGAATATGACGAATACGATGGGCAGCGGTAACGACGATTTCTATTTTTTTTTTCGCATCAGCGCAAATATTTGCTATCAATTTTTTTTACTAATTTAATATTTCGTATTCTATTAAGTATACATTGATTCACGACGAATTGCCATAATAAATAATTGACGCGTTTCAATATAATAATATACAAGGTGTAATTGAATAATGTGTAAAATACTAAAACTGCGAAATTTGTATGATACTTGTAACCGATATTTTCGGCGTTGCCGGGTTTATTATTAATCAGTCTAATATTTTATACTTGTTCAAATGTCTTTATTCCGTTTATAGACCCACAAAATAAAATCACTGGAATTTAAGTTTGGAGATCTAAGAAGTCTCCTTGTGAATCCATTTCTCTTATGGCGATAGATATTTCTTTTAAAAAATAGGGAATCCTTCCTTGAAAAAACGAACATACTCAGGTCTATTTAGACACTTTCAAAAATATATAGCATCCAATACTTACTGATTACTATGGTAACTAATTAGCTCAAATATTTAATGAAAATTTTTCAACGTAAAAATAAAAACGTATAGTAAATACCCACATTTCGCAATAGGAAATTAGCATCACTACACTTTCATGTAATACGTGGCTTTTTTTAGCGGTTTGTCCATAAGAACGAGGCCACAGCTCAGAAAGAAGAGCGACAGTGTCGCTAGCCGGGATCAATAAGAAAAAGAAGAATAATGGCAAGATTTATTTTAACATAATTGAGTTAGATTTATTGTGTGCATATTTTTTTAAAAAGTAATAAAATCTTAGATAATCCAATTAATGAATTAATTGTCCTAGATCGTCCCTCTTACACGTACAAATTTAAATTCAGTACGATGGCGTTTTAAATCCAACGTTTTAAAAATTCCTAGTTCTAATAATAAGACGAATTAAAAAATAATAATTAATAAATATTAGTAAATATTTATTTCAATTACACGCGCTATTTAGGTTTCTAATGGTCGTAGAAAAAAAAAATAGTGTTTCGTACTTACACGTGATATTTATGGAACTATTTAAATATTTTATATCAAGTTTTTTTTGGTAAGAATATCATTTTAATCAAGGTATTTTTGCGAATTTCTCGATACGATCAGTTTTATTATAATAGGTAATAATGAATTGATAAGGTGGCGCATAGACGAAACGTTTGTTAAAAACATATGAATCGTGAAAAATAAATAAAATAAAATATAGAGAGCGTTATATTATTTGAATTTTACATTCATTACGGATTGCGGGTAAGGGTAGGTGCCTTCGTTTAATTCGAACAGTTAATTAATATGTCGACCTCGGTTCCTATTATCTATTATTGGAAGCAACGTAATTGTAATATTCCTACATAAAAGGACGTCTTATGCACATTATATATAATAAATAGTTGGTGGTAGGTTTTCGGTTTTAGTAGCCGTTTGCGTCTTATCGAGTTTTCACGCTCGGCGAACGAACGCGCGTATCAACAACGTCGAAACACGCTCTGACAAGTTTATCCAATTATTGTTTTATCATCATGGCCTAGTACCTATCGACAAAGCCACCGAATCGTTATTCGCTTGTTTTTTTTTTATTCAAATTACCGTCGCCTTTTTGTTTTGTTCTTTCTTGCCCGCTGGCGGCGGAAGATACCTATCTAACCGTTTAAAAATTAAATTAAATAAATGATTTTCTCGTTCCGTTTCATAACTAAATCGACGGCCTTCTACCTAAAATTTCTCTAAAAATCCCCAAGAAGGCTCAAGCCAAAACCGAATGATCAGAAAAGTGTTTAACAAAGTCATCATTTTTTGTTCGAAGCTAATATTGAAGCAAAATAACGAAATAAAAGGCCCTTTTAATACAGTCCATGAAAAGTTTACGAGTCGATGCGGTCATTCGGCTCTACGTGTTATTGTTATTACCATTGAAAGGTTTCTTGCAAATTTCTAAAAAAACCACCAATTAAAATGACTAAATCAATTCATAGTCGTCGTTCAAGACGATAATTATGTTACGCTATCTACTTTTCCGTTACTAAACTAGAAAAAACACATAATATTTTAGTTTCGCCTTATTTTTATTTAATACGTACAAACATATACAATGAAAGACCAAATAATTATTTATGTTTAGACGTGTTAATTACGTAAATTTTTAACAACCCTCATATTTACGATGTCGTTAGAAAATATTGTAAATAAAGAGGTTAACACCTTCAATCGTAATCGTTTATCGAAATTCCTCAAATTTATTATGTTATTTATTACGGTTATTTTTCTATTACGGTGAAGCCATAAATTTTACAAAATTGATCTTATTTTCGAATTTGTTTTTATACGGCGTGTAATATTTGTAGAATAAGTCGAACTTTCAAACGTAATTAATCGTTTATATTTAAAAATAGTTTATCTTACGAAAACTTCAAAGCAATACGTGGAAAATAATCAAAACTTTTTCAAATAATCAAAAATTTTAAGTTCCAGTAAAGAATGTCCGGTACATAATTATTGATAAAATAGGAATGTTTATTTAGTTTTTTTGTACAATTTTCTTACATGTGCCGAGTAATGTATAAATTGTCTTGCAAAATTAATAACGATTTAATAATAAACTGGATTGTTGAATGTTGCTGGTCGTTAGATTTCAAAATAACGAAATAAAATGCATCGAACTTGCGCTTTGCAAAATTGTGTTTATTCTAATTTATTTGATTTTGGAAAATCGTGAAATTTTAAGATAAGTATATTTTATCTTTTCCATTTAATTCATTCATTTGACGCCACAGTAAATTGTTCTGTTACTTTTATTAATTTAATCTTATTTACTTTAGAATTTCATTTTTTACTTAACAACTAAATCACTAAATAAACTATTACAACAAAAAAACTACTATTAAAATATATATTGGGTTGAAGAAATGTATATAGCTTGTATTTTTAATGAGTACATTTTCTTGCAAATGTAACGGCGGCGTATATGAAATTTTTCTTTAAAAAACAACGAGTGCACGGAATATTATTTTAGCCTTTAAGCAAACGTGAAAATTTTGAAAATGTATGTATTTAGAAACACGATCCTAATGTTTTTAACCTATTACAAAAGCATTCGAAGCTGCCAACAATTTCGAACCAAAACAACTGCCAAAATACGAAATTATGATCTCGGAGACAAAATTATTGCTAAAATGACATTATTTTAATAAAAAAAATCACGTGGAAATGTCATTTTTAGAGTAAAACTTTTGAAATGTTTATTAGAAAAAATACGTCTGGCTCGTCTGTAGACGTTCGTGAATAATACGAAAAATCTACGGGATGTATAATACAAAATTTAAAGCGCATTGTATTGAGCCGAAATGGGCTTCAATGCTACTTTTTTCGACATTCATAAAACGCCCGAAGTTAGTTACTTTTAGTAGTACTCGGTTCGTACAACTCACAAATACGATAATTGTAACATAAATCCAAATCCGATGTGAAATTGTCCCGCTACAAAAGTTGTCGATGGAAGCCATTTGATATTTGAATATGAAATTTAATAGTGTTATTGTCTAAATATATGGACGGACGAAAGGTCCGGTATTAATATAATTGGTGCCCTGAACCCGATGGCTGCCATATCGAGGAATAAATTCGAATTCGATTAGAACCGATTCGCGGGAAAACGGAAAATGATGGACTGAGTGACTGAGTGACTTACCGAACCCTGGCTTACAGACCTTCTTGAGTCTCTTGATCATGGCTTGCCGGAGTTTCTCCTTGGGTTTGGGAGCGTCGAGCAGTTGGAGGTTCTCGTTCAGCAGCAACATGTACTTCTTGGAATTCTTCATTTCTTTGACTAGATCGCACCTCGCCGTCAGCATGTGCCTCAAGAATTTGTGGACAAGTCCGAAAGACTTGGCCGCGTTTCCCTTAAAGTCTCTGATCACTTTGACGTAGTATTGACAAGAACCGTTCGACTCGTTTATGTACCTCGGCTTCGACTCGACCTCCGCTATTACCACGTACTTGGCCCTGTACGTTTTCGTGAAGATGTCTTCGTTCTGGTGCGTCGACCAACGGATCTTTTTTCGCTGCTCCTGGTGCTGCCGGTGCTCGGGGGACCGTTGCGACCTGGAGACCACGGGAGGAGCGAGCTCGGTCGGAGGAATCTGGGCGAAATTCTCGTTTGGGAAAAGCGTCGGCAAAGCCAGCGCCGAATTCTTCGCGTCGAGCGAAGAAATCGACTCGCTAAGATCTGTGAAAAACGACCAGGGGTTCGTGCTGGTGCTGCTGCTGCTGCTGCTGCTGCTGCTTCTGGGAAACCATACCGGTTCGGAGGGTGAAAGGGAGGATTTGTACGGCCAACGCGGGGAGGACGTCGGGGAGGAGGAGGACGACGACGTCGGAGAGGAAG
This sequence comes from Hermaeophaga mercurialis, assembly GCA_951812935.1. Classification (NCBI taxonomy): domain Eukaryota; kingdom Metazoa; phylum Arthropoda; class Insecta; order Coleoptera; family Chrysomelidae; genus Hermaeophaga; species Hermaeophaga mercurialis. Next base: position 57,667,142 of record OX638358.1, read on the forward strand.
AAGATGAGGAGGAGGTCGGAGGATAGACGATGGCGTCGATGTGGGGAGATTTGTGGAGTCGGTTGTGCGCTTGAGTCCTCCACAGTCTGTGGTGTCTGATTTTGTGCGGTCTGTGAAGAGGATCCGCGCCACGAAAGTATCTGTCGGCATTCGCGTACGTATCGGATTGAACGGATGAAGAGGATGAGGATGAGGAGGAAGCGGGAAAATGGTTCTTTTTCGTCAAATCCGTCATGGCGAGACTATCGATGCGGAAACCAGAACAACTCAAAACGGCCAGGATCACTAGAAATATAAAACATACGCATTTTTGGTACATGTCTAGGTCGGTGGGGCGGGTGTGTGACAGACGCTTAAGATATATTCAGGAGCCGGCGTCCGAACGTTGATGATATCTGATATCGAGGTGCCAATATATGATGTGGTCGGCCGTAGTACGGCGCTGCTTCATTTTCCCTGGAATAGTGATGAAGAAAAGCGTTAAATCCCGCTCGGCACATTCCTAAATCACATCACTGCAGACATTATCTGGGTTGTTAAAAAGTAGTTAGTTAGCACTGTCACTTTTAAAATAAACGCGACGGACGGCGGCGACGGCGACGGCGATGCTGCTGATATCGGATCGACGACGGCACTTTTGGTCGTTCGGTAGTTCGGTAGTAGCGACACGTTCGGGGGTATCGGCAACTGTGTAAAATTATTCGTGGCAATGTTGCTCGTCGGGTGGCCCAAGCTGCACTGAACCGGACTCAGATGACGGGCCCCACCACTGATCATTCCGACGGCACGGCTCAATTCGCGCTACTCACGACTCCACTCAATTCGACTCAACTCAACTCGACTCAACTCAACTCGCATCCCCGCTGCTCGAGTGGAAACCGAGACGCTGCCAGCCGTCCCGACGCTGCTTCTTCTTTTTCTTCTTCTTCTTCTTCTTTCTTGAGCGTCGCGCCGCGCGGACACGTCTTCGAACAGCCGAATTTTATTAATGGCCGGGTGACTCGCTCTCGATTATTTCCAATTCAAATCTTATCTCGATCTTTTTTCCTACATACACGATTATTGATAAACGGTTTGTTTAGGTTCTAGTCGATTTAATAATTATTCGCTAAATTAAATTCTTTAGTTTATTCTTGCGAATCGTTTTTTAAAAAATTATTTATTAAAAAAATGTATCTATTTCCGCTCGTTAAATGCGAAACATTTAACAAATTAAACTTTATTTCATTTTATTACTATTTATTTTATTTTTTTCCGTTTTTACTTTTATACATAATTTTTTGTTATTCTTTTTATATTCTCGCCTTATTCGTTATCTGCACTATTTTCATCTAGATCTATCTACTTGCTGGAAATGTATTGTTCTTTTTCTCTCTCTCTCTTTTAATTATATTATTAATATTATTTTGATATTACTTTCTATTATTATTGTGCAACTGGTGCATATTTTTGTATTTCTGTTATATTACTTAGTATTGTTACTAAATTTATTGTAATTTATATTTCTAGGGTAATTATCGTTAATATTATATCTATTTTGTAAGATTCTCTACATTCTAAGTAAATCCATTGAAATTATTTTATAATATCACCTTCCTGATACTAATGATTGATTATTTTCTACTTAAAAATATTAAACAAATTATTTTTCAAAATCATGACTAATGATTAATTTTTTTCAGTGTATCTATTCTATCTTGATTTTCTATCCTGCCATATCTTCTACTTCACAAGTGTATTTATTACCACTTGTGAGTAGTAAATTAATGTGGTTTACTTAACAAGTTATAACTCTTATATATATATATATATATATATATATATATATTTTTTTTTTTATTTTATTTAAATAATTCTTGTCAATTCTCTATATTATCTTCTGGCATCTAACGTGTTAAAATGTGAAACATTCGTTGTAATTTTCGGACAAGATATAAGTTAAATATGAAAAGTTATATTATACCTACTTATCTGAATTTCCACAGTATTACGACCATTATTTCGTTATTTTGACATATAACATTTTCTAGATTTGTTATACTGTGGAAATTCAGATAAGTATAATATATCTTTTCATATTTATTATGGATAGTTTCCATACAATAAGACTTGAAACAATTAATGTAAGATATAAATTGTTTAGATATTTATTTCAAAAATAAATTAATAATTCCGACAATGTAAAACTATTGTCAGGTTACTTCAAATTCCACAAACTGAATAACAGTTTACATAAAAAAAAAGATTTTCCTATTTTACCAAAAATTGATTATTTTTTAATGTTTAAAAAACTTTAATAACACCTGCAAGTTTAAAGAAACTTTTTGATTCAGTGCAGATTTTAATATGGCTTTTATTAAATTTGTTTTTTGTTTTAATTTTTAAACTCGTTTTTATTTTTTTCTATTAAATGTTTTCTTATTTTTATCGTTACAATTAATTTTACAATGTTATCTAAATATATTTTGTTTATTTAAAATGAATATCAAAGTAGCTCTCATATTTGATTATTATTCGGGGAGGCACCAGAAATATTGTTAGTTTTTATTTGTAGCGAATAAGTTTTTTATTATCAAACAACACTTTTTTTTTATCTCGACGTTATCTTAGATAACAACGCATGCGGTTTTTAATGATAATTCATTTCAATCAAACGAATCATTAATCATTTAATTTTCTTCCCGGAAAATAATAAATAATAGGATGTTACTACAATCCTTTCTGAGTAAATCGGTAAACCTCAGACAAAAAGTATTAGTTACTAAGTTTTGTTTTCACCATCGAGAGAAGTGAGATTTAAATGTTTTGGGTTTGTACTTTAAACACTTTATTACTTGAAATTTTCATTGTAAACAAAATTTATAATCTCGAAATGATGTTGCAAAAAAAGAGAAATTATATTACCTAAAACTATTGAATTTATAAAAAATGTACGCAACAATTGTCTTAAGTTATTAATCTTTTCACACTTTTCTCTTATGCTATTTCCCAGCTTGCTTTTCCAGAATATGAATTGACGTTAAATAAATTAAATTTTTGATGTATGGCATTAGGAAAAAATTGCATATGTTTAAATCGTACCGCCTAATTGGATATGGGATTTTAGTGTTCTTGCATTAAAAAAGTTTTTCTCAGGTAGTCTTCTTGGAAATAACTGTAAGTTTTCAAAAAATGGGACCAACCAATTTTCTTCAACGTATTCCAACTTAAACAACAACTTTTTGCAGAAGCAATGCTTCTTTAACAAAATCAACATATCCACAAAGATAAAACCAATCCTCATTTGAGATAAAAAACTGTGTCAAGGATATCATACTCGTACTCATTGTTTAGATTATTTTGAAACCATTGGCAGAAAATTCAGTCTTCTTGGATAATTCATTGAAAAAAGATCGTCAAAAGATTACAGTTTGTAAGTTCTGTTTTAGAATGAAATGACATATGCCATAAGAAAAATTTGTTTGCAGGGTCACTACTAAAATGGATGTTTTTGGATTTTTATCAAGATGACATACTGAGCGGCTTCAATACTTCCAATTTTTCGACCGACCCTACGAGTCTCTCTGAATAACTGCATTTGAATGTGAGCATTCAAACTTTAATTCAAGATGTTATTCACGAATATCAGCCGTGCATTCTGGCATTCTGGAATAGTGCCACTCTGTGTTGAATACCATTTTTTGTAAAATAAAAGTTTTGAAAAATTTTACAGAAACGTTCAGTTTCAATTTCAAGGTGTGGCTAAAGGACCACCACCCGAAAACGATTAATCCAAATGTTTTTTTCTAGTAAAGTTGTAAAAACGAAGGTCAGTACGGGCCAGACTAATTTAACGGGGAGATGAGTGTGAAAATGTGCGATGGACACCGTCATTTTGCGTCTGTTGCTGTAGACGCCAAAAATATTTTCCTATATCTTGACGAAAAATTGATTAAGTCACTTATCGCTTGGATAATTGCTTTTTTATTTCAAATATTATCATTACGTTATTATAAGGATGTGTTTTATTTTGTTTCCATTTTCAATGATGCGGAAATTTAAATAATTTTAATGCTATCATGGAAATGATTAAGTTAATTAAATCATTAAAATAAAAAAGTAATAAATTGGAAAAAAAAAGGATTATATTAATTTTTAAAATAACAAAAAATCACTAAAAAATCTCAGGATGGCTTTCAAATGATTTAATATAACAGAATAATTTTTATTCTAAAATTTTTAATGTCTAATACCTACTTTTTATAAAGAAGTTTTTATTTGTTATATATTCCAATAAAGCACTTTATAATCGATAAAGCAAAAATGAATATATCTCGAGTTAATAAAATCGTTATGTTCGCATCTGGCTGAAGCATTAAAAACTTCCATAACAATAAAAACATTATTTTCCTGTAATTGCTGGGGTTTTCCAGTTCGTTTCCACGATTTTTGATTAAATTTTAAATACGTTTTCGGCTAGACCAATCAAACAATTCGATATCAAAAAAGCTGGACATTTGCCCAAACCATAACGATCTTACCTTTATGGTTTTTGGCAAGATGCACGCGCGATTAAGACTTGCCTTTATCCAAATGAAAAAAAATCGCCATTTTGGTAGTACATAAATTATACGTTGTGAGAGTATCAGAAAATTACATTTTCCTTGCCAATATAGAGACGGGTCACTTTCATTCGGAACACCGTTACGTTAAAACTTCACCTCCATCTTATATTGTTTATTATTTCTATAACTTTAATCGTAATAAAGAAAGTAAAATTAACTAATAATAATAATAATAAAAATAATAAATCATAATCTGAATTATGACCATTAGTCAAAAATGTCATTAAAATTTCACCCTTCTTCCCGATCTCGAAAGTAAAATTCTTTGATACTTCGAATGACATAGTGGTTCCTCAGTAGAACCAATTCTAAAAATCAAACAATTTTTAAACTTGGGAATCCTACGAAAAAGCCTATGGAAAAAGGGGCTTTTTGGTAACTCTCTTTTTTACTAGTATTAGCAATTTCGTGGATATAACCGGAAAATTGAGATTTTCAATGAAATTTATAATAATAAAACACATTTTCAATATTGGGAGATATTATTCCATTCAAGAAATTCACTTATTTTTATTATTTATGGAAATTACTTCAATTCAAGCCACATTAAGCCACAGGTTGCCCAAGGTTAATTTCAATTTTATTAAATGAATCGCTGATTTCTAATCAAATATTTATTTTTAGGGCTCTTTCCTTTTCTTCTATTTCGTTACTGTTTTGTTCTGTTTAGTTTTTATCTGAAACATTTACTGAGTAGAATTTGCAGTGCCGCGGTCTAATTCTATAATAAATCCCATTCATATAAGTTTAAAATTTAAGGTCTAGAAGTAGTTGTTAAGGTTTATCATGTAACAGTCCAGATTTTTTCGTAGTACCTACCTAATCGTTTTAACTAAAAAACCAATTCTTTATAAAAATTGCTTCTACTAGTGAATGCTTTCTTAAAATTATAAGAAACCGCCAATCTATAGTGATCTACGAATCTATGCATAATGATCCATACGTTTTATTGATCCACGAATTTATAATTAATGATTCACCCATCCATAGTGATCCATGAATTTATATTGATCCACCGCTTTTTTTCTAAAAATTCACTTTTTTCTTCTAACGATTTGCTCTTTTTCTATTGGTTGATTGATTCATATAATTTCTTTCAGCTTCTGTGTGAAGTACTTTTCAAAATTAAAAAGTTTGTAAAGAATACTATTTTCATTTAACTGATAAAATATACTGTAAATTATAAGGACAAAAAGAACATAAAAGTTATTGTTCCTATGCGAAACTTGGCAACAAAATATTGTTATTAAACAGAGGTACAAAGAAAATAACAATAAATTCTGTCTGAAATAAGAAAATCCCGATAGGAGAACGAATTTTCTTTCTAATTTCATTAGAAACGAGTAAAACAGTTTCCGTAGTTTACTCAAGTTGGCGGTTTTTAAAGTGACAGTAACAAAGCCTGGACATGACACGAGGCTAATAAATTTTCTAATTAAAGGCGTCGAAAGCCAAGCGGATTTTTGTGAAAAATGCATATCTTTGAAAATGAGTGAGTGTTCCGAAAATAAAGTTTTCCTCATCTCTATTCGTAACCGGTTAGTGTTGGAGAGAATCAAGAAGGCGCCGCCTCATTTAAATTATTTATTGTTGTTACCTTTACCGGCACCGTATATTTATATAATCAGTGAGCCCGAAATGAACGGGTTTATTTCTATTTAAATCAAATATTTACTTTCGGATGAGTACACGTTGCTCGTTAACAGTCACTCCCGTTTTCAACATTCGCTTTCGTTTGCGGATTTTGCAACATTTTCTAATCGTTTTCTAATTGCTTCGATGTCGATGAGAATTTTGGAAATATATTTGCCGTCGGCCGCTCTTCCTAATTTTCTATGTAGAAAGAAAGAAAGAAAGAAAGAAAGAAAGAAAGAAAGAAAGGTCCGGTTGTTTTGGGTAGAGCTGCGGTAAAAGAGGTCCGCCGGGGTGGGCCTCGAGGGGCCCGAAATCGAGTTGAATTTAAAAGGCCGCCGCCGCCGCCGCAGGAGATCGCAACTCGCAAGTCATCGAATGGATGGTTGGAAAAAACGGTAGTTATTTCCGTTTTTCGCTGGTGCGGATCTCTATCCGGTCGCTTTTTAACAAAATCGGAATAATCGGTTCAGGTTCAAGTCGTCGTCAGAGGCGTTACACCACGAACCGCAAAAAGGATCCTTACAAAAATTACCGAACCGTTCACTTTTTCCACGAGTTAAATTCAAATTATTGTCTCGTTTTACCGGTCAAACTGAATGTTGTTATCTCTTCGAATAAGTATTTGTTCTTCTTTCGATTCATTCTTGATAAATGTTATAAAAATGAGACGCGTACGTCTTTGGTAGAACAGTAAAGAAAAACAAATGAAAAGTAGACCGGAGTACTTGCTTGCTTTTAATTCAACTTCAAATGATTTGTTGGGCTAAACGTTGATGTTCTCAAATTTGATCTTAATGTACGGGATACAGTCAAAAGTATCATTTACGCAAAGCATTTTGCAAATAGTGTTAGTTTTTGAATCGAGATCATTTTCCGAGGTGGTATCGTATCGGGAAACCCGTAAATCGAGAGAAAATGCGGGCGCCGGCACGCTTAAATTCTGGCGCCAGTGAAGCCAGTTTCTACTAGACGCCCGACGTCGCGACGCTAGATAAAGACACCGCGCTGCTGCCACCTTCCCCAAAATTTCTCTCCACTTAAGATACCACAACATTTTCCCGAAATTTCAATCTCCAAATGAATTATACTTGCCCAATTTTTTTTTTTAAGTTTCTAAACTGCAGCAAATCCTTGAGAACCAATTTTAAGCGTAAGTTTATATACTGTGTGTTTTACGATACTTGGATTAAAGGATTTTGTTGGTTAAAAGCGGCAACGCAGGGCCATAAGTCAGATAATTAAAATGAAAGTTACACAGAAAAGAAAGAGGATTATGTCACTTTTTCTCGTAACGGATCGACCGAAGAATTACGAGTGTCCTGAACCCTTTCGGCGTTTTGTTTTTATTTCGCGATCAAAGAAATAGATTAACCAAACAAATAAAATTTTATTGTTCGATTTACTGTCAATTTAGTGTTGCAGTAATTGAACAAAATTTTCGACAAAAATCTTCAAAAATTGTGTCTTTTAACGTAGAATAATATAAGTATACGGTGTGTTTCATTAAGAATTGTCCATATAATTGTAGAATCGTTAATTCAAAATATAAAGATTTAACCTAAAATATTTCTTCTAGCAGAGATACAGAGTATTTTATCTAAAAATTTGAAACAGTTATTTTATGCCCGTTTTTTTATTATACTTTCTAATATTTTTTGTTCATACTTATCAAAAGGTTAATGCATGTTAGGGCACTTTAAAATATTATAAAAGATTGTTTCTCGTTATTATCAGAGACGTACAGTAGGGGGTAGAGGTGTAGTATTCTCCTTTAATATATTACGCTATTGTCGTAATTATAATAGTAACAATTTTTTTAATAACTCATTATTTTATGAGTAAATGTTGTAGTCTTGTCTCAGTGCGATTGAGGATGTGGATTTCAAGATGTTTGTGCCGAAAGATATAAGATTACTATTAATTTAATATCCAAATTTTCTGTGAATAAAGCTATTAAATATTTATTTTATTAAAATTAAAAGTATGAGTGTTCTAAGTCTTTTACATTACTTTTATATCAAAACATTTTGATGCTAGATAAGAAGAACATTTTGGACAAATTTTTGGAAAAATGACAGGAATATCGAAATTTATTCGAACTCTCAGTTGTCTTCATGTAGAATTGACAATTTGATTATATTTATCCTCAAAAAAGATATAATTGACATATTTTTGATAAAAATAACGAATCTCATAGAGGTCCGACAAAAAATGAAAAATGACAATCTTTTATCAGAACTGGCGATGACTTTATCTAACATTGATATTTTAATTATTTTTCAAGCTAAACATTAATAAAATCGATGGAGACTAAAAAATAGTCAATAGATTTTTATCACAAAAATGTCAGATTTGTCATTTTTTCTGAATTTAAATAATAATTGACAACTCATTTTTTTTTAAATTGAAACAATTGACAAATTTTGATAGGAATAATCTAGTCCTTAGATTTTTATTAAATATTTACAGAATTAACTAACTTTTTTCTAGGACTAATTATATTTCCTTACATTTTTTTTATATATTTTTTGTTAATACTAGATTCCATATTTCAATTGATTTTATAAGGATTTTTCTATAATTGATATCGTTTTTGAATTCATGGATTCTGAGATTTACTTAAACCGCGAATTATAGGAAAAAACTATTTCGCCATATCCAAATAATTTATTTGTTAAATACAAACAAATGTAAATACTTTTTAAAAAACTATTCTCTCAATATATTATTTCTTAGGTATATCTCATATGAGCTTTGTCGTTTTTAAGTTTGATCATAAAAAAATATAAACTAACGTAAATTAAATAAAACTGAAAATGAATTAAAACCTGAGATTACTTTTATTAGAATATAGCCCACCCTGTATATGAGAAGAGAATAAAAATGATACTGAAATTTTGAAGGTGATTTTTATATATTGCTTTCATATATATATCGATTTTTTTTTTATTTATTAAGGATGTTTTCAAAGAGATAAATCGAAATATTTCACCATTTTAGACATAAAATGTACAGGACATTGCATAGTACGAAAAAAGCTTATCAGGTTGTGATTTTATTTTTCATTCTGTTGGTAAACGTTTCTTTCTGTCCAAGTGATGTAATAATGATATTTTGGGACATGGAAAAAAAACAGTGGTTACGTTTTTCCCACGACAATTAAATTGAGTGTGATCCAGTGGCCTCCTTGTAAACAAAACGCCGTCTAGAAGAAACAAAATTTCATAACGAATTCGAAATGGTCACGTTCTAATCTCAGAGAAAATATTTGCCGAGCGTATTAGTGAAGAGAGCTGAGGAGATGGCCTTTAAGTTTCCGAAAAAAAAAAAATATTTGTTTAATGCGTGTGAACTCAAATGAGGTGTGTCCTTTGCTTTTATATGCATATTCAGATTTAAAAAGTTATTTTTTTGACCGGTAAAAAAGTGTTATTTTACTTTTGCTTTTCTTTTTAGATACACCCCGGAGCGGTTTTATGGAAAAAGAGTCGTTGACCTGTTTGATCCGGCCTGGACGGGAGAGGACCAATAAAATCAAAATGGCTGACGGTCGGGATAAAAGGACGAAGGATGATATTAAATATTGTACAAGGGCAACTCATATCAACTCCGTTCTAATTCGATGTGAGTATTTTTTTTTCAAATAAAATAAATTTTTGCCAAGTTTCAAATAACTTCATATACTGTGGTGACTCACTTACATTTGAAATACCATCATTGTATTTGGATTTATTAATCGTTTTTTTTTTAAATATTGTTTTTATTTCGAAGAGTTTATCCTATTTTTTATTTTTAAGACACACTACTATATTTTTTCATCGTCAAAAATCCGGAAGTTTGTTGATATTTTTATCAAAAACAGTACTCCACTGGATTTTTGATTTAATTTTATAATAAAACTTTTTAAAAGGGTTGTTTCAATTTTTATTTAAATTTTGATATTTTTTATAAAATTCAATGTTTTCTTCTTCTTTTGTATAAAGTTTTTTTTCTATTAATGAGCTTCTTTTAGTTTTATTAATTTTACTAGTTTTTATATTTTTCAATATTTCCAAAAAAATTAGAATACATTTTTTTCTTTAAAAAGAATCTTTTTTAAGCCAATATTTTTAATTTTTAAAAATATCGTACATATTTCCAATTTTTATATGATTTTAACATTTTGGAAGTTTGATTTCTTTCTATTTTTTTTATTTCAGTTAATTTTAAACTATTTTAAACTAAAATATTGAGTATATTTTAACCAAAAAAAATATTTTCACCGAAATTTTTTGTGTTCGCTTTTTTCAATTAACATTTTAATTTTTTTAAAAGTGTTTATATTTTTTGTAAAATAATTTTATTATTTTCAAAGTTTACTTTTATAGACGTATTCTAAATTTTTTAGATTTTATGATTTTTGAATAATTTTTCTATCTAAATCTAGTGGTGTATTAATTTTTTTGATAAAAAAATTATTAATAAGATTTCTGGATTCTTGACTATGACAAAATATCAAAGTGTGCCTCAAAAATCAGAATAACTCTTCGAAATTTTGTTTCCAAATAAAATTTTTGATGCACATTTAAAAGAAAATTATCGAAATTGGTTAATTATTAGCTTCAAATGCTACGGTGGTATTTCCCATTTCGATGGGTCACGCTACACTTTATATTCAAAATAGGTCCATAACCTTTTAGTTGATCCGAGCATTTCAAACATTTTCTATTTAAAAACGGCCTGTGTGAAATAATTCCTCCGTCTCGTAATTTGTCAATGAAACAGAAATGAACTTATAAAACCTTTTGGGTGGGCCTCGGTCCAAAATATTTTCACACATTAACAATTACACGATTTTCGAGGCATAATCCCATAGACGCAGATCTACCCGTCCGAGCTAATTGTCAGTGGCTGTATAGCGTCGGCGAAAAAGTAAAGGGCCACAAACGGTTGAATGGGCCAGGATAATCCCCTGTCTTGCGTTCGGGACACGATCCGATATTCCCATTGTCCGAAAATCGTATCTTTTCGACAGGTATTTCGGATTTCTCACACCTTTATTAATAGCTAAATCAGTGGACTTTCAGTTGTTGGGAATTTTTCGGGGCTAACTTTTTCAATTTATTACGCGTACCGTTAGAAATTTTCCTAGAAAATATTAAGTCCTAATCCGATAACAAAAACGCACTTCGGATTCGTTTAAAAATTTTGTTAAATTGAGTAATCGTGTCATAGTAAACTTGAAGGTTTTGCAATAAATTTCTATTTTTTTTTTTTGGTATTTATTATGCTTCGAATGTAAATAGAAAAAAACGAAAATGTATTCCAAAAATCGTATTCGAAGTTGAGCTAATGATGAGGGAGAGAGGAATTGAATGAGAAACCTCGAAATAGAGTTCTAAGTTTAGACAGCGTAGCGGCCGATTTAAATGAATTCTTATTTATATCACTAGTGTGAAAAACATTAAACTTAAGAAAGTCGAAGCCCGAGAGGAGAGACATTCTTTTGATCCGCTTCGCCGAATCTTGAAAACCATATCAAATTATAAAAAATTTATAAACATATAAAACTTGTTTGGTGAGTACGTCTCTGTTTTCGCCCATTGGCAATTGTAGTTTCAAAGATACTTACTCTGAGTAATCTACACCAACATCAAATCTGAACATTATCTCGGCTTTCCAAATTATGTCGGAATTCCCAAATACCAAACTTATTTTAGGACGGGTTTAAAGTAATGCCTTTATTATTGGTTTTGCTACGATTATCCTTATTATCATTTCGAATTGTTTGAGAAATTTCGGAATTTCCAATTTTGAGTTTCTACATAGATGCGTAAACCATAAGACTGAATAATCGTTAATATATTACATAAGGAGGGTTATTCATTTTTTAACCCCTAAGCTTTTTTCCAAGGGGTGTAACGCAGCTTTGAATAAGATCATGTCTTTTATTTTTCTGTCTACTTGTTTCTATTTCTACTCATTTTTATGATGTCTTCTCATCCTATAAACTTTTATTTGTTTCTGCTTTTTACATTTTCGTTTCATGCTTTTTGTACCTTCCTCTGTAATTTTTTCCATTTATTTTTGCCTCATATATTTTTTAGGGTATTACGTTTTGAGACATACGACGTATGTATATTTCCTAATTATGATAATTGTTATTTTGTTACTTATTCACTAATTGACTTTTCTCTGAATAATAATATTCTATCCATTTTTGTGTTTTACTTTCGATTTTCTTTAAAAAACTCATTTCCATTACATTTATCCTGGTTAATTGTTTTTCATTTAATTTTTAAAGTCATATTGTGATTTTTCTAAAGTAACTTCAACTTTCTTCTTTACATTTTTTTCTATAATTTTCGCCGTCATCTTTCCTAACGTGTTGTTTATGTATTTTATATAGATACGTATTTGATACTCAAGTTTTAGTTTTGCGGCATTTTATCACGTTTATCATTTAACAATTTTTTTAGTTTATGTTTCCCTATTTGGCCCATATATTTTATCATTTCCGCTATTTTGTTGTCCCTTATTACATTTTTTCTCAGCTTTGCCCCTTCTGCTACTTCTTCTTCTTTTATTTATTTAAATTCTTCTATTTGTTCATTTCTAATTTCAACTTATCTAGAATATCGTTTCCATATTTCCATTATTTGTCCCTCGACTTGAAATATATTTCAATATATATAGTTTAGCATACTTTTTGCGTTTAAGTATCTCATCTACACGAGTGAGATTAATTTAGTTAGTTAGTTACAATTAAATTTAGATTTGTACATTATTCAGAATAATGCATTTTCTTATTTCTATATTAGTTTTCAATAAATTCAATTTAATTTTCATATCACGAGGACTAAACTTTAATTATTTTCTAATATTTTAAAAAAAATATGTGACAAATACATTCTCCTCCAAATTTTTAAATTACACATGCGCAATAAAGTTGGGATTGATCCATTTTACTAGGTACGAATTTTGTGAATTGATAATATCTCCTCTTAATTTAAACACATAAGTATAAACTTTAAATTTACTTGGAAAATATATCGACCCCTAGAGGGTGATTTATAACTACGTATTAAAGCAAACATTTTATTTTTAATTAGGACATCCTGTTTTTCATATTTCGATTTCTCTAATAATACTATTGTCGTTCTTTTAATATTGAGTTGTAGAGGATATTTAAAGAGTTGCGACTAGTTTTACATCGAAATTACCATAAAATAGACAATCTCTATATGGAGCGGTAGTAACTAAATAAAAAATGATTTAAATATGTTTCTAGTTTTAAAATTTAACGGAAATTATCGCCGAATATCCCCATACAAAATAAACTACAAAAGAAAATTATGATTTTTAAATTTTTTGTAAATGTACGCCCCTATGTTTTATTTATTTGATTATTTGTCCGTTAAACCTTTGAGTTTAAATTTCTATAATACATCAAGAGTAACTTTTTCAAGAAAAAACTTCAGAATTTTTATACAATTTTAGGGGCATGTATTTCCCTTACTATTCAGTTTTCGAAAATAGTGTATATAAAAAGGTACCTTAATTTTTAGGTAAACTATCACCACTAGGAGTATTGCTCGACAATTTTGAACCAACCTGTATATAATATATCCAAAAATATCTATTCTACTTATAAAACGCTCGTTTTGGATTGTCTATAAATAGAACAATCGAGTCGGTTTATAACTTTTTTTTGATTATAAAAGAAAACCGTATTTTAGTTTATGTTTAAATAAAATTGAATTATTAGAATTCTCTGTATTTCAGATATGTCTAAATTCAAAACAATCTGCGTGCCTATGCTAATAGAATTGTTAAAAATGACCAAAAATGCTGGTTTATAATTCATTTATTTCGTCAGCAAACAAAAATAATAAATTTATTTTATTTGTTTGACAGAATTTTTTTTTGAAAAAGTGGCGTTATATTAAAGTTATGAATAAGATTTTGACCAAGTTTACAAAAATTAAGGTATGATCCGGTATGGTCTAGTGGCTAGGATACCTGGCTTTCACCCAGGAGGCTCGGGTTCGATTCCCGGTACCGGAATTGTTTTGCTAATTTTCTTTTTTACATTTTTATCAATATTTAAATTAAACGTTTTTTATAAAAGACTTTCGTGTTTATAACTGCTTCATTGTTTAAATTTTTCAAATTTATTTCAGTATTAAAGTCTGATGATAGATGTAACCCGAAACGAGTAAAAAGTATGTTTCATGTGGAAAGACTTTCAGTTATTTTCCTTCTATGAAAATAACATTATTGCAAAATGCAAATTTAAAAAACCATATTTTTTTAACATTTTAAAATTATATCATCATTTACAAAGTTTATTTAAATTAAAATTTAGTACAAATAATAGTGTCTCCATCTTCGTGAAACTCTTTGATTCTTTTTGTACATCTATGGTTCGTATCGCATTCTGTACATCCGGATAAAGAAGAAGACAGATTCATGATTTATGACACTACATATTTAGAGTAGTGGTAAAGAGATCTTAACGAATCTATTATTTTAACCAATCGCAATGAGATTACTACATATCGCTGTACTTAGTTTTATGCTTTGGTTGATAGATGGAGCCACCGACTTAGAATGTTATGTTTCACTTTTTAGCATTATCACATAAAGATAAAGAAATTTCACGTACAAAATTAATTTTGCATTATAATTATTCTAGCAAATAATATTTTTCCTTTTTTAAAAAATTTGCTTAATATTTAGTACAGAAAAAGGTGAACGCTGTATGCTGAGGATATCGTAGATTTTTCTTTGTTTCAAATTCTTACCAAAAATCAAGTACTTACCACATATATGGAGGATGAAATTGTAAGTATTCACTATTTCTGATTTCAAATTTTCTAAGGATCGGACCAATATAGAATAGCTTAGTTTTTACATTTGTTAAAAACGAATCTATATTATTCTTTACTTTAAAAGATATTACTGAATATGTTGTACGAGATATAATTTTTGATACTTTTTTTAATATCTCCAAAAAATATAATAGTTCAAAATGATCTGTCATCTTTAGGTTGTTTCGGAAAAATCAGATTAACATCAACCCTTTCGTCCTTTTTATTAATCAACATATTTATTGGATGTAATGGATAATAATTAGAAGTAGCGATTTGTTTTATTATATTAATTTCCTTTTTCAATCATAAATTATCGTCATTCATTTGTATTGAAATAGTTTTATGTATCAATGAATTATATGCTGTCAGTTTATAGCATACGGGGTAATTAAAATTATAAGACATAATCAAATATGTGCGAGTTAGTTTTAGATAAACTGAATATTGAAGATTACAGTTTACTCTTTTGACATTTATACATATTTAAGAAAAGTTTGAAACTATTTTATTCAATTTCAAAGCTAAATTTTAGTTTTGGATGTAAATTTTTTATAATTTAAAGAGAATGTCTATCGCTACCCGTAAAATATTTGACAAAATATTGACAATACTTCATTTTGGATATAAAATTTATCAAAACCGAAATAATTTTGACTGATACATAAATTATATAAATTTATAATTTCTATCTTTAAAATTTGATTGATGTTTTTTTATTCTAAGAATTTATCTCCATTGGTATACATTCAGATGGAGGAATTTTTGAAAACATATTACTAACACCGAATGAAACTAATTTTGTGTTTTCTTTTCATTTCTGTGTAATATGTTTTTAAATTAATTCTAAAGAATGTTTTACTAAATATTTTCATATTTAACCGTCATTAGTTAAAGTCCTATTGACTGTTTCTGCTAATTTATTATTTAGTATATTGAGATAGGAAACCACAGGTCTAATTGGTTTTGCCATACCATATAATTTTGGTGCTTGAGGTTTCTTTTGATTTATATAATATTTGTTATAGTTGTCAAAAAGAAGATTTAATCGATTAACTAGTTCTCTAATATTATCTGAAAACTTTTTTGTTCGTTTTCTGATAAAAATATTTAAATTAATTGATTCAATAAATTCGTTTATTTTTGATTGGTAATAAGGTGTTTTTAAAATAACTATCCCACCATTTTTATCTAATTTCCTGATGGTTAGGTCTTTTTCTACAATTTCACCTTTAATAGTTTTTTAAGCTAAAATGGCCTTATTAATGTCTTTGTCAATTTTGTCAAGTTTTATATTTTTAATTAATTTACAAATTACATTTAAACAAAGAAACGAGTTCCAGATTATGCGAAAAATTATACATAATATAGTTAAAATTTGACCTCTTCTCTTCTTTCTTCTTATGCAAATGTCAGATCTTTAGTTTTGTCAAATGTCAAAATTAAATTTTCTTTTAATCGAATAGTCCTAACAGCTGAGGCCATATAAAATAAAGGTTAGAAGAAGTTTTAATCAAAAAAACATTTTATTGCCATCACCTTCTTTATAATAAATATTATTAATCAATCTTTATCTTTAAGTAAACGTCAACATTGTAAATAATCAAGAAGCTTAATAAATTAGAAAAATCTATATATTAAAATAAATAGGTAATTAAGGTAATTAATTATATAAGAAATAAAAAGTTATTTTATCTCCAAATTTTCTCATAAATGCACGAATAAGCACTCAACGATTCTGTCAGTTTGTTAACCCATATTTTCATATTTTGCGGAATCTTTTTACTAAAACATACAAATAATAGATGTGAAAATATGTTTAGGTCAATTATTAAATAAATGATGAGTAACAAAAGTTACGTGTTGGTGCGTACACACTTAGTGATGAAAGAAAAGGCCAAATTTTGTATTCAAGTGTGTAAAATTCTTTAATAGGAAGATTAGTGTTAAAGAAATATATATATATATATATATATATATATATATATTTCTAAAGTCAGACAGGTCGAGCGCTTTCGGCAATACAATGCCATCATCAGGACGACTAAAATAATTGTTAAAACATAAATAAATAGTACATAATGAGACTTATGATACTTACAATATTATACAAACTTGAGGGCAAAAGGTTAATTATAAAATTCTTTTTAGAACATTTTTAGCAGTAACAATACCATATTAATTATCTTAAACGACATCAATGAAATGTATAAGTGTAACATTTTAATTTTCCGGAATTTATTTCCTTTAAAAGAATATTCCTTGATAAAATTATACAAATTTTATGAATTAGTTAATGTTGGTGTTTGGTCGTCTTTTTCTGATATTAAAATAAACGTGACAAAAACCGAACCGGTTGCAGAAAAAAGTAGAACCTCAGTGATTTCCGACGAGTTGTGACGGAAAAATAAGGTATTATTGCATCTTAAAATAAAAAACGTTCTTTTTGGCGTTGAATTTATTTTAATATTTAAATAAAAAAAATACAGTCCATTAGACGAAGATACAGTAAAAAGTACAAAATTGACAACTAATGACAATTCACAAAATCAATTGTAATTTGGTTAAATTTAAATACAATAAAAATTTTTCCCACCCTGTAGAAAATAATTTAGCTAAAAATGTAGTGTTGTTAAATATAAAATTAAAATCTCTTTCAAATGAGGTATCATATGACATCGATTTCTATTTAAAAAAAAATTAACGGTACGTCACTACACCAACACAGTTGACGTCATCTCTCCTCTATGTAAATTATAACATGGGTATTTTACAACTAAAATTGACGACCCGTTTCGGGATTTTCCTAAAAATTCAACGGTTTCAGAAAAAATGATCTTATTCCATAATTTAGCCGTTCACTGTATATTTATTCTATTTAAGAAAATGCACAAAATTAACGGATGTAACAATTATTTCTAAAAAATATTCTTAATAATTCTTGTTCTAGTTTTTTCCATAATTAATACAGGGAAGTGGTGACTAACATGTGTTAAAGTTCCCTGTTCTACAATAAAATACTTTCTAAGAAAATGAAAAAAAAGAGGGGTGCGCTTATTATTAAGTTATGGCCTATTTCGCTTGAATTCCCAATACGTATTGTTAAATACGGTTTCGTGTAAACATTTCCCGAAAATATTGTAACCTGTAACACTTGGAAAACGAGATTGGCATCGTCTTTAAAAACCAATTTTCTCGGATCACTTTGGGCGTCAACTCAATTCTATATCGCTACAACTCCATATTTTTCCGAAAGCTATTTTGTAGCCACACATATTGGCTTCTGACCAACTCGTTGCAATATTCAAAATGCTTTTCCGTTTTGCATAACCGGCCCCCGCGCCCGCGCCCTCCCCAGGGGGGCCTTTTAGCTTCTCGTGCCAGATTCTGATTTATTCCTTTTACGAAGAAGGACCTTTTTATATTTTACGTGTAAGAGGAAGCGGCCTTCCATCCGTTTTTAATAATTAAATATGTGAAAAGTGCTAAGTTGATGATTTCGAAAAACAAACAGTTTCGATTCTCTACATTTATCTCATCCGAAACAGAGGTAAAAACAACATTAGGGCCATACATCAGGACAATTGCCATCACCGGATCAGCGAGTGGCCATAATTCAAAAATTCAATCTTTTAACTCATCACGACGATCGTCACGCGTGAAAAATTTACGGCCACCTGACAAATTTATCGAAAATGTTGCTGAACAAACAACCGAAATCGTTATCAGTTCCCCTTCCCCTTCCCCTTCCCGTTCCCGTTTCATTTCGATGTATTGAAAACACACAGGGAGCCAGAACAATATTAAACTAACTAAGACCTGCGAAATAATAAACAAATCTGCTGTTTTCGATTTTGTTCGTTGTTGTTTGGCGGACAAAAATAATCGGCTCGAATGAACATGAAGTGTCTGAAAAACTGATTGTGAATCGGGAATGGTCTTAGTACTCCCGACAACTCGATGTCAACAACGTAATCCCGGAATATTACCGCAAAGTATACTCGAAATCCATACGCTGGATATTGCTATTGCTATTGCTATTGGTTAACGCGTGCCAGTATTCGCCGATTTACTTTAAAAGAATCTAGAACCGATTCATTTCTAAACATGTCTAAAGAACGGTTATTTTTTGGCACCATTTTTTGGCCTTTGGCGCTACGGTAAACAATCTTCACCATTCCGTACAAGTTTTGCGTGGATCAATCATTTTTTTAAACAACGTATTTTAGTAGAATTTTTCTAGCAGTGGTGGCTCCTGTTTTATGTATTTAGTATTTCACTATTTATATAGTTTTTATTTTATTCACTTTCATAATTATTTCTTTTGTAGTTTTATCTAATGTTTAATAAAAATCTATATAATTTCTATGCTACAATAAACGCCGGTCGCTACTGGTTTCATGATAATTGGGTATTTAAATTTATTTGTTTACTAATTAAGTATGTATGTATCAGTGTTTTAATTAAATATTAAAATTTAATAAAAGTCGATTACCAATGACGTTTTCATATGTAATTTTATGTGACAAATCCAAATGAGGACTTTTGCAAAATCTATCTAGTTTTTACAGGTGATATTTTTAAAATTTTCATTATATAATTTGGTTTATTGATGGTAAACATTTTTTGATGCAAATTATCACTTTAGTGATAATACGGACATTTAATTTTTAGATGAATGTATTTAGATAGAATTTAAAGTGTTGTTACTTTTTGTAAATAACGAACAATACAAAGCGATAAAAATAAATATTTGTAATTATAAAATTTCAGCATGAACTTAAATCGGTCTCAGAAATTGTGGTTAAATCATCCGTGATGGAGTTGAATACATGTTTTAGTAGTAACTCCTCGCCGTAACTACCTCGTTCTAGGATTTTTAGGGAAATAATAATGACGGCATCTAAACTGGCACGTAACACGTATTTTCGATACATGGAAAAAGATATCGATAGATGATGAAGAAAAGACGAGGCGAAAAACAGGAGAGTGGTTATTTCAGTTCATTATCTCTTGTGCCGGGAGCAAATCGTAACTTTCCACCGCACACTCATATTTTCTATCCCTTTTCAATCCCCTCTAATTCCCTAAACGATTTATAATGACAGAATACATTATTTTCGATATTTTTTTTTATTCTCTCCCAAGTTTTTTTTTTGCCCAATTTAACAAATAATAATAACGTTTAGAACATTGAATTCGTAACTAAGAGGTTGTATGTTTCGTACATTCATGGAAAGAATCTTTTTTTTTTTAATTTTTCACCCTTTGAAATTCATTTTCTAATGTTCACTCAACCATTTATTTACTATTTGGGTTCTAGTTAATTGTTATGTTCCTAAATGGAGATGGAAAATAGTCATAAAACTAAAGAAAAAGAAACATTTGTAATATAATTAAAAAAAAAGAACGTAAATAGAATGAATCTATGAGGAAAATTAGAATATTTAGCTTTAGTTTTAAAATTCCTTAATATTTGTGATTAATAACAATTATAAATCCAATACCTTTAAATTGTTTTCAATTTCAATATTCCTTGGAAATTAGTTCTTGATTTAATTATCACCAAATTAGCACAAATCTCTTGTAAATTCTTGCTCAATACAATTTTCCCAAATACAAGAATTTTTATATGAAAACATCTATTTAAATTATTTATATTAATTAAATCAACTAGGTAAATAGTTTATTCTTGAACTGCCAATAGTCTACATTTTATTCAATTTGGAATAAATAATTCTCGGTTATAGATTGAATTTGCTGAAAATTTTTAAATTTCATGACTTTTTCTATTATTTTCTTTTTTATATAAAATTTGCCATAAAATATTAGCATTATCATTCTATCTTAATATAACTTTTATTAATATTAAATTTGTTTCTAATCATTCTTTATAATATAAAATCATGTTAAATTTGTTATTTATATAACTAAACTTAAAGCGATTTTGCCTAGAATTCTACAATTTTGGTTAACTTTGTAGAAATAATTGAAATGCAAAGGCACCTTTCTCCTTATTGGGATTTCCGTTTGCGGTTGCTGCAAAATTGAATCAGCCCTCTCCGAAACAATGTTGTTAAGCAAGTTAGATTATGAAAACAGTATTTTAATTGTACATTAAAAGTCGGTGTGTGCACCACCCGAATTCATTCTGTAACGCTACGCCGAGGACGGACCAGTGGCGTACTTTTGCCTCTCTCGAATTGTATACAAAAATACGCCCTTAATATTTTTCCCATACGTGTTATGAGGGGCAGTTAAATTAGAATCGAACCGCTAAAAAAAATTGACAATGGAATGTTTTTTATTCACTAAATAAGAGGCGACAGCTCTCTGCTCTTGTTTGCTTGCTTTCGTATCTAATGTTGGACGAACACACTTTTTGCTACGCTCACCTACAAAGAAATACGTTATGTTGGTTGTTAAATAACTTTTAATACATCTTCTTATTCTTTTTGGAAATAATATTATAAAACCTTTATTCGAAAAGCCTCGATTTTCCATATACTTATTCTGACAAGGCTAAAGAACGGCCGGGTCGTCAGAATTAATGTTGAATCGAATAATTTAAATTTAATCTAAACATTAATAAAATAATTGGAATTAAAGTTTACATGTTTTTATACTACTACAAATAAACAAACAACTTTGTGTACCTTTGAGTTGTCACCACGCATTTCTCCTACTCCAGAGATAGAGTATTTTTGTAAAAATGAATATTGATTTTTTTATACATAGGTATAATATACAGGATGAGTCCTACATAATGGTTAAAGCCTTACGATTTTTGATAAGCCAAAGATTTTTGTCGGACCCAAGTGAATATAAAAGTAGATGGATGCGCTGCTGAGGTCGAGTTAAGCAACTAACCGTGTTAGGCGCGTGTCGTCGTGTACGGCGGTCTCGTTGGCGTGTATTTTAGAGCAGAAGCGAGAAAGCTAAACACCAGCCGCCTGGGGACACTTTAAATAGCTTCCATTTCAACCCAATAAACATGTAAAACACCTTATTATTGCCGACCTCATATAAACACCGTGTTAATGCACGGATCTGCCCCCCCCGGCAATGTTCCCACGTCGGATCGGTAATCAGGTACGGGATTATTTCACTCTTTATGGATTTCGGAAGGTCACCGATTTACCCATAATATCGAACAAATAAACACGCTTTAGAAGCGCTTTTATTTGTAAAAGTCATTCTGAAGAGGCTAAAAGGTATTATGCAATAAAAATTCGAATACATTTTTCTTTAAATTTTGCTTTTATTTTGCAAACATTTTCTTGCGTTTAATCGTTTTCCTAATGTGAACCATAAATATACAATATAACAACACTGTATTTATTAAATGTAAGACACTGCCATGTAAAGACCAGCGTAAATATATATGCCAATGGTATCAAGAAAGTATTTCATATAAATCTGAGTTTGTTAAAAAGAAAACAAATTAAATGAATCAAAATAAACATCAAAAAAATTTCATGAAATTTTGATTTTCCAAATAAAAATAATATTAACGTATAAAAAAAGTAATTTTTAGGGAAAAGTGGAATTCCTATTTTAAAAACTTGACCCAACACTATGAATTTGTAAAAATTTAAAGGAGTAGAGAGTCTTGATAAAATTGCGGATGGAATGATATCTTTACCATGATTGTAGAATTTGTATACACAATTGCTCTATATTTAGTTATAGGGAATTTTTGTGAAAAATTTATTTATTTTTCATGTACAATCCAAAACTGCAGCAATATATGGTGTATTTGACTTAAAAAAATACAACTTTGATATGCTATTCTTTTTTTAAACATCTTTTGTTACTAGAGAAACATTTTCTAAACGACTCACTCTCTTTTAAATGACTCAGTAGGATAAATCATTAATTATTATTCTAATTTATAATACAAATTATGACTACAATTAAGTTTTTTATAAGGAATAATAAAATTTAAGAAGAAATTTAGAATCTTTTCGAAAAGCAGAATAAGTACAAATTAATTTACAAGTTCACTAGCCTGGTTATAACATTTGGCAAACAATTTATTTATTTACTTACTTAACTAGTAAATTTAAATATCATGTTTACTTCTGGCCTGGTGACTAATGGCAATAATTATTTATGTAAAATTAAATCTAGACTTTATATGTATATTAAGTATAAACTCATATGACTTATGTAAATAATAAATTTAACATAATTTTGTATTGTAAAGGAACAAATTTAGGTAATATTAACAAAGATTACATTAAGACACTTATATAATTATATTGCTAATTTTATGATAATTAATAGCAAATTTAATAGAAATAGTAATGAAATTTATGAATTCTCAGCAAATCTATAACTGAGTTCGTATACAATCTAGAGAATTGTTCGTTCTTATTATTTGTTATAGAAACATGTTTTGTAGAAAAATTCAGAGCATTTTGTATTATAGTTAAGTTTAGGAAATGTCAAATGAAAAAAAAAATGTTTTTCGAAGGCTATGAATTCAGAAATTTATAAAAAAAGAGTGTTGAAATTTTGCCACGTCTCTTCCACTTTAAGAAATCGTAAAGTCCGAATCGATTGAATATCAAAATTCCCACGAATTTATTCAATTTGAATTATTAATCTAAACCTGAAAATGTTGTTAACAAGTGAAATGTGTAAAATACCTCTGTTTTTTCCTATTAATTTTGATTTGGGTTAATTTTCCATATATATTAGTGTGAGTTTTACCATTAAGAAAAAACTAATTTCACATTGTTTAAATGAACATTTTTACTACAAAATGTTACTTCATTAAAAGGCTATTGCCGGATCAAGAATTAAACTATTAATGTAATTAATTTTAAATAGAGATTTTCATATAAATATTGTTATACTAATCTCTTTTTTTGTATTTCAAAAAGTAAACTTGATAAAAGTTTCTTACATCTTTATTAACGAACTTTTCTTCTAATACTAAAAGTTCTTGTAATACACTTAAACTATTTAGTTTATCACCAGAAAAAAAAGTAGAAATTTAAAAACGGATTTTTGGTTGGCATTCTGTGTACCTATAAATTATACGCACGAAGAATTTTTTATTATTGCCGGCACACATTTTTATTACTTTTCCCTACTCTTATGGCAATAATGAAAACATAACCAAAAAGACGTTCCGAAATCAATTAATTTTTACGAGAGCGGTTCCGTAAACGATACGACAACGACGGTGGCGTCCTCTTACATTTTATGTCAATCGGTTTATGATATTCCGCCGATATGCCGTTCCCTGGGGCCGAATCGCGTTTAAAGTCGCCCACAGTCGGCCATATTGCATCATAAACCCATGACAATTAGCCATAAACCGTTTATTGGCCCGACCAGCGTGTTCAAAAACATCTTCTGATGACTTTCCCAGACTATTATTATTTCTCCGAATATTTCTCGAGACAAGAATCGCTTAATCTCCTCCGAGTCCAAATTACTTATTTTCCTTGGTACAATCGATAAATGACTAATTATTTTCTCCGATAATACACGATACATTTCATAATATTGTTCGTGCGAAGTACAACACCCTATTTTTCTGTACTCCCTTTGTCGTTCCACTTCTCGAACCAAAATCCTAACCTAATTTGTAAATCTGTCTGAATCTATTAAAAGTCAATGATCTGTGCGGCTTCCGCTTTCGCACAAAAGCGAGTCACGTGTCCGTGCGTGTCCAATCTGGACGCATTCATCGGCCGTGTAGTCGTGGCCTAATCGATTCGGCACGCCTCGTAAGCGGCCCGTTACAAAACACCGTGACACGAGATTACATGGGAGAAACTCGACGATTGTTTGCCGAGCATTTTCGATAATAACGTTGTTACGGGAGATCTGACAGGAGTCGCAATAATTTTTAAATATGTATCATTGAAATAAATTAAAAGCAATCGGGTGGGGTGTCGGTTTTTGTTTTAATCAAAAGATTTGTTTTGGCCGCCGAAAATCTAAATTCCCGAAATATAAACAAATCCCCTCGGAGCCGCGGCATTCTGGAATTTTGACTAATTGTTTGAGATTTCCATATGAATGAGATAATGAAATATGGTAACATTAATATGGATATATGCTCGAAAGTGAATTGTAAGCAGTCCTCAGTGACCTGCGTTTCTCCGGAACCCCAGAAACTAAACGCTGGAAACCACGAACGGAGGCAAATTCCACAAACCACAAGGATCACGTAAATAAACATACGAAATCGAAAAATCCGTTCATTTTCGTTATCACTTTTTCATTGTTGCCCTTTCTTTCAGTGCTATTTTTGTTATTGGATTAATATTGTTTCTTACTTCATTTTCTATTCAATCATGCACGTTATTAAGCTATCACTCTGTATATCTAGTGTTTCATTGTTTTGTTAATGAAAAATAATTTTTTCGCTAAAATTCCGTATAACTAAATATAAAGTGATTCTGTCTCCATAATCAGGGTAAAGATAACATTCCATCCGTTACTTTATCAAGACTTTATTACTTTCGGCACATTTTGATGTAAATCAAGTGTTTGTTAATTGTTTCGATAAGAAACATTTGTATAAGACTAATGTGTAAACGCAAAATGCTTCAAAAATAAATAACTCTTTGTACCTCCGAAACCGTCAATTTGCGGACCCATGTTTAATAAGACTTTTTGACTTACCCTGTTCAAATATTCAATCTTATTTTTAACACCCTGTAGATCAAGATTTGAATATTTTAACATTTGTGTTTATTTTATAAATAGTAGTAAGAATTGTTTAAGCTGATAATGTTGTTTTTTTAAATAGCTTTAAATATAGTAATTATTCGAAATAAACGAGAGTTCTCTCAAGACCAACAGTTACCAGTTCTTGTATGGTTTGACATTCAATTGGCAAAAGTTTCTTCTGTTTCTAGTTGATTTGATTTTCCTCAACTTCCACATACTGTAATTAAATCATTTTTCCGGCACAAATGTACTAGAATTCTTTTTGTAACAACAATGTTATTTACCCCTTTCGGATGCCAAAGTAATTGTTCTTTTTTCACTTAACTTGGCAACAATCGAACATTTCAAGAGTTTGACATAAAACATAAAAAGGTAATAGAAAGTAATGATCGTGTTTCGAAATGAGATGATGGTTTCGGCTTCAGAAAGACAACTCCCTATTTAAGTTGACCGTTATTGAAAGAAATGTACCGAATATATTCTATGGCACGTTACAATACGCCTCTGTTTTTATACAATAAATCTAACGTTGAATTAGATTCTGGGACCGCACTGTACAGAACGAGTTTCTTGTTCTCGTATCCTTTGAAAATTTTCCGTTTCCTGTTCATGACTTTTGAGTTCTGAGTCTAGAATTAGAGTTTCGCCGTGCTGTAATAGCGCCAAGCAACGCCACCGATCTCTATGTATGAGATTTTCATTAATTTGCATAAAATGTGTCCCACTCATTCATATATCTTATTGTCTTTGATATATGACTCCTGTTTTTTGAACTGTTTATATTACCATTTTTTTCCGTCTACGAGGTTCACACTCCAACACAAATAATGACATTTTTTATTTTACAAAAAAAATAAAAAAATAAATAGAGTTATATAACATTCAAACGAATTTAAGTTGTGGATTCGATTATATTTTATTTATTTATTTAGTAGGAATGCATTAAATTTCCTTAAAGCGACTTTTCCGAAATTATTTTGACCCTAAACTCTTATGTATTTTTACAAACCGCCCAATTTCCTATCGTTTATTTATTATTCCGAAACTGATATATCATTTTAGAAAATCTAATAGTCATCATAAAAATATTAAATTAGCTCCATTTGAGATGATTTAGTAAAAAGCACCCTCCTTTCCAGACCGAAACGATGAAAATAAAAAAGTACAAATGGCCGCGACTATTTTGAAAATGATCAGTCGATAAATAGATTCAT
Source organism: Hermaeophaga mercurialis (assembly GCA_951812935.1). Lineage (NCBI taxonomy): Eukaryota > Metazoa > Arthropoda > Insecta > Coleoptera > Chrysomelidae > Hermaeophaga > Hermaeophaga mercurialis. The sequence goes on from OX638358.1 coordinate 57,694,145, forward strand.
TCAAAGAAAATGATTTAATAAATCTACTAAATGACGTTTTATTATAATATATGATCGGGCCATATTTTCACATTGATTGTTTTCGCTTTTATAGACAGCGGGCCAGGTATTTTTCACGACGTAATTTTTATTAACGTTATTAATCTTTTAAAAAGGGTAGAAATGTTATTTGAAAAAGAAACGTAAGAAAATTGGAGGAAAAATAGTAACAAGGCCAAAATTGAAAATATACCTTACAAAAGTATATAGGTAACTAAAAGCAAAATGAGCAGAAGACAGTGGCAAAATCGGCCGAAGAAAAGGAGGAAAAATAACAAAATAACTATACAAGAAAACGAAGTAAAACTAATAAAATGAAAAAAACCGATATAACAAAACGAGGATGATTCCGAGTTTGATTCGTGTTTTGAGCTCGCCTACTATTTTCCCGACAAGTATAGGGTGAATTGCGCATGGTGAAGTGCTTAGAGTTATTGGCATCGTTCGTATCCTCTCTATTAGATTGATTAAAAGCTCGAGAAATCCAGAGGATGCATTTCTTTGCTCCAGCAATGCATGGTTATGAATATGAACGGAGATTTGTCCCCAACGACGAGGAGGGGGACACGCTCTTCTCTCTAAGTGTCAATTGGCCTCGGTGACAGTATAACTTTATTATCTAATGGAACATATTTCATTAAGAGCCAACACACAAAATTGGGGAGTTCGTTTAGTATATACTGGCATTTGACATTTGTTATTTCGCCATCTGTTAATCGCTCTCCCAGTCATTTCTAATTAACAGTGGAAAACACTTTTCTGAGCTCGCTTTTTCACTTAATTCCAAATTCAATGCGGATCGCGTTGTAAAATATACAGAGCGTGATCTTATCTGCACCGTTTAAGTGATATACCAAGACGACCTGGCACTAATGGCCACCATTTTGCTTCTAATTAAGATGAGATGCTTAATTGCATCGTCACAACGAGATCCACGTGCTTTTCTTAGTTTCTTGTCGCTCTTTTCTCTCCTCTAAAATTCATTTCTACACTGTTAAAAATTTTCATTTACAATATTAAGTATTTAACTCTATAAATTTTGGAACCAATACCATCTATTTTATAATAGTAACTGATGAACCGTTACTTTCATTATTCCAAAGTCAAAACTACTACATTATACAATACGGTATACCACAGAGAACTATTATTAGTTGATTGCATCTCCAGATAAAGTACAGAATTACGTTTATAATAAAATTAATATAACGCATATTACTTTGACCAGAATATTTATTATTTTACCAATAAATGACCACTAATAATATCCCTATTTCAATAAAATCAAGGTCAAACATCAAAGGTTTTACAAGGATGAAAAACTTAATATGGAAGACACGTTTTAAATAATAAAAAAAGGAATTAAATTCAAAACTAAAAAATATAGGTACACAGGTTATTTAATAGAGAGTCTCAATTATCATTTAAAAAGAAATTGCAAGTTAATCTTTTCGAATGAAATTATGGAACTGCACACTAAACATTCCAACATGAACATAATTCAGATATAAAACGTTTCGTACGTTACTCAAAACTTCTTGGTACATTTTCAAAGACGAAGGTTTGAACATCTAATCAAGAACATCACTAAGACTCATTCCATTCCATACAAAAATGGCTCCACTAACCGTATCAATAAACTAATAAACATTAGACCAACCTCTTGCTGAATAAAGATTGAAAAAATGTGGTACGTAGAATTATTCTAAAGAAAAGTCGAAATTTTTACCACAAATACTTAAATTTAAAACAGGGCGATTTAGTTTCGACTGTCTTCATCAGGTCTAAAAAACATATAGGTCACATAAATAACAATTGTTTAAGTAAACGTTCGTAAACTTACCAAAATTACAAAACAGCAAAAATTACAGGCAAAAAGAAAGTAATAAAGATTAAGATAGAAAAAGTACTAGCGGTAAAACCTCATTTAGTTCAACGAAACATGAAATGTCGGATTTTTTCTACTTTTTCCACTTGGTGGATACGTTTCTCTGATTCATTTCACCTTCCCATTTGGTTTTGGGTGATACTCATAAAGGTCTCTGTCTTTAATATTAGTTTTCAGACTTGTGTGGCCACCTACCCGAATTAAGTTTCCACCCTATTGTGGGGGTTCTTCTCATTCTACCTATCCAATCAAAGTTTAATTTTGGGTCGTTGGCTTTCGTCTGATTAACTTTACTTTTGCAACATTATTTGTTGGTTGTGCACTTAATAGGTGGACTAACTTTTGTATTTTTCATTTTTATCTTAATAATACTTGGTTAACTATTAAATACTAAATGCTTAATTGATTGTTAAGTTTGCAACATACTTGTTTTCAATATTTTAATTAATTTTCGCTTGTATTCTTTGAATTTTATTTTTTAACTTCATAGGTTCACTTTATATTGAATGATGTAATTTTTGCTGTTTTGTAATTTTGATAAGTTTACGAATGTTTACTTAAACAATTGTTATTTATGTGACCAATATGTTTTTTAGACCTGATGATGACTGTTCACAGTCGAAACTAGTCGTCCTCTTTTAATCTCAAGTATTTGGATCAACTCTTTTGTATTTGCAACTGCAACAGTTCTTGTCTTGAGTGACTTCCGTCGCAGCTTCGAGACAAGCAAACTATAGCCTCCTCTCCAATAAATCTTTCTCCATTCCTTCGAGACAGGAAAGGAATATTGCACGTACATGGAATTTGCTCAAATCTGCGGATGCCGTAAAGTACGGCACCAATTAGAGCTGTAAAACGGCGAGAGATACGAGCAATTAGAGCAAAGAGACGTTAGCACCGCGAAACATGAAACGATCTTCGCTTTAGCTTGAAGACAAGATTGGAATACTCAAAGAGACACGTCTTCGTTGTTTAGATAAGACACCGGGAGGGTGTTACAGGTGACGGAAGCCTTTCTTTTGACAATCCTACACTGTTAATAATAATTGGGAAAACTTGAGTTAACTAAAAAACAAAATTTTCCCTTTAAATTTGTAATACTTGTTGCATAACAAAACGATGAAATTAATTATGTAAATATTCATTTTTCGAGAAGTACTATTTTTTGTTAAGTTATTTCGCGTTGAAATTGAACGAATTTTAATTCGAGCATTTTGTGTAATTGACAATGACTAAATTGGTGGTCAGAATTAGTTTTCTTTCCGCTCTTCGGGGGTTGCATGGATGTTTTCGATGCTAAGAATAGGGTGCATACATTAAGAGTTTGCATACATATGTATATCTTCAAATTGATTTGTCACAGCAGAACAAAGTCGCGGTTCTAATGTTTTTCACAGATAAATATCAATGCGAACAGCAGTTGCAAACAGTTGCGTTCGAGTATATTTTAAACAGACTAAATATTTGGGTTAATAACGAGAGAGATTTTTTTTTTTAGAAATAATGAACGGATATTACTTTACTTGTCAATTATATGTACTAAATTTTTGCAATAATTTTGGATTTTTCAAAATTTTAACATTTGACATTCAAACACTATTCAAAACATGGTGAAAATGATCACAAATTAAATAGTGAATTTCCAGTGTCGTCGATAGCGTGTACTTAATTCCAATTGATCCCTAAAATATTGAGGACCTCTGGTATTCCATGATTGCACCCTTCACAATCTGACGACTGTATTTAGTAATAGAAACTTATCTCCGAAACACATTCGACTAATAAATTTTTGATACCGATCGCGGTTTTAACTTTTTATTTTACTATTTTTGTTATCTGCCGCTATTTACCATGGCAATATTTCCTCCAACTTGGGGGAGACAAAACCGTTGATTTAGAAGCCAATAAGATTATTTTTGAAATTCGATTTAGAAGCAATTTTACATAAAAAGTACTATTTTTAAAAAAATGTTAATATGTTGTTTTTAAAAAACCGCAAAGGGTTATTTTCGCTCCCTATTTAAGAATTTCCTAGTGTATATTCATAACTTTCGCCAATTTCCATTTTTATCCACTTACCAAACAAAATTTGTCGATTTTCAATCGGAAGTTTTTTTCAATCTGCGTATGGCGTCAGCGTGAACGACGTCGACGTCGACGTCGGTTTTCAGGGACGTCAACACGGGGTCGAGAAACAAAATAAAAACATTAACAAGCCGGATATTCTTTCGTTCATTTTTTATTTTAGAGTTGCTAGAGATTGTGAAGGAAACAAGTATAAAACTCACAAAGTCGCACTTGATTGTAAATTTACTCACTGTTACTTTAAAATTAAGTTTCATTACTCACGGCAAACTAAAAGATTAAAGTAAGTCTCTCGCCTTAATAAATTTAACAATTAGTAAAACTATTCAGTTTATCATCGAGTATTGTACAAAAAATACTTTTAAGTGGTCGGAGAAAACGCGAGACTTTATGTACACGTTTCAATATTCCAAAATGGTTAAGGTCCGGAAGGACGAAATGAAATATAATTTTTCCTTCGGTGACGCCACTGTCGTTCGCGAGAGCCTAAACTTTATTCAGAAATCAGTACGACAGGCAATCACCGATGACAGATTTATGAAAATATTTGCGGGAAACGGCAGTTATTTTAAATATTTTCAGATTTCATTCGATTATGCAGATACCGCAGTAAAAACATAAAAACAATATCAGATGAGGACAACGGGTGACAACGGGTGTTTAGCTCTTTCAATGTTTCCACCGAAAATAGATACGGAACACAATTACGCTAAATACGGCTTTATCTAATAAAATTCGTCTTAAGTAACCCGTACATAATAAAAAGTAGATCATGTTTATTAGTTGTTTATTAAAAAAATCTTGAACATAAAAAAAAGATTCGTTCGGGAGTTCGTTCGTCATCTACCATCCCCTCTCCCCCTCCCCCTCCCCCTCCCCCTCCCCCTCCCCCTCCCCCTCTCTCCCACTTTTTCGAATATGTTGATGCTCGAGATTGAGGTTATGAAAAGGATGATGACGTATGTTCCGGGCAATATGGCCGACCCTATGCACTGGCGGTTCTGGATGTGGTCTGCATCCATTTGCCAGATTAAATTTGTGATTCATTGTCGTGGAATGGAGAGTTGTCACATATGTCGTGTCTGGCCGGGGCTAAGTGGATACTCTAGAAAATATTTTAAAGGCAAAAAGCGCGACCGCCAACGCCGACGCGCCGTGATTTACTTTACACTATTTTCTACAGACAAAAGACTAACGAAGCACGGATAAATGTTCTCCTAAGTTTTTTTCACCTCTGGCCACCGTCGTAATTACCGTATTTTGGAATCTATCTGGTTATTATGAAAGCTGAAGGTGGCAGTTTAGCAGTTTGTTTTTGTCCAGCAAATAAAACGGATATTGTCTCGGTTAAATGTATTAAAATGTTATTTAATAAACTTTATTTTGAATCAAATCATTTTCACCTAATTTTATGTTGTTTAAATACTTTTAATATTGTTTATTACCTTTTTAAATTATACTTAACAAGACCTTTCACTTATCCAACTTCAAGGACATTCATTATATTTTTAATGACTTAAATATTGTAACGGTTTGATTGCGTAGGGCAATGTTACTGTTTGTGATAACATTGGATACTTGGATGCACAGGACAAGACTCACGAAATACATTGTACTTAACCTAACTACTATAACAACTGCTCGAATATTATAATAGTAAACTTCAAAAGTTATTTGGAATCTTCGAAAAGGCAAGAAAATGATATAATTAAGCAAAAACTGAGAGTAAAGAGTGGCACTGAGGTGTCAGGTTTGATGTAGATAAATTACAGTCACTTGTATTCATATTAATTTTTTTGTAAATAAAGTTTGTTAAACCATTACGACTGTTACAATTTCGTGACAAGTATGAAGCGAAGAGACAAGAATATTTATGAATTGTTAGTAGTTAAACACGGAATAAAGCAAGAAGAGCTAGATTTAGACCCGCGTAGTACTACAAAGATGATAATAATGCGACGGCTATCAGAATTAAGGTATTCTTCCTGAATAGTTAAAGTCGGTAAATCACTTAATGTCTATTTCTCCTGACAATTCTTCCAGAAACTCTTTCTATTACAACAACAAAAGCATTTCTCTCATGAGATAATTCGCCAACAGTATGAGATATCTTAAAACTCTTAACAGAAACAACGAAATCGAACAAAAGTTTCAAAAGTTACAAAAAAGAACTTCTTTTTTCTTAACGGTCGCTTCCAAACTGTTCTTACAATATAAATAGAAGTGTAAATTTTACCCTCATGACTTGATTACATACATACAAATATAAATAATTCTGTGTGCTATTTATAAATTAACAAAAATAATTTTATTAAAATTACAATCTATAAGTGAAAGTGATTTGTTCCAAAAGATAAGCTCAGAGTATTTATGCATAGATAATTCTAATCCAGTATCCACTTAAAATACAGTCAATTTTTATGTAAAAAACAATTATGCTATACATAAAATATTAGAAGAGTAACAAATGCATGTAACGTTTAAATTTTCGCATAATAGTGCACAAACGTCTCTCCAAAAATTGCCTTTAACGCACCGTGCTATGTAAGGTAGGATATTTAGGAAACTAGAAGCCACTCCAGTACTATTGTAAAAATAATAAATGGCAAAGGTAAGAAGTTTCTAGAAGAACTAAGGAAACTAATGGTCTGTACGAGACAAGACTACCGAAAACGCGCTAGATAGAGAAAACTACTAGAAGAAGACACGGAACAGAACGGGAATCAGGAACTAAAGCGGAAACACAGGATGACGAGCAACAAACAAGAAACGAGAACTACGCCATTTCAAAAATAGAAAAGTTGACGAATAGAAAATTTAGGATAAATAAAAAGATGAACTAAGGACATGCTAGATTGGAAACGATCTGGAGTTGGTGGAAGATAGAGGAGCTTTTACATCATTACAAAAGAGAACCATGGTGGAAGCCAACGACCCATGTCAACGTGTTTGTATACGAATCGATACAAACTCATTGAACCTTTTCGAATGTCTCGTTTAAAAATTGAGCTGAGCTGGTAGAGTTTGAGACGTGAGCGAATGAAATCAGCGCTTAGACTATAATTTTCCTCCCCCTCCGTTTGTTAGAGTTGGATAGCAGGGAATTTTGTCCTGCTTCCAAAACAGGACAACGATGAGCGGCGAGCGAGCCTCGAATTTCCGGTTGCGGCTTTTCCGGAAGTGCCTCCATTGTGTGTGACGTCATTATTAACAAACTAAACTTAACATGTGCTTTCCTGCCGGCATTGTACTCTCTCGAATTAACGACCGGTCGGTTTCCTTTCGATACGCCGCCCCCGTGGATGAAGTGACCCGTTCCCGTCCCGGTGTTTTTGCATATTTCGAGAGGGTTCCACGTTGATGATTTATATCGAATTCGGGAGATAGGCATGGATCGGCAACCGAAATGATGATCGTAGCCGGTTGAGAGGTATTTTTAGATCTTGGTACTGATGATTTTTGTACGCCTATCTAGAATTCGGCCGTTACTTTCCGACGACTAACGCCTCCGGCATCGTAAATCCCCGAAAACAAAAACCTTGCAAGCCTTTATCTCGCCAAATAAAAATGCATTCGAATGTTTACAGTACAAAACCGCAGTTGGCTGCGATCGTTCGAAGGGGGAACGGGGGGCCGCGGCCCCCCCGACTCCGGACGGAGGCGCGGGGGAAATATCGCCGAGTGCACCTCGCTTATCACGGCATTCGCGGGCCATTAAATCCAAATCATGTTAGCCGTGATTCAAACATTATAAAATCATCACTTCATTTCACAGCCACCTATTGTTTAAGAGAGGGTTAAATAATTGAATGAAACGGGACGGGGGTGGCGGGGGGCGTAAGGGGATAGACGCGGGGTACCCGGGATGAGTTACGTCGTTAGAGAATGATCAAATTTTCGTTATTACTGGTCTGTCTCTGTTTCATAGCAATTTTCCAAAACTTTTTATAATCCAAATATTGACAAGTTCCATGATTTTTCAGATGTTTGTTCAAATAAAGTTTGTTGCAAGTTTTAAATTAAAAAAAATAGTTGTTTGTACAGTTTTCAAATTAAAAAGTATAGTTTTTTTTATATTTCTTCCATAAATAAATAAGACTACAATACCGTCTTTTAAAATGTTGTAATACCAATTTTTTTATTTAATTTATTTAAGTACTTCGTTTCGGATTTTTTCCAACTGACAAAATTGGTTTTCTGCTTTTTTGTCATCTTACAACAAAACGCGTGATTATAAATGTCCTGCAAAGCGAAGTCTCCCTTATCGTAGAACCAAATATTAAATTTTTCTAATAAAAAAATGGCAGTTAATCCCTTTATCCATTATTTCTTAAGAGCGTTTCGTTTAACTAACTTTTAAGCTCGGTTCAGTGATCAAAGCTCTGCGGAAAAAAATAATATGACTTCTGTCCCATTTTGTTGATTTATCAGGACCATTTAGCTAGTTGAATTGTTTTTAATGAGAAGAACCAGCTTATCGGGACCGACTTCACCGCTATTTCACCTTTTTCATCAGCTTCGTTTATATTTTCGCCATAAAATAAACTGTCGAGCCTTTTGAATAACTAACGACGAGAAAAAAAAGGGGCAGGTACAGGTCGCCATTAAATAAAACGAGGAAATGCTCATTTATTTTACTTTATTTAGAATTGACGGAAATAATGAGAACACAGACTTGATCAAATATTTATTACGATTCTTTTAGAATATGTACTTACTTTGCATTGCAATTTAACAACTTTTTTTATTGGTTTAACGTTACTATGATCCAAATAATTATTGATTTCAAAAGTTTCAAAGTGTTGATATTCATTTGAAATCATTTTTAGATTAAGTAATTTTTTTTTGGGAAAATTAATTTCCACTGCCAACCTAATAAAATTTCACCAATTTTTGGTTTCAATTAATGTTTGGCTGAAACAATCACGAATACCTCAAAAATTAACGCAATTACGTACACGGAATGCTTAAGAAATAATTTAAAATATTTCATTACCATATTAAAATACTGGGTGTTTCATTTAAGAAAGTCTAGAAAAAAATCATTCCAACTTCGACTAGCCCTGTATATAAAAATAACATTTTCCGATATGTTAATAATTTTTAACAATATTAGACTGTATTAGAAATCGTTTGAACGTAAATTGCTTTTCTGGTATCGAGTCTTTACAATGTTACAGGGTATTAATGTTGCTAGGAAATTAATAAAAAAGTTCTTTTAAACTTGCGTAACCTTATTTTGTAGAAACAATAAAAAGGAGGAGAATCCAAAAATGTAACAATATATAGGGTGTTGCATTAAAAAAAATATTAATTTGGTCCTCCCTATCAATACAGATGGACAGTATATTTGAAAATATTATCAAAATATGATCCTACTTATATCTCAACTTTTATCTCACTAAAATGTTTTCATCTATTATATGTACTCGTATATAACATTTATGCATTCCCCGTCTTACTGTCGTTTAGTATGATTTATCACATGAGATTTTGTCCTGAGCATTACTTTTAAGTACGTCATGTGATTTATCACGCAGAACAGGTCATAAGTCCAGTCGTAAGTAAAATAATTTTCAATCATAAGTACCTTTTTAGATTCTGTGTGATTTAATCTAATTTAATAATATTAATATCGATAATGTCGTTAATCTGCTTTATCGAACATGTAATTTTTGTGATAATTTTTACTTCATTTGTCATAAAATATATTATTTTAGGTTAGTAGGTACAGCGAGTCAGGTGTCATATAATTTTATAAAGAAAATCATAAAGTGTGAACACAAATAGTTCAAATCATCCCTACAATCACAATCATATTATTTTTTTGTGATGAAATTATGTGATAAATCAAATAATGTAAAGACACCATCAAAGAAGTTTCGTTACCCAAGTTTATGCAATATACTTTTACATACAAAAGTAGCTGATTTATAAAACATTTTCATTATGTAGAATAAATTCCAACACTGCATTGTTAATATTCAAAAATCTCAAAGACAAACAACAATTTTACTAAAAAATAATGTACGTAAATTTAATTCGCTTTCGTCATTCTTTTCTATTCTTTCAAATTGTTGATTTTCGAATGAGAAATGCAATCTCTTGCAACTATGTTAAATCCCTTTTTAGTGCTTTTTTTTATTTTAGACGAATTATGTTTTGAAATTGGTTTTTGTTACAGCCTTTTCATACAAAGGGTTAAAAAAGACTTCACACGCGTCGTCACTGTTACAAGGTAAATTTATGTTTTTCTTCTATTAAAATATTAATAAAATTCTATAATTTGGTAATAATATATCCCAAAGATGATTGTAGATTCAATATACCGAAACAATCGTGAATAATAGTAAAATTAAAGCAATAAGACCATATGAAAAATTGAAATTTTTATAATGAAAATGAAAAAGAAAAATTATTTCTAACTTATGTATAAGAAAAATTAAAAAACACGTTATGCAAAACTATTTGCGACACGTTATTTTTTTTCATTTAGTACCAATGCTTACAATAGTAAATATTCAGTATGGTCCAAATGAGGAATAAATTGACGTCATCAATAAAATTTTTAAATAGAAAAGTGGGTCTTGCAATACATCAATTGAAAGGTCTTTTAAATATCTATTTACCCATATCAATATGTCTTAGTAATTAATTTTTGTATATTGTCAAAAAAATTATTTATTAAATTTTTAATGTTACAATATATATTGTTCTTTGAGTTAATTAATAGTTTGTGGTCTATTTACGTAGACTTTACTTTTCAAGTATCCCCATAAAAAGAATCAGGTGATCTCGGTGTCCACTCAATTGCTCCTCTTCGACCTGTCCACCGATTTGGGAAGACCTTGTCCCAGTAGTTTCTCACCAAGACAGCTTAGTGCGGAGGCGCTACAGCCACAAATCGTTTCTGTTTGAGAACAAGAAGTTCTGCAGAAATTGTAAATATCGAGGACCTGTTAAGATTTCTTTGAAAAAGTATGGTCTTATAAATCTATTATCTATTATTCCCGCCCGAACATTCGCTTTCTCTGGGTATTGAGTACGGTACTCCTGTATCCAGTATGGATTGTCTGTAGCCCAATACCGGAGAGTCTGAAAAAAGAACTTCTTCTATTATTTTTTTCCATTAGAATTTCACAAAATTCAACTCGTCTATTAAAATCTTCTTTCATAAGTTCCTGCACTAAATTTACTTTACAGGGATGCCACTTCTCCTTTTTTAGCGTTCTAAGAACTAGTTGATGGCTACATATTATAAATTTGTTAATTTTGTTGACTGCGATTAAAATGAAATTGATGTAATTTCAACTTTAATGCCAGCAATCTTATGGTACCCTATGTTTATTTACTCCAATTACATTTTGTTATGTTAGTCATCGAATTATTAATGAAATTAGCTATCAGATGAAGTGTCACATGTTGGAATACGTAACAGTTTTTGTTCTCGCAAGAGAGCGCGAAATTGAAAAAGAAAGCAAAGTACAATCTTAATGCTAAATTACCCATAAAATTACCTTTTCAATGATGTATAATACTTAGTTATTCCCCATTTAAATTGTATTGGTTAACGTCAATGACTTATGACATTTCAGGGAATGCTAGAAAAAGTCCCTTTAATTAAAATTTGACGTGTTTTTTTGTTTTTTTAAACTTACATAAAATCATAAGTTATTTTGACTGGCTGATTTTGAAATAAAAGCACTGTATATTGTGTCCCTAAATGAACGAATAAAGGTGAAAATAACGTTCTGTGATGTGAATCTAATAAATTATTACATTGTTTATGGTGTGATTATTTTTTTTATCAATTTTTTTATAATAGTTTTTAGTATATATTTTATTGCCGAGCTATACCATCGACCTTAAGTGGTAGGTATACGCGTTTTGACGAATAATTTAAAAAAATGATTACATTATTTTAGAACTGATATTTCGAAACAATATTTATGTCAATATAAAATAAACAAAATATGTAAATATTTTTTATTGAAAAATTGAAATATTGTGTTAATTTTTTTTAATAATTACATACATTTTTGTTCCAATATCGGGGCACAATAATTAATTATATTTTTCATAAAGACATAGCTACATATTTCTCAAGCAATTTTGTAAAACCAAAATAAAAATGATTCACATTTTAAACCGTATTAATTAAACATAGAAATGTACCTGACATAGTTACACTTTTGTTCGTAGAGTCTCTCAGTAAAAAGTAAATATAATTTTCTATAATTACTTAATTGCTTGATTCCGGATAAATTTAATACGATTTCTATGTGATCACCTTCTATAATTGTTTGTCAGAGTGTAATACTTTTCTTTATGGTTAAATATTGATATTGAATAATAATTTTTGAATTTAATTACACTTTATAATTTTTCTTCTCTTCTTTTTTTGTTAAATAGTACATTGTTTAGTGTGCTGAATCCAAAAATGACCACCTTTTGCTTCCATCGCGTATAGTTTCTTTGCAAAATACAAGGTGTTTGTATAAAAATTATTCATATATAGAGTTAGACAGAAAAAATAATTAAAACAGTACAAAATTGAAATTTGACAGATAATCTCTCAAGAAAAAATCGCATATGAATAAATCAGGTGACCGCGGAGGCCAATGAATGTCACCAAACCTGCAAATTTACATGTAATGTTAAGATCACTGGAATCGAGCGCCACTTTCTGAATATCTGTTTCGCATTGTAGTGCTCAGTACCAGCTTTTTAAAAAATATCCGCCCTTTTTGTCCAACCCATATTATAATATATTCTGACTTCAATAATACACAATTGTGTTCTTTGACAAACGACGATAATCATTAATTTACTACACGTTTTTGGAGTGAAGAACCACCAGTATCGAATTTTGTTGTTCTAACCGAGTAACAGATTATATTTTCACCACGGCCACATTTTACTGGATTATTCACTCATCATTTTATTTGAATTAAAATTTGTTATTACGCCGCCGCCATTTACATTTGTCATTGACAGTTTTGACATCTATGGCTGTCTTTAGAACAATTATGGAATATTCATTTTATCATTCATTCTATTGTTATAGAATGAAAATACATACAAAACACATAAGAAGCAAGTGTTTAGGAATAAATATTGTCTCCCAAGAGGGAGAATGTTTACACTCTATTATTAAAAATGATTTTGGAATGAAGAACACATTCCACTAACGGTCATGGAGAAAATAACTTTATTGGTCATTATTAGTCTTGTCAACAACTGATGTATGTTACATGGATTATGTTGACCAAGGAACTGGATCAAATCATCATTGGTTATTTATTTATTTATTCTCTTTTGATCAATTGCTAGATCTACGACTTGTACGTCTGGTGAAAACTAAAGGGCGGAAGGAACTAAAAGGCTCCTTTAATCCTTTGCATGGTTGAATCACACATTTCATAAATATAAGGACACGAAAAAAGAGAATAAAATTAAAATTGATACCATATGGATCAAAATATCAAAACATATTCAAAGAAAATATATACATATAATATCGACGTAATAATAAATGTACTTAGGAGGTATGATTCAAGACATATGGTAAATTATTCTGTTAAAGATGGCGAACACTATAAATAACATACGATATCTTCTTATATTTACGAGAAATGTTGGATAGATCACAGAAATTTTGCACTTCTATCTGGTGGTCATTTTTTAATAACTATAATTTTTCTATGATTAAAGGTCGTCTTACGGTTGAATGTGAATTTTTTTACATTAACATTTTCAATAAATCCAACTTATTTTAGATCTGCCGATTTTTTTTATATTACGATTATTTTGTAATCATTTGGTCATTTTGTATTCAGGCAAGAATTAGTCTCAAACTAATCTATCTTGAAATTTTAAATTTGCTACATTCATCCGAGAATTATATTTAGAATTGGTACGAATGGGAGTTAGGAAAATGGTAAGACGACTGTACAGTGTGCAATTCCATAATAAGACAAAAATTTAATTTTTTTTTCCTTTGAATTATTTGTTCCTACTTATTTCTTTGTAACTGTTTTAAAATATGTGTAAAATAATTAAGAGATGTTAGAAATTGATGAAGAGAGATTAGGATCATACTCTTTGGGAGTAATTTAGTAAGTAAATATTGTTATTGATTAGTACTTTATTAGATTCTACTCAAGTATCTACTTTTTTGTCTTTTCTATTCAACTAGTAATAAACTGTTTATTATTATTATAAATATAAAGAAATAAGAAAAATTCCATTTTGTATTATGTTGAGTACATTATAAACGTTAAGTAAGGTTTGTGTCTAAAATGTACATAAAAGCTACTTCCTTGTCTTAGTTTTTCTTGAATATTTTTTTGATGGTTTCTCATTAATTGTACTATAAAAATTTGAACTTAATGAAAGATATGGAACAGCCATCTTTTTGAAAATATTTTTTGGGCTCTAGTAATTTATTTTAAATCGACATAAAATCAGATCTAGGATTTGGGGTTTCGTTTAACAAAAGAATTTCTGAATATTCTTAATTTGAGAGAAATAAAACACAAGTACTTAATTTTCGGTTTCATATAACTTTTATTAAATATTAATGAAATATTGCACATAGAGTTAACAAAAATCAACAAATAAATATTATCTACACTGAAATATACAGTATATACATAGTAATTGCTTCTCGATACACGTCCACCAAATTTATAACTACAATAATTGTCGTGAATAACACCTATACGGATTATATACAAAGTAAGTCATTCAAGCTGTCACGCCATAGAATTTCATACTACATACTAGAAATAATGTAGTAAAGGTGTTTTTTTTTAAGTATTCCATAGAAATTCACCGAAATCGGCATACATATTTTACAGAAATTCACGTCGTCGCATACGATGAAGGATATGGAAATGAACTGCAATTTTTTTATGTTCTCTATCGGAATAGCTAAAAAGGTGCAATAAATGAATGAATTTTATCGACGGTAAACTTTCCTTCCCTTTTAACGAGCAACTAGATCTACATATCACCACGAAATAAATACCTAACACCTTTTTTTACTAGATTTTTCTTCGTCCTCGTCCTTATCCTGATGAGCCGTCATGTGTCTGGTCAAATGGTGCCTCTCTCTAAAGCTCTCCGCACACACGGGACATTTCAGTTTATCCTCCCGTTTTTTCCTGTTACTATCGACGGTTTCGCTTTTGTGGTGCGACCTCATGTGATAAACTAAGTCCGACGTCATCCTGAAGGAAATGTTACATTTGGCGCAAACGTTTTGCGCCGGTAAACTCAAGGCGGCTAAAGAAGGCGGCAACAGTGAGGTTAGGATTGCGGCCGCGGGGTTCCGCAAATCTGGTGGCGCCATCTTCAACATTTCCGGGCCGGGGAATTGTTGGTAGTTGTAAGTTAACTCTGGCCGGTATATCGGACGCATTTTGGCGAAATTCGGCTGTACCAGTTCCGGTTGGGTTTTGAAGAAGCTGTTTTCTAGATTAGGCGCCGTTGACTGGCTAAAATTTTCGTGTAGAAATTGGTTTTGATATGCCATTTGTTGGTTTTTGAAGATTTGATTCGGAGATAAGATCGACGCGAAGTTTTGGTACGATTTGCTGATGACGATCGGAGGGGAAGGACTCAAAGAACTTTGGTAATTTAGATCAGGACTGACGCTTAAAGTCGGAGATAATCTCGATTCTTTGGCCAAATTGACTTTGGTAAAAGCGCTTTTCTGGTGCTCGTTGCTGGAAATGACCGCGACCGCTTTCGAACGCAAATCTTCTAAATGTTTGGGTTTTATTAGGCTCGGATCGTCGAAAATTTGTTGTTTTTGCGTATAGAATTTCTTGTACTCACGTGGCGTATCGACGATGTCGATTTCTTCTTCTTCTTCTTCGGTGCTATTGTACGAATTATGATCGTAGCCGTCGAGTTTCTGTTTCTGCTTGAGTTTCTCGTCCGGTAACATCAAAAAGGCGACATCGAACGGCCTCTTTACGGGTTTCGTCGTCATCTGGGTCTGTTCCTCGCAACGTATTTCACTTTTTAATTTAGAAACTTCCATCGTTTCACTGTTGAACTGAAACCCTCACATGCACTATACGAAAAAAACTGTGATGCTGTTCCAACGACTTTCTGGCTCAACAACTAAACCGATAATGTGAAAAACCGTATCTGTAGGGCAGAAATATTGTCAAGTATGATTCCTACCCCTTGGAACAGCTTGAATTCCACCCCCTTATGCTAAACAAAGGCGAAACGAGGGAAAATATCAAGCGTTCGAGCGAGACGGCCGCCGTTCGTTTAATAAAGCACATTTTGTGTAAAGCTCCTATAGGGGTGAACGTAAGTTTCGGGGTAAAATCAGGCCAATAGAGTTTTAGTAAGGGGTGGAGCCTCGAAATACGGTTGTCCAATACGGTTTTCAATGTACAGAACGCTTAGGGTTGCCTTTCGTTCTAGAGAAAACTCTATATAGGATGGACAGATTGCCTGCCAAATATCTAGTAGGTAGTTTTCAATTGGGAAATTGTTGTTTGAAAGGGTTCAAAAATTATGTCAACAAATTCTTTTTACTGGCGTTTTTTTTCCAAAACTTTGAGTATTTTCCAATCGTGGCGCACTAAGACGAGATATTTCCAGTTGGTTTCGTCCAATTGTTTTGTGCATAATCTATTTCGGCTCAAATTTTAACGTTGTATTTTTTTCTAAATTCGTAGATGTCAAATTGTCAATCTTGAAGAATTACAGCTTTCTAATTACAGTCAGGGTCATTTAAATGCTCTCAATTCATTTTGTAGCCTCTGAAAAACTAAATTGAAATAATATTTGAAACGGTTGATAATTAAACGAATTGTGAAACATTTTAAAAACTTTGGTTAGTTCATTTTATACTTTTAATGCAAATTTTAAGAAATCATATTATCTAAGAACATGTCTTCTTCCTCTTCTTCGAATTCGACAATTCAGCTACCAGAACTATTCGACCTGTAATTTACTCTTTCTATAAATATTTAAATTGTTTTTTTTATGATTGTGGGATTTATGAGCAAATAAGTTTTTCCAAGCACTAAGTATGTTTGTTAAAAAATATTTAGTTTGGTAGATACTTAACAAGCTAAAAAGGAAATGAATGTTAGCAGACTGTTGAAAAAATAAAAATAAATCTTGTCTTGTTTTACTTGTGTTGGCAAGTTATTACGAAAAGGGACTTTTGCAGAGTGGATGTATGATATTTATCTACAAATTAATTCTCTTTGTTTCTTAACATATAATTGATCATATCCGATCGTTTGACTAGAAATTTTGACATATGTATATCTGGGCAGCAAGCCATTAGTCACTTTATAGATAAACGTCAAACAAGCAACATCTATTATTTGATTGACATCTAAAAATGTTAGCCTTTTTAGCATAATTTGAATGTTAATAAAATACGCATGACTTTTTCATCTGCTTTAGTACACGATGTTAATAAGTTTTTGTTGATTATTAAAAAAAAGTTATCATTAATTTAGTTCGTTGAATGTTATTATTATTCATGCTAATTTTTTACTATAATTTTATTTAATATACGAGTCCTTTGGATCAAACTTGTTGTTGTAAAAAGTTAAATCAAACAATTAGAACTCTATATGTTGAAATCATGATTTTTTTTTTATTTATATGTTTTATTTAACGTCGGTGTAGTTCTGCGACCAGGGCTGATCACCGACGCCGAGAGCAAGCTACCCCTAACCGGAAATTTTGCCGAATCCTCAGGTATTCCAACCCGAGGTAGGTATCTTTAACGAGCCCAACAATAATGGATACGGGACCGATAGTTTAACGTCTCCTCCGAAAGACGGCATATCTCCACTATACCTCGTGTTCATTGGTAGAGTGCCTGCGAGCTGTGATATGCTGCTACTGGTCGCTGCAGGCTGTACGGGCATATTACGACGGTGTTCGCTGGTGGTCACCCATCCAACTACTAACCGCGCTGGACGCTGTTTAACTATAGTTACCGTATCACAGCCGTATCCACTATAGAGCTGGGCCCTTGCCCTGGAATCATGACTTTTTATGATATTTTACAAAATTTTAGATCTTATAAATATTACATCATTTTAGAGATTTTGGACAAATGAATTTTCAGATTATTTGATAAAATTTCATCTCTGTATAAGAAATGAAAGTTAATTTATTTAAATGCATTTTTCAATTTTTAAATTATTTAAAAAAAGTTTCATTTTCAAAGATTTCAAAAACATTTTTTTCGTACGTTACTTTACATGTTTTAAAACATATGGTCTTAATATTCCGGTGCTTCCGGAACCATTTATGAAATCATAAAAAGTTAAAAGGGGAATTAAAAAATGATTAATTTCCGAAAAATCATATTCCTCAACGGATGGGAAATGAAATGACAATTTACTTTATCGGACCAAAATAGCTTCCAAATAAATATCCAACCATATTTATAGTATTACCAAATAAACATTGAAATGGTTAAAAAGAATCGAACCGAGTGCGACAAGAGGGGTGACTAGTGAGCTCATACTGTGCGAGGGTTTAAATAGGTTTTGACAGGTCTCCAGGGTTACACATAATACCACTTGTCCATATGTTGTCCTGTATGATGTATGACTAACCCTTAGCGGGATAACCTGCTCCAGATTTGCGTCCTCGAGTATTTTGCGACCGCAGAGTAAATAAACAATTAAGGTCTAATAGAAAATGGTTGTTTCGGTTGTTTTCTCGCAATAAGAGCAATTTTTCGCGAATTCGATTTGCCGGAAGTCCACCCTTTTCCATTAAGCGATCTCCTAGAGAAGAAAAGTTACAGAGAGCGGCAAACTTTAACGAAACGAGGATCTGTGACGCGGAAAAGTAATGTAACCCGAGCCACCTTTGATTCTCCAATAAAAAGGAATGAATTCCCTCTTGTATCGGAGACAATTATAAGCACATGTGACCTCCGAGGATTCCATCCATCAGCCAGAGAGGACTGCAGTAAATCACTTTTTTTACAAATTGATACATTTTCTGTCCAGGGGCAATTCTACAAACATTACAAATGGCTGTTTTCTCTCTTCCAAAGTATATCTTTCGTTATAAAAAAAATTCTACGATCTTGTTTAGATGGTTCGTTAGTCGAAGGAATATTTTTTTGTTGCGTACAGTCAATTTAATTCCCATTTTCTATTGTTTGACGTACACAACCAGGAGTACAAAAGCTGCAAAACTCTAATCCCACTGAATAATTTTCAATAAGAATCGTATAACCTGCACATATGTTCGTTTGCAAATAGGAAAACACTTTTGATATTGTTCACCCTAATTCTTCTATTAGCTTACGAAGGGTGAAGTCGATATTTTTTTCTAACTTACTTTACACCACGGGGATTGCTAATTCTACTGGAGCTCGAGTATTTATTCATCTCATGGTGGCGGATTGGGACTAGTTTTAATAAGGGGTGGAAAATCCATCCCTAACATAGACGTACCATGTAATAATATTCTTTTTCCAACGTGCTTTATAACATTTGATCGTACTGTATTTTTATAATATATTGTATAACGTTTTTTCCTTATCGATTTCGTTTCGGATATTTTCTTGATTTTAGCATCACTGCTACTTTTAGTGCATTCCAAATGTAACGTTTTTTAAATATATCTTCATTTATTTCTATTGATACGCCAGTGAGTATTTGAATGTAAGAGTGGCCTAGTATCGAACCCTCGGGTCCACCATATGTCTGTCCAGGCCGCGAACATTCGAACAGATGGGCCTCTACGCCAAAAAGTCATTAAACGATATTGTGTACGATCGACAAGTGCTTTTGGTGCTTTGGCTAAACACCACTATATCATTTCCACTAAATCACTATGATATATATATACAATTTTCACGACAAGGACAGTTTTTTTACATAAACTTTTAAGCCAAACAAAGATTCGTTTTTTTACATATTTCGTATAAACTGAGTTAAAGGTTCTTAATCTTTGCTTTTTTATTTCTCTCTTTGCTCCTTTAGAATCTTTTCTCTTTCTTTTTCTAATTTTCATGGATTTTGAGCAGTTTTATATCATTTTAAATTATTTAAAACGGTTTTTCGATCATTTATTGGAACAATTTTTGATGATTTTGATCATTTAAAATAATTTTTTGATTATTAATAGCATTTATTGAGTTATTTAGAACAAACAATCTTGATCATTGAAAACGGTCTTCGATTATTTAAATTTTATAAAATCAGGCATTTAAAAAATTGCGATGATTTTGAATCGTTTAAAAAAGTTTTAAAGTAATATTCCACTTTTTTAATTACATATATTTTTAAGTAAAATGAACTTTGCCATAAATTTTAAAGTAGAATAAAAGACGATAAATCAAATTTGTTTTAGGGTTTTCAATTTGAAGTCGAGTTTTTTCATGAAAATTTCCAAATTTTCAAATTAGTTAAATATTTTTTAATAAAATAAAAAAAATACATTATTTTTCAGAGCAAAATGAAAAATTTTCAAATAATATCACTTTTTTAACGAATTTTCATATATTACATTTTTTTAATAAATTTTCAAGCAAAATCAATTTTTGGACTGAAATTTTAAGCAAAATCACCGCGTTTTTCATTAATTTTTCAAGCTGAAACAAAAAATTTAAATTCATTTTCAAGCGAAATAAAAGTTCTCTTTCCATCTAACTTAAGTGGACATAACATAAGATTTTTTTGACATACTTTTTTTTTTTATTTGAAAACCGGCCCTTTTGCGCTCTCCTCCGTTGGAAAGAGCAGACTTCAGAGAGAAAAATAATATGGAGATTTTTTTTGGAAAGAGGAAGAGACTCGCAGGAATAGCAGGAAACAGGAAGTGGGGATATTCTCTTAATGAATATTTTTATAGAACTGCTTTACATTTTCAACTCCGTTTCAATGGATTCTGTCGACGAAAGCGGGACCATATTTCAAACTTTTCGGTTTTAAAAACGAGAATAAGGCTACCGACTTTTTACTCAACCATTTCTCATTTTTTATTATTTTTTTTAAGTTGTTTTCTATGACCTGAGGGTTATGATTCTATTGGAAATATTTTAAAAAGTATGCATTCGAGCCAACTTAATAGTTTCCTCCTTATTTTTCTTAACGATTTAACGCAAATAAAATGCGACACTCATTCACTGATGTAGTTCGTTGAAAAACATTTTTATTTACCGACGTTTCGAAAATGTTACATAATCATAATTCATAGCGTTATATGTTAAATTTATTCGCGTAAAGGGTAAAAACCGTCTTAATTTCGTGATTTAACAACAAGGCCTATTATTCACAGTTGAAGAAGATAAAGGAACAATTTTATCAACAAACCAGTTGAACTGCTAACCAAACGCAATCTTGTTCAGAGACCATTAAGTTAATTACTGATGTAGGAAAGCATTTTACGCACAGAGAAGGACTAGCCGAACGGAAATATCCCTAACGAAAAAAAAAACCAATAATTTTACAATGTATTTTCAACAATGGATATTTGTAAAAGACTAAGCTCGTGTCAGTTATAATTTATATCGAAGGCTTTCTCCAAATTTACTTTACAAGAAAATCATTTATACATAATTTAATCTTGAAGGTATGATCTAAATAGTATTGGGTCAAATATTCAAATTAAAAGAGATTTTTAACAGCATCTTATTTAATCATCCATATATATATATATATATATATTGTAATGTTAAAAATAATTAACCAGAGACAATCGCCTTTGGGTTTCCGTGGGCTAGCGATGTATGATAACTGATAACTTTAGTTTTATCTTGTACGTAAAGACATAAACGTTATTATAATCCAGGCCAGCTTATTTTGATTTATGAAGTTTACATTTATCAAATTATTATATCGATTTATTTAAATCCATGCCATAATGTATTAAAATTGAAATTACGCAGACAAATGACATCTGTCACTTTATAATTAATTTTGATGTATGAATAACTTAATTTCCAAATTATAAAAAATATCAAATGAATTCCAGAATGTATATCCAATAATTTAATATAGAATTAATGAAAATTTTAACATCAGGTAAGTCAGTTTATGATTTTTACATAAAAATAAAAAAATTTAATTTCAATTTAGGAAATTACTATTGTCTCTTAGAGGTAAATGTTTCTTTTTTATAATAAAATATAGTTAAACAATTGTCAATATTATTAAATAAGACAATTCACATATAAAGTTTAGTTCAATATGAAATTATAATGGAAAGAAATGAATTACGATGGGAAATCACTTCGCACGCTCTACATTATGAAGCCTCTTGTATAGTGGAGTTGGTATGTATGGAAGGTGATGTAATTTGCCTTCAGAAATGTGGAAACAAATCGCTGCTCTTCCCTCTTCGATGGTAAATCAACTTTAGTTCCTTGATTAAAAAACATTGGGAAAATGAGTCTTGCTAATGTTGGATGGAGAAACAGCTCCTCACTCTTCGAAGGGATATCAACAACGGAATTTAATAAATTTGTTTATTTGCTGGCCATTCAAATTTTTTTATTTTAAATTTTTTTCTATTTATTTATCTCCAGGTTCGTGTTGTCGCAGACACAATTCAATTTCTCTTCATATTTGGCAAATTCAAAGGTATATATAGGTATACATAGTAGATTCTGTAATAAAGTTAGAATGAAAAAAAATCTAATTTTGTTATTTTAACCGAGTAACAGATTACATTTTCTTCACATTCACAAATTTAGTCCATTTTTCAATCATTATTTTATTTAAATTTGTTATTACGGCACCGCCATTTACATCTACCATTGACAGTTTTGATAGTCTTTAGAACAATTATGGAATATTCATTTTATCATTCATTCTATTGTTATAGAATGAAAATATATGCAAAATCTATTATTAAAAATGATTTTGGAAAACAAGTGTCTTTAATAATTTTACTGAATGTTTTATTCACTTTCCATATAGTTCTAAACACGCTTATTTTCTTTTAAATTTTGCCTCTTAACATTAATACTTCACATAGTTATAATAAATTATTTTACAACATAAATAAAAACATAACTACAAAAGTTTAATCTAAATTTAACACAACAGTAATTATATATTTTCTGGACTATTCATTAAATCCCTGCTTTTTCTAAAATAATGACAGTAATTGTTGAAGATTTTGTTTCCTTTTCGTTAGTCCATCCTGTATATGGAAACCAAGAATTATAATGTCCATTTTTTTTTATCTATCCAAATAATCATCTTATTTTCATTCAGTTTTCAAATGTTTTTTGAAAAAAATTTTGTTATATTGTTTTTCTGATTATACATCTTTTCCTCGTTCTGGAATTTCTTAGTTGTTAAGTCCATTACGAATGATGGTAAAACAAGAACGATTTCGTATAAAACGTGCGAGTTCAACTCTGGGGGTTTCAACCCTTTATATCCGAAGACGGTCGACAGAGACGGAGATACACTTATTCCGCAAAATAAAAGAGTAATAAAGAGACATTATCAGAGATGATTTATTATACCGAGGGTTTCTATTAATTTGTTCCGTTTCGGATTCGGATAGATGGCGGTAGTGTTTCGCTAATTGAAATTTATATTTTTGGTCTTTTGTTGCGCTACACCCGATAATATCGGCGCTAAACGAAACAGGGTTAGAAACCGTTTAAAACAGATTTAGCTAATTCATTTAATTATTTTCTAAAATACATTTATATAATATGGTCTATCTAAATATAATAAGAATTGATAAGATAGAAATTGTTTTTTTTTTTAATAGATAGATAATAAAATTGTACAGTATAAATAATGTTTTTTAAAATGTATAATAAAGAAAAAGTGTTTTTTTTTTATTTTCTCGTAAATGACACACAATGCTCTACTAATCAGTGATCAATGGTCATGTAGGAACTGACATGTTTTGAACATATAATTAAAATAAAATGTTGATTAAAAAAGAAAATGTATCTTTACCTATACAAGAATAAATCTGATATTGAAACAAAAAACGCAAACATGATAAAGATATTAGTTTTTAGTTTTGACGCGATCGACGCTTTGTTTTGTGATTCAATTTTTTCCAGACAAATTACAAATTATGAGAGTGCGTGTTAGTAAATGTATTTGTTGAAAAGAGGTTCTCCTATATTATTTTCCTTACATTTATTTATGAATTTTCAAGTTGAAATAACAAACAAATGTTTTTAAAAGTAAAAAATTCAACTTCAAATGTATATATTTTGTTAAAATAAAGAATAGTCTAAATAAAAGCGATCTCCATAAAATAGATTGAAGTCGAGAGACAGCGCAGGAATTTTGTAAAGAGGCAATTTTTAAATTATAATTAAAACTACAACCGCTCCATACGTGATTAAAAAAAATGAGGTTTTATTCTTTTTTTTCTATAAAAAATAAATTTATTTAATCAAAATTATATTGTCGAATATAACAAACAGTACGATTATTAGAAAATTATGCAATCTTCAACTGGACATTTTTGAAGTTAACACAGTTTTTTTAAGCGAAATAGAATCTGAGAGTAAAGAAAAAATTATGGTTTCTCAATTATCGTGGATTGCTTCAGGTCTTTGGTTACTGAATATTTTTCAGTCCATTCGGATATATTCATATTCAAGATGTATAATTTATTTAATTTATTGCACACTTAAAAAGTTCCAAAAATGACGTTAGCTACCAGTAAAATTATGTATCGTTTAGTATTTCGTTGGTTTTCACTTTAAAAATTGTTATTTATCTCGGAATCTCTGTTCGATAATAAAAGGCAAAATAGAAAAATATTTATAATTTCAATACTGACAAACGTCCACTTTACTTTGAGAATGAATTCAAATTGTTAACTTAAATCAAGTAATAGGCATTAATATTGGTTTTTATGACACACATTTGTTTCTATTAAAAATTCAAAATGAGTTTTGGACAATATTTAATTCTAAATCTAGAAGGGTTGGGTTATATTTTTATTCTTGAAACACTTTTTTTTAAATGTTCAAATTCTTAAGTCCAACATTCAAAAATTTATTATAAATAAAGTAAATTATTATGTAACCTAGAATAATAAATAGATTTAACACAAATTTCGATATATACATATTTAATCCGAAAATATTTGTCGAAATAAATGTGCACCGATTTATTTTGTACAATTTGACATTGCCATTAGAAAGTGACCTAAATTTATTTGTAATTTGAAATTACTTTTCATTATAAAAATATAAAAAATAAATTATACTTGTCTTAAATTTTGCATAGTTTTCCAAAGTGTTTTGTAGGAATTCGATTATGATTTAAATTCGAAAACTATTTTTTCGTACATGTATTATTGAAAATTATTGATTAATTATTAGATAAAGAAATATTAGAAGGTACCGAATTTTCAGTAGTATTCTTTCAAATATTAATACGTTTTTTATAAAAATGTTGGTCTGGTCTTGAACATTCAGAGCAAATGTTTTCGAAACAAGACTAGAGACGAGACATAATGTATATAATGAAGATCAAAATGTAGAATAAATGAATGTTTATGTATACTTAAAGAAATATTAATTTTCTCTCTGTGCGAATAAATGTTTCTATCGTATTTAATCCGCGCAAAAATGAAAATGCGCTCTCAATTTTAGGAAAACAAAAGATGTGGCAAAAGAAAAAAGTAGCGCCAACACGAGCTCAGTGGATTCTTTTGGTCGATTAACTTATGGTATGAGTTGCGGAGCATATAGAGGGCCTTCGAGACCAACTAGACATCAATCATTTGCTTTTATGATGAACGAAACAAAGATTTTTCAGCCGCCGACTGATTAATGATAAGATGGTAACCATGACTTTTTAAAAGGCTATCGCTGCATGTTAAAAATATCGTTAATATAAATTTTAGAGGGTGAAGGCGATTCCTGAAAAGTATTCGTTTTAAGTATTGGTTGAATTTCTGATTCCTTACGTTTTAGAAAAATACACTGGAATTAGCAGCTGTTTTGCGAGATTAAAAATTGAAAATGTGCGCACCGCTTAATTTCAACCCTACCCAAATAGTTGTTTTATCTCTATCCAACCCCCATAAAGAGCCCGATAATCTACTTGACAATAGTAAATAACAAACGCGGATCTCTTTTGTTGATCGAAAGCACCTGTGCGTGCGGTTCGAGCGCATATGGTTCGGGACAACCGTCATCAATGGCAATGGCAATGGCAATGGCAATGGCATCCCCTGTAGATCGAGGGATCGGACCATATTGTCGAGTATTTAAGTAGTCGTTAATTTCACGTCACATGTCAACGTCCGAAGCTTTTGTTCGGTTCCGGCCCGCGAATCACCCCGTATATCGATATCAATTAAAAAAAAAACAAAAAAAAAACAAACTAAAATCCGTCCGAAGCGTATTCGGAATTCCGGTCATGTTTGCACTGGCGATTATCAAGAGTTTAAACAGTCTCGAAGTTGTTGGTAGAAATGACCCCACCCCGGCCTATCTGATTACATTTAGTATTCGGAGCACGGGTGTCTAGATCTGTCTGGATCCACTCAAGTTACCGCAAATGTGTCCTCGCTTCATTCGTCAATTCCATCGGTTACTTCGATCACTTATTCCGAAAATTTGGCTACTTTTTCGAGTCGAGTCGCTCCTTTTCGATAAGGACGTGCCAATAGACGTACGTCTACTTTTAATAAGGATAACCATCATTTTCTTTATTTCTTTCTTTGAGATAATGGCCCCGTATTAATAAAATGAAGTGAAGAATTGCCCTCAATCAAAATATTCAAATGTTCGCAAACCGGCGGAAAAGTCTCGACTTGGAAATCTCCAAGAGTAGCATAGCAATAAATCGGCGTAAGAGTGTAAGACCGCGGCCGGAGGTTGAAGTTGCCAACCGACTCTTCGGGAGAGTAATTTATGTGGCCGAGAGCCGTCATAATCGGGAATGGCAAAAAAGATAACACAATCCGATTTCGTGAAAGGCCTGCTTGCCGGGTTCAGATTCAGTATGCTCGACACCCTATCGGCAACCGGGACTCACAAGGATCCCGTCCTTAAGGAGAGAATTCATTGCCCGAAGGGTGTGTTGCCAATAAGCGACCGACGACGGCGATCCCGAAATACATATAGAAAAAAAACGAAATCGGAAGTGAGACGAGAGAACAATCAAAAGTTGAAATGACGATTTGCTAAAATTAGAGGACAAGTCAAATTGCTGTTTAAAACGAATTTTGTTATTATTCTTCTTTTTTTTTATGGAAAAATAGAGTAACGCGATTTGAAAAATATTAAAAACGTCGCCCAATACTCTACTGTATCTACTCTATTTTTTATATGTTAGATAGGTATTTGTCAAATAAAATAAATACAACTTTTTACTTGCGATTGTTTAAACTAATGAGAATTAAAATTCCACTTTTCGTTCATGCAACACCCTTGTTCTCAAATAAATTTTATTAACTAATAAGAAGGGGTTTTCGTTGTGTTGTTAGGTACACAGCCGGAGGCAGTAATAATTTGGGCGGGCCATCTCAAGGCATTGGCAGCCATATTCCCGGTCGGTAGACCGCCTGCTCACTGACGTCATTTATCTACAGCTATTTAAAAGGATCCTCTCGTTCTTTAGTTATTTCCCTTTTGCAATAAAACCGACCAAATCAGTGGCATACAAACGGAAAATTAAAACGGGGATTACGGGAAAGAATACACTCCAACAAAAAAAACTGCTCCTAAATTTATCGCTTGAATTATTCAAAAGAATATCACTTTTTCGCTAAAGAAACTTCATAAATTCGTATATAGCAATAGTATTCCTAATACCTACAATACTTATATTAGCGTTAACCCAACACTACTACAAGGGAAATGAAAGTCTAATAAATTGCTTTTTTAAACAACCAAAAGAATTCATTTTCCAATTCGATCTAGTACCGATAAATGAATTTTCTTTAAACATTTTATTGTAACTACGCCCTTGATTAAAATCGACCTTCGGTGGCCTGAGGGCCGTAATCAAAACTCCGATTTCACATTTTCCACATAGTTTCAAATTGTATTTTGTTTATCGTCCCTCTTCAATGATAATCTAGTTTCGGAGGAAATATATCGCCTTTCTTATTGGGTTTTATAATGAGGTTAGTGAGTTTTTCTTCTCTTGGCGACGGTTTTATAGAAGTCTGAACTTCTAAGCCGGGATTTTACACAATCACGAGTGGGACAAAAAGATTTTACAATTGTATTAAGAGGTGTTTTCTTGCTAGAATTTTTCTACGAGTGATTGATTTCTTATTGCTTTATTATTTTGGGCCAAATTTATTGTACAAAAATAATATTTGTAAATAATTTTTCCGTACATTCCTATCTTGTATAGTAGAATTTTATATATATATATATATATATATATATTTATTATTATTATTTTTTTTTAATATATATATATTATAATATAGTTAAAATATATAATATAAACTATAATATAATATAATATAATAATAATAAGATATTAAAAAACATAAATTGCATTTCACTTTTTTTTTTATTTTTTATTTTTATCAAATAATATTTTAAGGACTAGGGAGAGCCGATTCTGTGATCTGCAATCGTTCCGAAAAAAAATATGTAAAAACTTATCAATCTGTGGGAGCGTGAAAGAAATTATCACTTCGATGATTGGTAGAGAACGCGCGCTGTCGGCAAATAAAGAAATAAAACGATACAAAAAGAGGAAAAACTGCGACACAAACGGCCCTTAGCGAACATATAAACATATAAAAATGCCATATAAAGCCAAAAGTACAAAAATAATTCGCAACTTTGGCCTTGTCAGACCCTAAGGAATGTTTTAGGCCTGTACCATCAGATCTAGACAAACACATTTTTACGGTATAAAAATAAAAAAATTAAATTAAGAATAGAGAGCATTTTGATTTCGACGATTTCTAATTGGATTTTGGACGGGTAAATAGAATTTTTAAAATAAATTATGACAAAATGTGTACTCATTTCAATATTTTAGTGAATAACGTTAATCGTTGTAAACTTTTTGTTTTTTCTAATTAGTATATTGTACCGTTTAATTAATGAAATACGTTAAAAATTAAATAATTAAAAAAATATATAATACTCGTATTTCTACCAGTTTGAATAATCTCGTTGATTGTTTTCATCACATTAACTTATCTACGAATAATATAATAAAGATACTTCTTTTTATTAATCTGTAAATACATGTACTTCGGATCATAACTTGGGACTGGGCTAAAGGAAGCCGTGAAAATCTCCATCTCGCTTTATAAAATATGATTTTCATCCATACGGATACAGTCCATATAATAATTTCGAGAATCGAATAAAAATATCAATAAATCAGGGACATTAGCATAAAACGACACTTTATGCAAATACGTGAACGACGCGGAAGAAGACGCCATCTTGCTCTGACTTATGGCAACTTTATTCGCCATCGGTCGAGAAACTTTTCACGAAATGTAGAAAGCAAGGAAACGGAAAAATATTTATTTTTCAAAAAATTCCGATTACGTAATGACACTCCCAAATTCATCGATACAAACTAAACGATAATAATATATTATAAATACTGAGGTAACTGGTATGTATTTTTAATTGCAAGTTTCAACAAAATCCAACATATTAAACAAAATAAATGTGGCAAATATATCTGCGAGCGCGCGTATGCTGCATCAGGATCCGGGCTTTAATTGAAATTCAGAACATAAATTGCTATTGTACGCCTGGATTGTATTCGCTAAATAACTTATGAATATGGAATTTCGAATACTGAATACGAATTCGATCCTCAGATACCCAAATCTGTTAATAATTATTAATATTTGCGAATTGCCATTTCTGATATCCTAGCTCATGTCAGTTTAACAAACTTTAACGCAGCAAAACTACATAGGTGCCCTTTTACAAATTTATGAGCATAAAAAAAGACTTAATTAAAATCTCGTTTTTGATCGAACGGTAAAATATCGTACGTCGAACACTCACTACTTATCTGCAAATGTGCAATGTCAATTTCCTCGTATCGATATATCGATATGCCGGTCTTGGCTTCTCAAACATTCCAAGTCATTGTTGGGAACCCCTCTGTCAGCTGTCAGCAGTTACGTTAGGTTATTCTGCTTTTTCGAGGCCTTGTCCTGTGCATCGATGCAGCCATCGCTCTCGGAGACAGTGGCCTTGGCCTGTGCAACCAAACCGATACCTTAACTACTATTATCGTCACTCTTTTATAATAATATTATTTTATCTGGTCAATATTGAAATGAAACTCGAATTCGTTCAAAGATATTATTAAATACACTCGAGTGTTATAAGAATAAAGAAAAAAAGTTAAATACGTGAATAAAGACGACATAATCAGAGAGTAAATAACATTCAGTTGGTTTACGAGAAAAATCCGCGAAATTCATAACGTCGACACTTGTTCGACGCTTTTTTCCAGCAAGCAAACTTAATTTTCCGGGTGTTGGGTTGAGTTCGGCGTTAGACAAGGAAAGGGACAACAATATCAGATTAGCACTGAAACGAATCGAGAGTGACTGGAAAACCAAACCGCGGGACTTAAGATTTTCAAGTAAATAAAAACCATCGCGAGAGGAAATCTAAACGAACGATCGACTGACTCGACTTAGAATCTTGCTATATTGGTATACTAGTACATTGTTTAGTAACGCTTTAGTATCTGTATATTATACTTAAACGTTTTGTCCTGTTTGTACGGATCGGTTTGTCGTTTCGGAGACACTACCGAAAATATGTGTCGGTTGTTGTGTGTGTGCCCTTCAAGGGAGAGTCCTGGTCCCTTTTTCGTATGACGGGAATTCCACACTTGTCTCAGATTATGTCCTTTTTTATTTATGGACTCGTACGCTGATTATATCTAGATTTGATTATTTTTTTTTATTTTTCAAATGATATACTTGGGTATTATCTTTTGATGGATCTCTTATATGGAGGACAATTTTGCCGAGCGGGCTTAGTTAAATTGATATCAGGATAAATAGGATTAATTTCAAATTTATTAAAGAGAGTTTATATAAATGTGGCGCTCCCGAATTTCTAGACACATACATCGTGTAAAGCACCCCTTACCGTTTTTCCCTACTTATGAATATAACATGTATATTTGGCACCCTCAAAGTGGTACGTATCAATAATAATTTCCACGGTTAGACTTCAATGGATTCAACCCCGTAATTTGTGGCCGACTTTCAATGTGTCGAAATAAGAAAAATGGGGCGGAAAGGATACCGAGAAAGGACTCGATGCGAAAGGAGAGTTCTTTTGAGCAGCCGAAGAAAATATGATTCGTTTCGTAGTCGAAAATCATAATTCACAATCGCTATACGCTCGCTGACTCTTTTGACCAATAATGTATTCCTCTTCCGCACTTTCTCAACTGGGTACATTTTTATTTATACCTAACATGAAAAACACGGAATTTCTTTAATGTCGAAATATATATTACACCCCGTTACTTTTCTAACACACCTTTTTTAAGAGACAAGTTGATTTATTTAATTTAAACCAAATATTTAAGTTCCATTTGTAATGCATTATAAATATGACTTTGAATATTTTTATCAACATTGTGAATTCCTTTTCCTGTTTAACATTTACATGAAATGTATAATCTTGCCGAAACTTTCTTAAGAGCTTAATGATTAACTGCTAAACAATTTCTCCACTAGAAGTATCGTCTAAATGATGGTAAATATATTAAAACAATTCGGAAAATAACTCGTTTGATTTATACATATAATAATTTCGCTTATATTTTGTGACCGATGATAATACATATTCAAATTTATTTTGATTTATTAACGAATTAAGCCGACAAATCAAAATCCTCTAAGAGGTGTTTTAACATCTTATCGGGTTTACATTCGCGCGAAATGCAATAAATCCAACTTTTTGCCGTGTGCGGAGTAGATATAAATTGAAATTAGAGGCATCATATTGGGCCCCCATTAATCACCGACCGGGGGCCACTTGATCGTTTCTGATCCTCTTTGCGGCTCAGCCGATTACGTCCAACGATTATTGTAGCGGTTATGCAACCTGGAAAACGCCGCAGCGGCAACTCGTCCAACAATCTTTCTACACAAATTTCCCCTTCGACTCGATTTCAACTTTCAAAATTCATTTTTCGAATAATATTGCCAATCTGTTGCACATTCGCGAACGGTTTCCACTCATTTTTTTTTAGTTACTATTCCATCAAACACTCATCGTTACACATTTAAGACGGGTTAAAACATTTGGTCAATTTTTTTTCCAGAAAATTTTGCGAGTTCACGAAGAATGAAGAAACTCTGATTCGACACAAGGATAAGGTTCCAGAATGTTCCACAATTTATTTCGACGTTTGAAATATTCCAGAGATTACCTGTTACGTTTTTAACGTTATCCGCCACTGTGTAAGGAGCCGTAATTCGCGCTGCGGAGATGGTTTTCAGCCCATCAAAAGCTGTCATCACCACCTTTGGGTTTCCCAAACAAGATTAATTCGGGTTAAATAAAGAACAAACACAATAACTGGAAAAATGCGCTTCCCTGATATTTCACAGTAAGTAATATTTTTATTTTGCTCTTCCTATTTTTACGAAATGATACTGAAGACAATTCCCCGAAAGATATTTTTCGGTTTAATTTGTGCGCTTTCCCTTCCTTTATCACCCCGAATCTTCTAAAAATTGACTTTGCACTGTTATTCCCTAGACACGTTCGCTTCAAAGGTGGCCCCAGCGCAATTCTATTAAGATCTTTAGATGGACACTCACTTATTTTACGAGCTGTCATATTGGCAACACCGGCCGCGGGCCATCTCCTTGATATATAGAATCTCTTAATAAAATTGTTCCCAATATACGGGGTCTCACAACTTTCAAACCTTATAAACTGATATTATTTCATCTGTAACGCGTACATTTTACGAGTACAATGATTTCGCAGCCTATTAATACACAGTGTATATAGGATTTTTAGTACAAATACCGTTGCACGTCAGGAGTGACGTACCTCTTTCGTCATAGTAATGCCAACTAATTAAAATTTCCCTAACTAAGATAAATCATACGAAACATCACGAAAATTCACGAGGACTCATGAACGTAGTCACAGTACTAAAAAACCGAAAAAGTAATCGTAATTATTTTGATAATTTTAGAATTATTTCAATTATATTGGCTTATATACGTACGTCTTATTCTTTATAATATAAAGTTTATAAATCATTATTATACGTTTAGTACTCAAAAAACCATAATTTACATGAAATAATTTTGAAATTTTCTACGCCCATGAGACTCGTATTTATGATGAAGAAATGACATTGTAGCGATTGGCATGCCTTGATGCGACGTTGTCGAGTATTTAGATTGAAATATTTCAACGATTTCTGACGTCCGGCCGTCAACCAGTTGTGTGTTTTCACCACGTTTTCGCTAATTTTATAATATTGTCTTTATTTTTTAGCTTTGCTAGATAGTTAACTTATAAAAAAAACTGTTTTTTTTCAAAACAAACATAGTGTGAATAAGCTGATTATTGACGTTTATTTCTACAAAATGCCAAAAAATTTAGACAAGCCGACAACACTGCAGGGTCGTGATCTCATAATTGATATATGACGTGCAACGGGATTTGTATTAAAAATCCTATACATACAAGTATGGGATAAATTCATTTTAAGCTAAACAAACAATTTTGAGGATTTAAAATGAATTTGTTCCATAATTTACGTACACATTGTATATCATTTCGTAGAGGTTTTCAGGAATAAAAGAAAGGCTTCTTGCATTCCATTGTCGAGCCTGGAACTGAGGGATCGCATCGCAGGAGACGGAAAAATCCCAGTTTGTGTATGTATTATATTAAAGATAAAATTTCGGACCCTCTCATTCGTTCGTTAACTAATCGCTTTCTCTCTATCTTTTTTTAGAAGGCCTTATGTACTGAGTCTACTAAGTAAATCAATTCATTAATTAAATTTATCAATTGTTTTGGAACAAATTTACTTTTATTTTTTTTGTGTCTTGTTGTAGTACTTGAGTTTTGGCCAGTGACTTGTAGGTTGGGGACTGATAGTTATTTCATCTCAACCTACTGGCGCCCTTTTACCATCTCAATTTTGAACCGGACCACTCATATCTCCGGCTCCGAGTGTTAGTCGCGCTGAATACTTCAATTGCCACACAGCAAGTTTAAATTGTAATTCATTGTAAATTGTTAAATTTCCGTTGCAAATCACATACAAGTGCTACAAGAAGGGATTTTTCCAAAAGATTTTCTATTTTCAACGTTATTAACCGTTAGATTAAAATAATACTATTTTAATTTCAAATAAATATTCGGATATAACCGAAATTTTTATTTCATCAAAAGGGCCACCCTGTACGTTTCTTTCAAACAAAACCAGACTCTTAGATCTATTTGACACTAGAAAAGTAATTTTCAATTTTGTGAGAACAATTTTAGTGCCTCGATTATTGTTTTATTCGACATCCTATCGGTTGTTACGAAGGAAAAAGGGATGATAATCTTCTTTGAGTTTTCTTAGTTTTGTGCCATTTTTTAAGATGATGGCCAAGTATTGAAATACATTTTTGTGTAAAGTATTTAAGTATTTATTTTCATGAATTTCGGATTGTTTTCAAATGTGGCCCCTTGGTTTTCAGTTGCTGTTACGACAAAAAAAAACATTATAATTTTGCCACTCCCGTGTACTGTATTCCTCCTCTATTAATAGTTATGGTTTCATTCTTTGACGCATACTCAAGCTTCTTAAGCAGATTTCAGATGGTTGCTTCTAGTAAGTAATCAGATTGATGGTTTAAGTTTTGTACTTTATTATAGCTTTGTTCCAACCTGCATCAGTAATAGTTTCGGATAGCTGTGATTCTGCGCAGAATCTGAAATGCGTTCCAACCCGAGTCACTAACCATTATTAAATGATTTGTATTCTGTACCAATCGAATTCTAACCGTAATTGGAAACTATCAGAAGAGTTTGTGAATTTTTCACTTATCACTTATCCGAAGCATGCGCATTGCGCATAACGATGTTTTGTTTTGACAACATAACCTAGATCACAGACCTCGTTTGTTGTATTTCTGTGTTTTACTTAAATTTTAATTGAAATATGGATAATATTTGATTATAACGAAAAACTTAAGATTTCGTTAGTGATTCTTTGGTTATTCTTAGGTTAGGTTAATTCTTAGGTTATGTTAAATGCTAACAATAACAAAACATCTTTGGTACCAACCTACAATCAAACCATCAGAAATGGACCGTTTTGACAGTCATGCGCAATAGAAACGATTGGTAAACAGTTAGAAATCTATTTGTAATTTCAGGTTGGAACAAAGCTTATAACTCTGTATGGAAACGAAGTTCAAAATATATAATTTTCTATTTGCATGAAAAACATATGTGACTAAATTGGCCCAGATATTTGGGACATAATTGCTTGAAGTTCTAAAATTTAAGAGATCTTTTTCTTTCAGTGGCTACTAGGCAAAGAAAATAGACCTGTGATAAGACCTCAAAGACCACAACAACAAGAAGATCGATATAATAACCAAAAATGCTGGCGTCAAATGAATCTCGTTAATATTACGTTGTTATACAGGGTGTATCAACGAAAACCTAACTCCCAGCAACCAGTAAAAAATAGTTGTACAAAATTTAAAAAAACTTTCATTCTCAAGCGAATGATTTGTCATGTAAAAATCGTACCCAGAAGTGCAATCCCAAGAGTAGTTGTCCCCTTAAAAATTTTAAACGACAATATCCCTTTTTAACACTTTGAAATGAACTATCACTAGACCGATAATACCATTTAAATTTTTTAAGGGGGCAACTGCTCTGCCCGGCCGTTTATATTTGGAATGTTATTTTTATAATCGTAATGTATAATCAGAAATTAAACTCGGCCTGTCTTATTCGTATTTGAAAAAATCTGTGCTTCTGAGTTACTGGGAGGGGGTAAATTAAAAGTAAATTAAAGTTTGTACACCCTGTAAAATATTGTATAAAGTATTTTTTCATTACATGTTTGTTCTTTAATCTCCTAACGAAAATTGTGTGAGTACATTTTTAAACAAATAAAAGTTTAATGAAAATAACTTTCCCTTATTTAACCGATATCCATAACATTATGGGCAAATATTTTTTCATACGGAATTGACGTAATAAATTTAACGATTAAAATCTTTTTATATCACGCCTGGAAAAAATATTTGTCATTGCATTGCAAGTTATTATGCCAGCGCGATCTAGTAAGAGAGTTCTTA
Organism: Hermaeophaga mercurialis; assembly: GCA_951812935.1. NCBI lineage: Eukaryota > Metazoa > Arthropoda > Insecta > Coleoptera > Chrysomelidae > Hermaeophaga > Hermaeophaga mercurialis. The sequence continues at coordinate 57,730,452 of OX638358.1, forward strand.
ACATTCTACGGTTCCAATAACATTTCACAGATGGCGCCATAAATCTTGAAATAATGGCGCTATCTATCAGGTAATCTAAACAAGCAAAAGTTCTAACAACTTTTCAGGGATAGAGCTACAAGTATTCTGGCCATACTTACTAGCCTCATCTATCGGGTACACTCAAGATATAAAAGTTCAAACACTTTTACACAGATGGCACTACAAGTTTAAAAAATAGATTTGAATTTATACTTCACATTTGCATGGACTTTTGCATAAGTTTGTACAACACCATCCCTGTTTTTGATGACACCATCCTCCCCGATTTGCGTAACACCATCCCCGATTTGCATAACATCATCCCAGTTTTGTATAACACCGTCCTAGTTTTGGATGACACCGTCCTCCCCGTTTTGTATAACACCATCCCCGATTTGCATAACACCATCCTTCCCAGTTTTGCATTAAACTTCCCAGATTTGGATAACATCCCCGTGTATAACACCATCTACCATAGACGGTGTTATGAAAAACTTTGATAGTGTACATAAAATGGAAAAATGGTCGGGGACGGTGTTATGCAAAAATTGGATAGTATTGTTGTACAAGTAAATGGACGGTGTGATACAAAACATGGATGGTGTTGTACAATACTTACCATTTATATAACAATGTCCAAATTAGAATAGAATGGTTTGTTTTTTGTTTAACATTGAGTTTACGTAATCTCTCGCAGATAGCACCAAAGGTATTTTCAACTTACTTTTATCTTTGTTTATCTTTGTTTATCCGAAAAAATTCGACAACTCAAAGAGTAAAAGAGATATCGTGATATTGAAAGCCCCTCCCTCCCTCCCTCCATCCAAAATATTAAGCAAAGTTTATTTCGTTCAAATATATTGGCATATTTAAAAAGGGACAAACGCAATGAATGGAAAATAAATTATTTATTTACTGAAATTGTTTTTATTCATTTTATACGAATAATGTTTAATCGACAATGATCGATCGCCTAAAAAAAACTTGGAAAGGGACACATTACATTCAATTTATTTTCTACTTAAGTTTCACATTTAGTATTTTTATATAAGACACAAAACACTTGAGTTGGACTTTGAACCCAGTAAATTTACATATTCTAATTTAAATTACAGTTACTAAAATGCAACTTATTAAATTATTTTAATAGATTACAAAAGTGTAACTTATGTCAATTTACAAAAATAGTCGTTTACAAGAACGATTTTTTGGCATTTTTGGTTCTCGAACTAACGGAAAGACGGTAATTAAATTAAATTAATATACTAAATGTGCATTAAGTTAAAAAATATATTAATAATTGTGCCCCTTTCATGTTTTTCGTAGTTTTAGGCTTTCATAGATATAGACGGGAAATAAAATCAATTTGAAATAAAAAAAATCGTTATTATATATATATATATATATATACAATCATTGTTATATAATTTCTAGAATACATAATACATATTAACGTTTAGAACTGCATCTAATTACATGAATATTATCCATATTTTTTGTACAAAACATTTCTAAAATATCTAAAAAACTACTTTTGATTTGTTTGTATAAAACTCTACACAATATGTTTCGTTACTTTTTTCGCAATGTTCATAATATTTCTATTAACTGTACAAGGAGATTCACTATAGAGGGCCAGCAAGTAGTTCGTCAAAGATCTACTAATTAATTATGAAAAACGTTTCCTAAAAAAGTAATTGTAATTCTCTTGTACATTTCTAAAACGATTTGAAATGTATAAGGTTATCATTTTTAAATATACTCATTTTTTAAACGATATTTTAAAAACTACACATAGACTTTCATTAATAATATTGTAGAAAAAGAGGAATCATATTTAGCGAATCACTCTGTACATCATTTTTAACATAAAATCTAGGTTTTAACATTTATACATATTCCTGAAGATAGAGAAATTTTGCAAGGTACACATGGCGTCCCAAAAATGTATCATTGACGGAAAAAATTACACAAATTGGGAGGTTCTGTATTTTAATGGTTTATCTCATTTTAGATATATAGAGGTATTTCAGAAATTTTTGTGTACAATGTTTGTTACGTCAGTTCGTAAGAATAATTATAATAAATGTAATAATGATAATAACAAAGGCGCAGAAAAGCCACAGATTTATTTTTCTTATGTTTTATATGTGATTTACATTTCGGAACTCGATATTTACATTTTGAAAGTGAGTACAAGATCAAGAGTTAGAAGAGACCAGTAATTTGAATTTGACTGTTATTGTTGATTTCTTACTCTAGTTAGAAGTTGGAGTGTCAATTTTAGGGTTACAATGAGTGTATACCGAGTTGGCGAAATATGAATTAAATATGCAAAAATAGACAATCTGATAGCCGTTATGCACCTTTGAAATAACCAGTTCGTTAAAAGTTTTTAATCAATTTAGGAAGGTTATATTATCATTATTATGATTTTTGTTCTTAAAATTTATCAGTTTTTAGATAATCTGGTGCCGTTTTTAACAAGTGAATAAATATTGTCAACAAAATACAACAGATTAAAATTTATTACAAAAATTTTTCGCTCCAGATTTGCGGGGGTTTCTTTTCGTTGGTAATATGAAGTATTTGTTTTTTATAAATTGCACAATATCTGGACCCTGGTCCGTTTTAAAAATTTTTCGTCAAACGATATACCTTCACAATCTAACAACATACAATAAAAAATAATTTCAATTTTATTTTATATATAATAAATTCGGAAAACATGTAAATAAAGCAAAATGCGTTAATAATCGATTAAAAGAGTGATATTCATAAAAAAATGATAAGAATACGTATTTTAATCTATCATTAACTGTTAATAATAAGAAAAATTGATAAAAAAGTAGTTCAAAATCTTATTATGGAAAGTTGGCTTTTATTTAGAGGAACTGTTCTGTCAACTGTTATATTATATGTCAGTCACTCCTCTTTTAAAAGTGAGCGAAGATAGATGATTCTGACTATTAATAATACTAAGAAATGATCCATAAGTTAATAATATTTACAAAAAAAATTACAACCAGTTAGGCCCTAACGAATTATCTAAAATACTCACAGCGTCGAATCTTTCCATTTCGGTGAAAATGTGTTTGAGTTCAGCGAGAGCGTTGCTGCTCCTGTGCCTCGCTTCCCAGAGGTCCAGGATGCAATCCGTGGGCGAAGGTTTAGTAGCGAAAAAATTGATGTACCTGTCGACCGTTAGACTGTGCGCCAACATTCTCCAGTCGTTGCCACGTTGCGTAGGCGTATCTAGACATTGGCAGAGTTGTTTCCTCAGGGATTTGCTTAGTCTAAAGGTGAAATCGTCACAGGTCGATACACCTCGATCTGTGACAATCATATTTTTGGTTTCGACCCCTCGTTTGGCACTTTTTGCGTATTCTACGCCTTTGCGGCTGTCTGACGATTTTGTGGTTTCGCACAATTTTGGCACAAATTCGTTATGGTTAAACTTACCGGAACTAGTTTTCTCGCTAGTCTCGCCGCCGTCATCTTTGCAAATAATATCGAACACTTGGATGTAATCGAAACCTTTCTGATTAACTCTAAGCTTGAAACTGAGCATCCTGCTCGTTTCGAAACTCTCGAGCGTAAACGAGCAATGCAGACTGTTACTGTTAGCCTGCCACAAATGCCTGAAAGGAATTTCTTGGTAGTTCGCACTAGTTTTAGCCTTCCAACCTTCGCTTATATTCTCCAAGGATAAGCAAAGATTGCTGCCGCCATCTTGGAACGATGTTGTCCTGGGCTCGTCCAAAAGGTAGCCACCGAGACGTTTTTCCTGTCCAAACACCGTCTCCATGGAAGAATCTGTATCTTCCAGCACATAAACTCTTACGCTATAATCTCCAGATGATTGGAAACAGAGTTTTGGTGCGAACACAGCTAGTTTCAGTCTTTTAATAGCAGCTCCGTTAGCTGATCTCCCTACTATGACGTACCTAGCTAGAGATTCGGTTACTAAATACGCCGCCGATTTATCTAATTGACAAAATACGTTGGTGTTGATCGTTTCTTGGCCTAAAGTTACAGCGTTTTGCCACTGGGAGTCACTGCAGTCGCTTTGGAGGATTGATATCTGCCAATTGTTACGGGTTATTTCGGCGCAATGAGGAATTTTCAAAACGACAGCTTTGTTTAAAGATATATTAGGGCCACAGGATACGACAGGACTCAGCTGTGTTAGACCTTCGGCCAGTTTTGGTCTAAAGCAGTCCTCGTTCAGTATCGATAAGAACAGTTCCTGTTTTCTGGTTCGGGATAAACATCCTTCGGGAATTAAGAGGCTCACCCCTGATTCTTGGAGGTTCAGGAATCCCCCTGCATTAGACAAAGTCGAACTTGTGTAATTGCCGCTCGTAGTCGGAGTAACGGCGTACGCCGTAGGGAGGTTCGCTATAGGCAACGTCACTGTGTCTGTTGCAACTTCATATGTAGAATCGGCTGAAGAAAAAATGCAAATAATTTCATTATTTTATGTTAATTAATGTACTTGACCTACAATTATTCGTAAATCCACTCATTTGACTTCTCTTGCCGCTGGATGACTCTAGCGTCGAACTAGTGGCAGGCGACATCTGTATGTCGCTTCCTGAAGTTAGATGAGGTACATCGTAATGGTGTTCGGAAACGGATCGGGTAACAGATGTCGCTGGCGTCGTATACGGATACTCGTAACAAGGGGGAACTGTTTGAGTGACATCCGGTTGTAGAGTTAGCGATTTCTTATCAGGATCGGGAAAAAACTCCGGATGATAATCTAAGAAAAAAAACTAATACGTTAATAACAAATAAAACTCAAGTGTATGCAACCCACATTTCAGTAATATAAAATGTGTTGTATACATCGATATATTAGAAGTAAGATTAAGATTGTCTCGAGTCACATGGTTGTATATATTTGAAATACCCCTCGTTTTTGTTATATACATACCAAAAACTTTGTTGTTAATGATGTAATTGCAGTTGAGATGTTATGGTACTGTCCTCGTATCTACCGATTCTATTTAAGATTTTTCAAATGAAAAATTATGATGAATAAATGGTTGGTCAATTAAAGAAATGCCTAGAATTTTATGGTTCTCCTAATGAACTTACAAAATGAAAAACACGTGTGGTTTAACGGTAAAAAAGCACATAAAACGTTTCAAAAAAAAAAAAGATTTATTTTTGGGGGTTTCTAATTTGAATCGTTAATTAAAAGCGAGCAACGATTCCGTTACTAAAGGAACAAACGAACACTTAAATGTATTTATACAGGATGTAAAAAAAACTGTTTATTACTACATCCTCAAACTTTTCATTGTTTTAAAAATTTATGTTAGTTAATTAGTGATGAAGCGAAATTTTTCGAAATTTGGAATATTTTATTGAAAAAAGGTCCGAAAAAAATGAAAATTTAAATAATTTGATAAAGTTTTCAAGTCCATTAAAATCGTGTTTTTTGTTTGTAAAAAAATTATTTTTCGAATCTTTTGCAGTTTATTTTGATGTTTGCAATTTATTTTGATGAACCGAATGGAAATAAAACTTTTTAAGTCGAAACGGTATATGAAAAAATCTCAAAGGAGGAAAAAGTCGTAATTTTGAAAGATTTATCTAATAAAAATAAAAAAATTATAGGGTGTTTTTTTTTTATCGAAAATCCTTTATATTATTTGAATAAGTTGGTTATTTTAGAAAAGAATAGCAGCCTGTAATTTTTGTGCAAATATGTTAATTTGAATAGATAAAACATCCGAAATTACAACTTAAATCTTTTTGGCGGACTTTCTTTTAATAAGTTTTTATAGTCCTAAATATGTCATTTTTTGACGCAATCGAATGAAAAGTTGTTTATCGACAATCATCTCGGCTCATTTTTTATTCCAACTCACGTGACGTTTGTTTTGATTGTGAACTATATACCGGAACACGTGAACCGACTTGTAGTGCACCAAAAGAGCACGACCCGAGAAATCAACGATTTCGGTATGTCGTTAATCTTGGGGCTTGTCAAAACTGTTACTTCGAAAACACTTTTTTTTAACATTGCCGGGCCGGGCCGTATCGTGTTTTTTTTTGTCTATCGGTTTGGATTTCAAAGTAAATATTAAGAGTTTAGACTCGTCCAATTGTCTGTTAGAATTCATTAGGGATGGGACTAATTTAGATATCAGAAAAAAATTTAATTTATAAAAACATTTTTGCCTTAGTCAAAAAGTCACTTTCGCAGTTCCTATGTGTAATAATATTATTATTGCGATTAAACTGTTAAATGGACAGTACTTAATGTCTCTTAAATAATGGATGATAAGATAACAATTACGCTTGGGTGTTTTTTTTTCCAAAGAATTTTTTGATAATTTTGTTTATTAAGAAAGTTTTAGGGATGCAATTTAACAATTTAATTTATTTGTTTTTAGATTTTAAATAAAAGTGAGACATTTTTGTAAAATTTTAAATAGTTGAGAGATTCTAATTGAACCGACCTTCCATTTTTTGCAAAATTGATAACGGTAAAAAAATGGAACACCTCCGACGGTGCTCCCGCCAAAATTTAGTATAATTAATAAAAATATAAAATAACTAAAACACAAACAAAAAAGATGAGGTTTCAATAAGAATATACAAACAAGTCTTAGAAATAAAAGCAAAAAGATATCGATAAAAAAATGAAGAAAGCTGAAGAATAGAATAAATGAGATAATTAATATCCATAGTTACTGATATGGAGAATTTGTAGAATCGGAAATCGGAAATCGGAAAAAATAAAGAGTACGGTGGAACGGAGAAATTAAACATATTAAATGCAAAATTCAAACAGATAAAGAATTAATAGTGGTAGTTAATGAAAACACATGGAATGACTATGGAAACAAAATGGAAATATACTGTTGAAGCAACAGGAAACTATTCTATAAATAAAGCATTAAAACCATTTAGAACAAAGAAATCTGTAAAATAATTATATGTACATCGAAAATCATAATAACGGGCAAAGAATCCAAATTGAGGAAAAAAGAAGGATATAGATCCGGGACGAGCACTCGATACCACGTTTTTATAATGAAAAAACAATAGAAAAACGACAATTTCAAAATAAAAAAGTAGCTATATCTAGTTTTTATAAACATTGAAAAAATTTTCAACACAGTCCACAGGACAAAAATATGGAAAGGTTGGAATGAAAGAGGAAATAATAACAAAACGATAAGAATTATCCAAGCTTCTTCACAAAATAAAGTCCAAACCTATTTAATGTACATAGAGAAAGTCGAAATAGCAGATGCATGGTCTTTTTATAGGAAATTAGAAATAACTACAAAAAAGTTTAAATATATGATGAAAAGTAATGGACGAAGAAGAAGGCATGAAAATTAACACAACAAAAAACCAAAATATTAAATATTATTATCAGAACACCAGAATATTAAAGTTATAATCGAAATAGACCATGTTGAAATTGACCAAATAAAAAAAAATATCTCAGAGTAACACTAGAACAACTGAAAAACAAGAAGCTGAAATTAACAACAGAATTGAAAAATCAATAATATTTTACTATGAAGCAAAAATAATAAAAACCAGGTTTAAAATCAAACAAATATTAATACATATACAAGGAATAAGTAACAATAGACAAAATAAAAAAACAAGTATACGAAATGAAAAGGAAGAAGAGAAGATCAAGTTAAACCTAGAATACAGTGATGAGTGTAACATAAATGTAACATAAAGAGTAAATGAACACGAAGTTTTAAATAGTAAAAGAAAAATGGTGTCATCAAAAAATGAGTCGCTTCGTAGAAAATTTCGAACAAAATTGATAACCCGAAAATATTTCCGTTGTATCACTGTTGCGAAGATCAGCTAAATGGCAATAAAGCACAGCAATTCCTGGATTTTGTTACGAATTAAAATGTAATGCGTGTAACTAACTTCCAATCTATAATTCCTCTATAAAACGTTTTAAACACGGACCAATTATAGTAGGGTAGCTTTGCCTTTTATCAAAATGATCTTATGTTTATTTAATAATTTACTTGGAAATTAGCTGTGGTTTCAAGCAATTTTCGAGTTTTTAATATATTAAATAAAATGATTTTCTATTCTATAGTGACCGTGCTATAATCTCGCTATTTGTCACATATACGTACATTTGGAACCCGATGAAACGTCCGAATGGCGCAATCAAATTCAATAATAAAATCGCTTTATACGGTCGTAAATTATACGTTGATAATTGTTCCAACGTTGATTAAGAGATAAAAAGTCAACATTGTAGCTCTAGGTACGGCAAATAATCTTTATTAAGGATGTTCCGAGGCAAATTTTAATGCTTTATATAGAAAATTTATTTGCCAATAAAGTTCGTAATGGGAGATCGTTTACATTAAAAGTTTTTGGCGAAAAATTCACGTTTCACTATTGGGCGTTTATAATAAACGATTCTTTCTTAATTTAATTTCTAATTATACGAGAGTGGGCTTTTTCCGTAATACATACCTATCTTACGACTAAATTTAGTGGGTCCGTTTTTCATGCATTAAATCAACATGTGTGCGTAGATAAAAGACTCCCATGTGGTCTGAAGGTACGTAATGGCTAAAATTTACACGGCCCATATGCCCCGGCCGCAAAATACCCATAAATAATCGAACGAGCGTGTAAATGATTTAATCATCTACGTGAGGTATGTAAAACATTCATTTTGACAAAAGTGGTTCCCCCACATTTTCAAGATCGACAAACAAAAAAATTTTGAATGTTGAAAATAGTTTCGTCTTGAATCGTCGCGGCAAAAATAACTTTTATTATTTTTTTTTCAAGGTATGTACACTTAAAAACGATGCATAATTTTTCAAAAAGGTAATGGATTTTTGATTTACTCTTATTTTTATGAGTTCTACCTCAATAAAACTGGGGAGATTTAAATTCAAGTCATGAGGATATCGAACGTGAGTTTAATATATTGGATTTATGAATCGTAAAAGTGAATTTTTTTTATAAATAGGTCACGTACTATATTGAATTTCGGTCAATTGGCCTGCTCCAGTGAACGAAGGAGAACAAGAAAATCAAATAGAAACGATGGGAATAAACATTATCGTATATGTATAAGTAAAACTCGGTTCAGGCGGTTTCAACACCGCTTCAGACTCTTTTTACAGTTTGTAGAGTGATTTTATATTTAAAACTTTTCTTTTTAAGTTTACACTAAATAACTAAATATTAATTAAAATCTTTTAACTTTCGCCTATTAGATGTAGATAATCGAGTTATTGCACCTTTTTAGATACCTAATCGCATTATCAAAATTTCTAATTATTGGATTAGGATAAAAGAAATCAAGTTTGAACAAAAGAGAAAAAACAAAAAAAAGTAAAAGCGGAATATGTATAATAAATAAACTGTAAATGTGACGTTGGCCTATGGAAGAGAATATTGAAGTTGTCGTTGTTGAAAAATATAACGATTTTCAATAAATCGTTTTAAACTGAGTCCTCTTTGTGGACGACTCTGTCTAAATTAAGAAAGGAATGAGTAAAGCGAAGTGAGGAATATCCCATTCTTTGGTTGGTTTGAATGATGAATTGTCCCTTTGGAATGACTTATCGCGTTCAGAGTTCATCCATCACAATGCAAGTGTCTGTTCTGGTACCATTAATGGCGACGCATTATTCTTACTAATTGTCCCACGATTTATGATTCGAACCAGTTACGTTTGTTTCTTTTTTTTTTATTATTCACAATGGAGCAGCATTAGAAACGGCGCTAAAACTCTCACGTACGAAATGTTACAGAATCGATTGAAAGACACGAATTTAGATAACAACAAACAAGTTTATGCTTACCATTTGACGCCATGTTGTAAAGACTTTGATGTTGACCTTTTTTCCTGTAGATTCTGATAACGAAGAACGATAAAAAACAGATCAAGAAGATGGCCACCGTCAGTCCGATGTACAGGTGGATGTCGTTTTGTGTGTTCTGTATGTTGGCTGAAACAAAAAATGAACGGTTACTTTTTGAAAAATATGTGCTGTTCAGAAAAAATGGATAACGAGAAAAGTGTATTATTGAATTGATTTGATTGATTTTTTCGTTTAAATAGGATTACGAAACTCAGTACGAAATTTTTTTTTATCCCGTTTGTTATCCCGAAATGAGGGAAAACGACACCAAATTGATGGAAGGTTCGAATTAAAATATTCGAGAGTAACGCATTATCCGGGAAAAAGTGGCTTCGCACTGGAGCGGTGCAAAAGCAAATCGAGTTAGAAATCCCAAGTTGCCGTAGAAATTGGATCATGTAAATTGTTATTGTGCAAATGTACTATATATATTAGCAACTAATTTAAAGTTGAGCTGAAGCGGAATCGTTCAAAATTCTGTTCGGTTTCGGTGTCGGTTGCGGCTCCACGACCACCATAGAAGCGAGAGCCGTGACAAAGTTATTTGTTGCGAACTTATTTAAAACGATTATTCCTTTGGACAAACAAACCAAAAGTACGAGCATAAAGCAATCCACCCACCAATGGACACATGTGATATTTGTGCAGAAAAACGAATCATTTTTAGCTATTGAGGTAAATTATTTAAATAAAATGGTCACGATTCTCGTACAATAATTTATAGAGATTCCGGTTTAAAAATCAGTAGTGGTGGTTCGTGAGACTCCCGCCGTCGACATTTAAAACAAATATATTCACCGTACACGTACACGTATTCGACTAGCACTTCAGCTGGTAAAATACACTCGGCGGTGGCGGCTTTACCGACATAAATCTCCCATTTTTTGCCATTCCTCGGCTAAAAGGCCGTCTATTTCTTGTCCAAAGAACTTCACGTGTGAATGAAAGGGCTGAAAATTGTGGTCTTCGGGCCAAAGTTCGCTGTAAACTGCTCTACGGGGTGCTCCTCCAATACCGTGACTATTATCGCAGTTTTCAACCATTTAACTAACAGATTCAATGGAGAACACTTTCACACGAATCACTAATCTTTATTTTTCGACGTTAGAGTAGGTCAAAACAATAAAATGAGGCGCGACATGAATTCCATTTTTTTATTAAAAAACCATTATTTTAGTAGATAAATATTTTCTCTAAAATTTATGAAAACAAGGGTTTATTTTACGTTATGAGTCACGAGTTTTCCTGGAAAATCGTACCTGGTTTCTTGTTAAAAGTAACGAGATATTTTAGCGTGGCGTCGGTTTCATAATTCACAAGGAAAAGAGAAAGTTTCGCTATTAGTTTCTTCTCTGGAACTCCGTATTCATTATCCTGAAATAATAGTAGGGAGAAACAACTAATGACTAATATATAAAGTCGGCGTATTCCTAGACATCCTCGAAAAAAGGATAATGAGGAAAATGGAAGGATTTCGTGGATATCGCGGAAAGATGTTACACGTTATTAAAATACAACTATTTGGATAAAATTTCAATTTTAGTAATGAACGAAATGAATCATTCCACATTAGCTCAACACAGAAAATAAACCTCAATATCTCTTTTTTTTTTGAAATTTTAAAAGTCGGAGACGACTAATTTATAATTTTCTATATCGAAATAAAAATTTTCGAATTTTTTTTCTAGAAACCAACTCGTATTTCGAATTAATTTCCTCCATATGCAAACCTACGTAAAGATGTATATTCAAGATTAATTTAGTGATCTGTCAGAATTTTATTTCCTGTCGACCCACAGAAATCATTTAAGAAATAAAATACCTCCGAACTATTTAATCTTATTAACGGTGCCGAATGAAAGAAAAAGCGTCGTTTAGATTCAAAACGGCCGTGTAGGTTTTCTGGTATTTCAATATTATTAATATTTGACGTAATAGATACATTAAATGGTGCAACTGAGCTGGATGTTCGGGGCCGGCATGCTGAGACTTTTAATTAAAAATTAGGAATTAGAGGAGCAAACCGACTTGCCACAGGGTCGGATTCTCCAAAATAATCAATTCAAACTAACATTTTTTTTAAATAATGCCGAAATCTAGCGAAATCGTACTTTACTTCGTTTATTTTATTTTTATTTATTTATTTATTTATTTATTTATCGGCCCATTTCATTTTCTTTTTAAACAATTAAACTTTTATGTTTTATTCTTAGAATTTTTGTTCGTATTTAATAGCAATACCTTCAAAATTTCTTTTCCCGTCGATTCTTTTCCAAATTTTACTCAACATTTTTTCTGGATTATGTCCATTATATTTATATTAGTAGGGTTTTTTGAAAAAGTAAAAAATAGTGTCCGCTGCTGGCGTGCGTGTGCGGCTCGGACCTCAAATTTCTTTCGAGTTACATTTTTATTTATTGGTTTGTAAGTATCGGTAATTTATACGACGAAATTTTCGTGATCTCGGCTTTAAGAGCGCTTTGCGTCATGATAAATTGAAAAAAATTGTAATAAATCAATGAAGAACTAGGATTAGAAACAGTGGGACATCTGTTGTCTGCTTTCTTTAATCAAACAGCTCTTAAAGCGTAATCGAATCTCCTGTCAAATGAATATTTCAGATAAGAATTTTAATACCAAAATATCGTTATTTAATTTGTATACGGAGTGATGATATTTAAGAGGCAAACGGAGCCGCCTCCTCTGGATTTATACTAATTAAATGTGTTTAGCATATTTTCCTGAAAGCCGTACGACATACATGCTGGTAATTAAAGTTAAAAATAAGGCGGGAAAATACACTTTGCGGGTCTCATCTAAAGGGACTGTTTCCGTGTTTTTTCTTGTTCCTTCATCCCGGCAGCTCTAGGACGGATTAATTATTTAAAATTTTACTTCGGCTGCCTCCACTTTGGTGACATGTTCGACCAGGCCAGGCCAGGCCGAAAACTTTTTGACGATTTCATGGCGGGAGACGAGAAAATTAAATTTTTGGGAATTTTGTCGCAAAAAGTTTAATTAATCATTAATTGGAAGCCGGCCGAGACGATTGAGACAAAAATTCCCAAAAGAGTATCACTTAATTAAGAAGTTACAGTGGAAATTAAAATTTGGGACCGGAAGATTATTTCGAAGTCATTAAGACGTCACTTTTTTTATTCTCTCTAAATAATCTATTATTGACATTATTTATTATAAGCCGAGTGTTCAATGAATTTAAAGTTTTTTGCTCGTTACTTATATCAGTTAGATAAATATGCAGATCAACAGCGCGATCAATTGATCTATAGGAGCAGCTTTAGAGCTACACTCGGCGGCTTATTAACCGGAAAAAGACAACGAGCTGTTAAGTGATTTCTCTGGAATTTATGAGCTCCGATTGAGATTGTTCTTCCAACAAACATTCGTTTGAAAAGGAGAAGAGAAGAAAACCCGCACAACGCAAAATCGGATAAGTACCTATAATGCTCGTTGTTCTAAACGAAAGTTAATTCGACTCAAATAATTTATTGACAATTATTTTGATTTTATTGATGGCTTTTTATTATTCTATTCGTGAAAAATCTATTCTTTTAATAACTATATTTACATTTACCGTTTTAATGGTATACAAATTAAAATTCACCCTCTGTTTTCAAACGAATACGTCGCCATACGCGTCAGGTATTGGGGAAAGTATATTTTAACGGGGTGCCACATCAATAATTTTTATATTTAATAAAATCTATTAGTCGTGTTTTATCAATTTTTAAACTTGAATACAATTAAATGTAACGTCCACATTACATACAATCAATTTAGTCTGTTCTGAAACGTGCTCGTTAAGAGAAAGCAATTTTCCTCTTTCGCATAATAAAATCTACCTCAAAATTTCAATGAAACTTTAACCAACCATTTCTTAACTATAAACGGTGGTTAAATAGTTTATAACGAGGCGAACATAAAATGGAGAACCACCCTGTGGCCGTAAAAAGCAGTATGCACCCTTTCCCAATATACACCGAATGGCATTACGTATTCCGCTACGGTGTTGCTCATAAAACGACTCCTTATTGCCCCTCACTTTCCCCCGTTGCCCCGTCCTCACCCCATGAGAGGACCTGCCGTTGCCTGCCGAAATTTTACATTCGCTGCTGATATTTCCCGGTTTCTCTTTCTCTTGTAGTTTTTACTAAAGTAACTTGTGATTGTATAAGCATGATATTTTTCAATGAGACAAAAATGTGCATCGCACTTATAGGAGAAATTTAATAAAATAAAAAAAACAAACTTAATTTTTTATGTATTTCACAAATATATATATATATTGGTACTACGTACTCAGTTTTTTAGATTTCATCACTTATATAAATTTGATTACAATCTAGATAATGTCACTTCACTAGAACGGTTTTAGAAAGATTTAAGAAAAGTGAATATATGATATGGAGATTCCTAGTGAATTAGAGAATAACGGAAGAAATTATAAAGCACGGGTCACGAATTAACTTAATCCCCGAGTTTTATGACAAATCAAATCAAACCCTAATCCATAAATAGAATAGGTAAGTAAGAAAAATTAATGAAAACCATCTATTTTCTTCTTCTCACGTTTTCTTTCGATAAAACCGAACGGCTACACCAAAACGAAACATTAAACTCGATTCCCCCTTCAGATATATAATTAATCTCTATCTCTATAATAACACGTTTGCCAACATGCAAGGTGACCTTTCATCTCAGGCCAGTATTTACATTTTCGAATTAATTAATTAAGAAGTGCAGAAATCCACGCTGTCATAACCTCTTACTCAGTGTTAATGATAATTACAAGACCACATGCAAATATCCAACGTGGGCCGCAAAAAACGCCGCAACACAAAACTGGACATTTGGTCAATTACCTTATCAAGAATTTTACGTGTAGGACAAAAACAAAACTGTTTATTAGTTTGCAAACTTTTACCATTTACACCAACGACAATAATAAAATGATTTTTCAGAAGACAAGCCAAGCCGTATTTAGTTTCTCAAATTTAAACATATCAAGTGGAGGATAAAAGACGACCAACATTTCTAGCTACATACTCGTATTTCATTAGAAACTTTTTTCTCGTATACATCTACTTTCGATTCTGTAAATGACGTTTTGTTTAGGGGGGTCGTCACCACATTTTCCATCTTCTATTTTGACACGGGATATTTCTAAATCCCGAAACGTTGAAACGTGTTTCTGTTCAACGAGAATGCCTCAATCAAGTGTTTCCTTTTTTCGATTCTCTCCAAAATTAGAAACCAGAAGCGAAACATTGTGTGTAATAAACACGTAAATAACACGATGAAACCTCGAAGCTTTTACAGCTCGTCTTTTTCAATCGACCTCAAATTATTCCGCCGAAAATCAAAAATTTAAATAGATTCTTAAACGATTATTGTTTTGTCATGTTTAGCTTGAGAAAACATTCCAAATTAGATCCAAACGATCGTTTGCTTCTAATCGAAATTAATTTTCTTTCTATCTATTCTGGCCATAATAAAATATTAGACAATTGGCCTTTAAAATAAGACGATGTATTTAAAAGCTGAGGAAAGGGAGGATAAATAAACAATTTCTCTTAAATGTCGAATGTTGTGGTTTTTGGTGGAATTTTCGGGGCAAGCTCTGCCACGTACTCAACTAATCCCGTTTTGTGTACAAAAATAAACTTTGAATGAGGGCCGTAGTTTAGAATAATGACGGAAAAAATAAAACAGAAGAAAATTAAGCTACTCCGGAATGTCTCGGCTATTGTGATCATGGATTAAGTGATGACGGTTTAATGTAGCGATTTCTCTTCGGGATGTTTGACATTTCGGAGGAAACATTTTTGAAGATTCTCGCTATTATTTCGGAATAATTTATTACTAGATTCGATTTTATTAGATTTTAAATAGTTTTATGCATTTTTAAGGCTTCACGAAAATGCAGATTATGATCACTTCTCTAGGCAAATTATTTCTTTGATTGATCTATAAAAAACATCATATACATTTATGTGAATACTATAGCAGCCTATAACTTTTATTATCTTGTTTTTTATTACAATACGGCCCTTTGTTATAGAGTTTAAATACGAAAAATTAATGGTCGAAAATTTCTATTCAGAATCTGTAGTTAACCGGCCTTAAAAGAACAATAAAAAGTTGAACAAAAACAATAAAAAACGGACGTTTTGGCTTAAGCTACGACGAGTTTCTGGGTGTCCGAAACCGATTATTCATCAATAACAATGCAATCCTGCGTATCCGGTACGTTATTAAATAACCATAAATTTTAATGGTGAATAATTGCTGAAAATAACCTCATAAAAATCCAGTTGGTTGACTGAACGTTGAGCCAAAGCATAATCACAAGACAATTGACGAAAAATAATAAAAAGAAATGATTTCTTCAAATGTTTTGTAGTGAAAACTTTGAAATGATCACTTATTTATCCAACTAAAAGCAACAAGGATACTCGAAACGACCAATGGTAACAACTTCACCAAACTACCTGAACAATTTTAGATTTATTTCCAATATTTGACCTAAACCGTTTCGTTCAACGTATCTCACCGTAAATATCAATCAGTTCAAATGGTGGGCAGACGAAAAGCTGAAACTCCTCAAAATGTCAAAACTAGAACGCAAACAAAACTAATAACGGAGCTTGAACGTTCGGCGAACCGTCGAAATGACTCTTTTGAGCTAATAAAGCAAATACTTTGGCGCCCTCTCGTGCCGCAAATACACCGAAAAGCCATTACAACACACGGTAGCGAATTCTACAAACAGACCAAGTTTCGAAGGCCCTTTACACACTTTTCACTGATGCGATAAATTTCAGCAAAAAGTATCAACAAAACAGCGGCAGCGTATATCGCCAAGTTTATACCTTTAAAGTACGCCTCTTCTACGCTTATGAGTATTTACACGTTTCGACAAAAATCGCTTCTGTACAGTATTTTTCTTCCGGTTATTAGATAATGATTATTAATACAATCGAGATTATTATGGAAGTCCAATTTTTTTAGCGAATATTCCATTTTGTTCCGCTTGTTTTCTTGGTTTTTATAATATTTTCGGTTTGTGAGTTTATTTCCAGCAAAAATTAATGAACTAGAATTTCCATCTAGACGCGATATTTGTTTTCACCGTTCACTAACTCACATTCCAACTGTTTTAATTAGTGTTAAAACGCACCCAGGGTCGGACTTTATCTAAGAGCGTTTAAAAATAACTGGCTAATGATGTGTTTAAAAAAAAACCGACTCTTTCTTCAATAATATACAGAGCATCTTACAATAGATTTAAATTTATTGTAATAAAAGAACGTTTGATTTGATGATTTGAAACAAATAGAAAAATGAATTTATATTAAAATATATCTCGCAGTAATTATAGTTCCTAATATGTTACTTTTCCTTACAGTTGTGAATAATATTTTCACAAAGGATAGTTTCTATTTTTTTTTTAATTTCTACTGAAATAAAAAAAACAATATTCTGAAGTGAGAAATATCACGGATACGGACCTGCGGTAAACCGCGTCCTGGCACGAATTCAGAACTTTTGGTTTTCACCACTTCAGGTGCATTGCAAGTAATTTAAATGGAATTGCAGTAAATCAAAGAATCTTTTTATTATTTAATTAAATGAAAATTTTGAAAAGGTGACATGGCACTCGCCAAAAATTAGTTCTAAGAACGCTATTAAGATACGTATTCTAGGAAACATGTTTTCTTGAGAGCAATAATAATATTATTATTTGACGGCCTTATATAGAATTATTGCCGATATTTTTCGAATACAATTACTTTAAATACCAATTAAAAATATGCACGCAATCCTGTTATTTCCTGTTTAAAGATAACCTAAACATAAATATAGTAATAGTGTCAATAAAACAATTTTTTAGAGAATCCTACATTTTTAAAGCCAATGGTATTAGTATCTGCCATTTTTAATGGTTGAGAGTTTGCTACTGTTAATGAAATATTTTTTTTAATTTACGTATTAAAATTAATTTTCACAAATGCTTACTTAATCTTAATTATAAATGATTCATTTTAAATCTATTAAAATGAACTGATCTAAATTTTAAATTTACCACAATAAAATTTTTTACATAATCCTTTGACCAAACTATTACTCAATATTAAAGTAGTTCAGCAAGACAAATTCTAATAAATAGAAATTTTCAAAATTAATTGCTTATTTGTTTTTTTATTATAAATTATGAAAAATGATGAGAAATGTATTTATTTTTTTAATAATATCGTCTCAACTGCTGCTACTTTTTTTAGAAAAAAAAAAAAGAGTTGTAGAGATTTAAGAGTTGTAATGTCAAATTGTGTTGTGATTTCTCAAATCAAAAATTCGTTGTGATCAAAACAACGATGGCCTAAAAAACACGCAGTTTTATAACACTTTTAGTAGTTGACAAATTTTAAGATTATGTCATTTTAATAAATTTTATGTTAATTTAGGAGACCCGTGTTTTAAACATTTAAACAATACGGACAGTTCGACATGTTTTGAAATCAGCCTTTATATATGATTAACTTAATTTTTAAAAATCCTTTTT
The DNA here is from genome assembly GCA_951812935.1 of Hermaeophaga mercurialis. Taxonomy (NCBI): domain Eukaryota; kingdom Metazoa; phylum Arthropoda; class Insecta; order Coleoptera; family Chrysomelidae; genus Hermaeophaga; species Hermaeophaga mercurialis. The sequence continues at coordinate 57,748,959 of OX638358.1, forward strand.
AAATCGTTCCGCATTTTTTATAAAATACGTTTTCATAACAAATAATTATATTAGTCTCTAGACTTGATTGTTCAAACTGCATAATGCATAATTTCCAGTTACTGTTTAAATTTACTAAGAAACTTAAAAATTTCTATAAAATTTGCATTGTAATTATATGATTTATCCTTGTTAAATAGGAAATTTAAAAAAATATTAATTATAAGTATTCATGCACAATTTAAGATTTATAAAAATGATATGACGCTAGACTTAATTAGTCGTTATATGCTGTATAGAAGTTAACATGTTGTATGAACTTACTAATTAGGATTTACAAACATATTGTGTTAATTTCTAATATCAAGATTTCTAAAATTTGAGTTAATTCAAATATTTTTATTGATGTAATACCAAGAAATATTAACATATATTTGAAAATGTTATTATATATATATAAATATATGTAGTTTGGAGTAAAACATACATTGTATTTGTTTGTAACAACATATTCCGTTTAATTTAGCTTCTCGATTCAACAACTCGAGCGAAGTGCCAGACAATTTATCCCGTGTTTATTTGTCGTCCCTAAAAAGCGAAAATCTTAAGAGCCAGCCGTACACTCGAAAAAATGCTTTCAAGTAGAAATGACATCATAGAAGGCTGCTTTTGACATGCTGCTTAAGCATTACTCGAAACAAGCGCGCATCGCCTAATTACGTTTCCTCCGTCCCTGTTTAAAACTCGCGTGGGTTTTTGCTCCGGCTCTTACATTTCATACAAACCGTATGCCAGCCAGCCGGCCACATCAAGCCTCACAACCATTCCATCTTTCGATGGTGCTTACTTATCCATCCCGTGGAGAGAAGACCAAACAGACCAAACTACACATTCCGGAATAATATTATCACGTACGCAAACATTTTATTGCCGATTTACTTTTTTTCTTATCCGCAAGAGTCTATAAAAAAAATTTCAACAATATGTCCCGTTAACGTTTCTAGAATTTTAATCTTTTGGTCTTCGATCAAGCACAGATTCTGGATTGTGTTAGGAATTAATTCAGTGTTTAGAAGAATCTTCTAAATTCCGGCACGTAAAATATTCACTTACTTACTTACTTAGTAACGTAAGAATAAATGACAATGTACGAGTGTCTTGATTGCAACTTGTCTCTTTACTCGTATCCATGACTACGCATAAGTGCCTTTTCGTCTATTGTGCTCGAACTCGAACTAAATGCAAATGTGGGTTCGTATAAACAAAAGACTCGGTATATTTATTTCGTGTGGAATAATGTTATGGAGATGTCCAAAGACAGAAAGAAAAGTCTTTGTATGTTCCAAGTAACGAAAAAAGTAGACTATACTATTTCACTTAGTGATAAGATTGAGTATTTTAAGATATGAGAGCCAGAAGAAGAAGCTTAATCTCACGTTACACATCTGTACCTTCCCACAAATATTTTTAAATCAATTAGAAGATAATGAGTTCTGCTTAAAGTCAATTTTTCTTTACATATGGCCCGAACTTGCCCACGTACTTAATCTTAATACAAATGTCATGAGTTTCGGTTTTTATCTTCACGAATTACGATAAGGACCTATCTCAGGGGTTAAATATAGTAATGTGTCATTCTGTAGATATCAACTGACACTAATATTATGGGAATAAATATGGTAATGAGGTTTAGGTAATCTTCCTGTTCGTCATAATAAATAGGACGTTGATAGGGTTGAAATCGATGCGGTAACTTTGATGAAATATATTTAGTAATTCGAGGAATTAGTTGCTTCGAAGCAACCGATTAATTATCACTTTGGTTATACCTACTTCTTCAAGCAAATAAAAATATAATATCAGGAAAAAGGAAGTGAGAAAACAATCAAATCCCAAATAAAGCTCGCATCGAACTCCCCGTTTGACATAAAATTCAATTACTACCGAAAACACAATATTTTTCGTTCATAAGTATGTCACCAAAAGCGATGTGTAGCTGTCGCGTCCCCCGACGAATATCGGGAATCACCCTTATTCCGGAATCGGAGGCTGCACTTTCCCTACGACAAGCATTTCCTGTCGGGGAGTCCCGCGGGACCAGAGACTGCTAATTGCCCCCCTTCCATCGGCCCAAGGGGGATGATTTCGTTGGCATGTGTTCGGCTTCAAGTTTCTAATTCTTCGGGAATATCGGGAATAACTGAGGATTTGCAAACTAAGGCGATACATTGGCGCAACAAAATCGGTATAACGTTTTTAAATATATTTTCAATTTTTTTGGAAGGAGATCCTTACCGATTATAAAAATGTTTCACATATAAAGCTATTTTTCGCTTTTTTTAGAATAAGATTTTTTTAGATGACTAAATGTTAGTTAACAAATATGTCATATATATAGTACTTGAAAAAATCTTTATTTTTTAAAAACTTACGGGAAATGCCTGTTTCGTATACGTTTAATATACTGAATTTAAATTAAGTCTTTTTCATAGATTTTATATTTTTCAAAAAATTTACAATTTTTTGATTTTTCGTAATTTGAATATTGTCATAGGCAAAATTTTGACTAAATGAACTTTTATACAAGTAAAATGAAATATTTATTAAAACTAACTAAAGCTAATTTCAACTTTCTGAAAGTCTTTTTTCTTATAAAAAATCCGATGAGCGCGCCGCTGGTTATTGGTTAAAATCGAGAGGTCTAATTTATCGGTTGTACGACGGTCATTATTTTTGGATTATCCTGTATTCATTAAGGCTAATTGGTTGTTATTAGCTGGTAGCCCAAGTGCCATAAGTTCTAATCAAAAAGCCAATTGCTTTTTGGGAACTTTTAATCATTGGATTTATGTCAGTTCCCCAACTTCCGCGAGGATATTTCCAATCCGCTCATGTTTTACAATATAACAAGAAGAAAAAAAGCCACTGGCTCCCGCGAAAAATCTTTTTATTAAGTAACACAGGATGTTTAAATAAAAAGGTAAATTAACTCATTAATTAAAAATTGAATATTTTCTGGTTTTTAATGCTTTTTGTAAATTAACTAATTATATTTTAGTAAAAATGCATTAATGGCACTTAAATGTGATTTGTGAAAAAACAAGGAGTTCCAACGTTTCGTTTTTTCGCCAAACATTCAACTTTGGTGATAAATAATTCATTGTTTACTTTTCTAATCAACATTTATCTATGTAAGAACGCTTTCCTTTGATATTTATATGCGAACAGTTTGTGGAGACAGTTTTTGCAAAAATTTTTTTTGTAACAGATAAAGATAATTACAAACTTTCACCGAGTGACTTTCCTTGAAAATAATATTTTTGTTTCCTAAATTAATGGCTTTAATGAGTGCGGTATTCAAACGTTTCTTGGTTAAGATTTAAATGTAATTTTAAAATTATGCTTTATTAACAATCATTCGGACAAAAAATGTTTCCGGAGTTGGATTCAAGAGTTTATCTGAAACGCTTTAAGAACTTTGCTTTAGTGAAAATGACTTTAAAGGTTTATCTAGATTTGAAAATTACGTTGCCGGTGATATAATGGAGATGCGGGTATTTATCTTGTAAAATCGCGGTAAGAAACTCTGAATATAGTAACGAACAGGAATGAAATAAATTTCGGAAAAAGAAACTTCCCAAAAGAGAGAAAGAAACCGTATTAAAAAAAAATCAATAAAAATTGATCGCTATGTAGAAATCGGTTTGCAAATGATAGCAGAAATGGACTTTTAAGATTAACTATCGGCTCGAGAGTTCGTTTGATTCACCTCCTCAAATAGAGTATCTCATGTAAATATACAGTATTTATTAGCGAAGTCCGTTATTTGGCAAACATTAACGACCGATTCAAATTCAAATGTCAAACAAAGGGCAGACCCTCGAAGGACTCAAAGGAAGCGAATCCTTTAAGGCGTCTCCACTAATCTTGATTCTATTTACTCTCTAATTTATGGATATTAGAATACACAGTACGAACCGTATGATTTACAGATTTGCTTGCTCAGTCTGCCCTTTATTCGGAAAGCCAAAAGGCCGAAATTCAAAAGACAACGTTAACCGATAAACAAAATTAGAGTATTTCCTTTTAGCCTTATTTTAGGATTCTTTGACATTTTTCTTGACCTCCATATAAATATCCCAACAAACGATTGTCCTTTTTGCGATTCAAACGTTTCCAAGATCAGAGTTCGCGTCCAGCCTCATTTATTTCTACTTTTCGTTTTTACTGGTGTCCCCAGAGCGAAAAGTGTCATCTAGATGGATCGCCGGGTTATTTTTCGACTTCATTTCGAAGCAGACAAATCGAGGATCGTGATACTCCGTAACGACACCTTTAATAGATTTTTGTGTCTTCAGGAATGTCTTTTAGCTAGTTTCGAGCCGTTTCAATACAGTAGATCGATCGACCGTGAGAAAAGCAAGTAGCTGTGAGCTGTGAAGACGAGTCCACTCATTTGTAACCATAAAATGTCACTTTTTACCAAGTACACGAAATATTTAAATATTATAATATTTCAAGAATAAATGAAACGGTACAATCATTCATCAAAAATAGTTTATGTTATTTGGTTTTTGGTTTTTAAAGGCTACAAAAAAGGTAGTGATTCCGATATTATTTTAAGTTTAAATTTTTTCACCATCTTGTTCAAGCATTATGTATATATACTCATTTTGTAATTGATCAAAACCATTTTTCACGGAACAAAATAAAAACGAAGGCATTCATCGAGTAGACCGAAAAACGCTCGAAATTATTGAAAGTGTTTTAGGCCTCGGAGAAGTTGAGAGACAAAATTAGGTCGAGGTAGTTGTTCTTTCAGTTTACGCTTCGTAACTAACTTCATTAACTAACAGTGTACAGTTTTAGAGGAAGTTTGCGCGCTTCTTTGTGTTCTGAGACCAATAAATGAAATTTATGAGAAATTATGAGTCGTTACGGTATATGTGGCCGTTACAACAATATTGTTGTTTGCGAGAGACGAAAATGGAGTTTCCCGGCATTTATGATAAATTGCTTTCAGCGGAATTAAATGTGGGGTAATTATTTTCGGGGTGAGTATGGTAGCGAAGACTAATTGCTAAATATTAAATACACTGCGAAATGAAATTTCCCCAATTCCTCAACCTCGAAAAAGAAAATTATTTTTCAGTCCTTCTTTTTGAATTCAGCTAAAACATATTTATACAAACCGAACAATACTAAAATTATTTTTTTATTTTGCAATCATTTAAGGACTTAGTTCTAACAAAAGAGATAAATTTGATATAAACATTGTTTAAAATGATTTACATGGTTTTATTAGTAGAAGAAATATATTTTGGGTTTGGCGCCACGAAAGTTGCTGAAAATCGTATCGTTTGAATTCAAGCGGTATAGCTTGAAAATATACGTGACGCTTTTAGTAGACCTCACAAAGCGTTATCGGTAAAATGTAATACAGTGCATACGTACAATAAGATTTTTTTGGTTAGGTTCAAAAAGCTGTTCAATTTTTTTTAAACAGCATTTTATTTAATTTCTTTGTCTTAGCAACCGCATTTCGAATCGAAGAAAATAAATCCTTTTAGTGTTTTTGTTAAATTTTCCCGTTTCTAATAACTCCTCAGACTTTCCTCAACTTTTCATTTATATAAGATGTTTTCCTTTTGTTATCGATAAGTCAGAGCCAGGCCTTATTTCGTACGCTTTCGACTGCCAAGTAATCTGGTTCCACAATTCCCATTTTTCTCCAAAAACTTTAAGTACTATTGAAGCGAAATATGAAACCCTTATCTATTTTTCTTTAATTTGAAAGTTTTCTAGTGGAACGTCGCTCGTCTTTTTCAGTTTTTCGGCGGTTCTTCGATTTATATCTCTTTCGAGCAGAAACCGGCGAATAATTTATACTTATACATTTCTCTTATGACTTTTTAAATACGTTCGCACAGAAAGTTGACATTATCATTCAACCATTTATTACGATTAAAATGTTTCAAAGTTTTATTTGTGTCTTTAAGTGTTTTTATTATTGGAAAGTAAACAAATTTCTTTAAAAATAATTAAATCATTTTTTTAAATTTTCAAACTACTTTATCAGTTTTTTACAATCTCCAAAAACAAAGAATTTTCATGTTTTCAAGGATATTAAAAATTCTAATAAAACATTTATAATCTTCCTTGTGGTGCTTGGATTTCTAATGAAAATTTAAAGCTTATACACATTTTTTTTTTGAAAATAAACTCCGGCAGAAAGGAGAACATTTCAGTAGTATTCTTTTTATCGTCAAGTATTTTCTCAAACTTTATGGAATATATTTTTTTAATAACGTTTATTAATTTCTTGTGTAAACGTAGCTCGAGTTCCACAATGACGAATCTGAGTGGGAACCGCGAATTTTCTATTGAACTTCTATACGTTGGCTCATTTTTTGGCAATATGTCTCCCCTACGTTTTCAGATAAAACAGTGCCTCGGGCGACCACATCTATTTGCAAGATATATTGTCAATTTTTCAACTTTGCTTCGAGTTGTTTGTGCTTTTTACGAGAAAAGTAGATTTTCTTACAGGTGAAACTTATTTGTCTCCTTTCATATTGATAAAAAGAGTATACGAGGTTGTCAAAAAAATAGCCGAGCTAAAACACTTTTAGAACCCAGCTAAACAATTGAGTATCTAATGACCCATCAATTGTCCTAAATTATCCTTTAAATTACGAAAGACACGTTGCGAACTACCCCAGGAATGAATGCTCTTAATTGAAAATGCACCCCTGCCAATTGAGCTGGATATCCAATAAATAAAAAATTACTCGGAACACATCCCCTGACTGAAAAAAAAAATTATATGAAGCCCTAATTGGCCACCCCTCGGTGCCCTTATCATGTGTTTACTTAATTTGGATTGAATAATTGGTCCGGGTCTAATAAAGGGGGCCTCTAAATAGAACAACTTAAAGGTAAATAATGAAAGGAAATTAGGGAATTTTAAATGGAATGGAAGGAGAGACTACAGGAATTCTGCTCCAGGAGAAGTATTTTTAATCAGAGAGAACAAAGGCTTCTGATTGAACTTTTTATAATTCATTGCCCAACAAAGTATACGGCTAGTTTGAATAAAAAATACGTAATCGCTTTTACTATTTAATTACAAATATAAAAACTTATTTGTTTGGCAACTGATACTAACTCTATAATAAAACGATGAAAAAAAAAAAGATCGGTTTTAAAGTCTGAAGGAATTTTAAATTGATTTTCTTCTGCAAGATTTTACGAAACTCGGTATACATTTACTCTATGCATATTAATTATTTATAGTTCTCTCTCTCTCTCTCTCTCTCTCTCTCTCTCTTTCTGTAGAGTTAGTATCGTTGGCGAAACAATTCAGCTGTCAAATATGCCGGCAGCAGCTGCCACGCTCTTAAAAAGACTCGGCCTGCACAACACGACTTCACATACTTATTAAAATATAATTTGCAACATCTTTTGGATCTCATTCCCATGCCTAAATGCGTCTTCGGCGTGATGAGCCCCTTTTCAAAAGTAAAACAACGATTTACGATCAAGAACAAAGTGGATGAAGAAAAGAGTCAATGTTTAAATTGAAGAAAATAATTATACCGTACAAGTACGGATGTTCATAGAAATTAGAGTATTTAAAAAAAAATAAATAGAAATGATTCAACTAATTTCCGTATTCTTTGATAAAAAAATTTTTTACGGAACTCGTTAAAAGACCATATTTCAAATTCTTTAATAAACTTCATATTTGTGGAATAGTAATATAGTTCCGGATGGTATGTCTGGCTGTTAAAACAACAGCGACTATTTTTTTTACGAACATTTTACTAGCCTGTAAATCACTTTTCCAAATAATCATTACGAACGAAACCTTCTTCGATGCCGCTTTCGTTTTTATTTTCAGTTACCCGTGCATCATCTTCAGTTCATACTCGAACCGCACCGTTTTTATTCTTGTTTACACCTACAGCAAAATGTACAACGTGGAATCCGAAAGTATTTCTACAACTCATAAAATACTGTTGATATATTTGAAAATTGAAAATTTTTACACGATAATAAAACCGAAATAAATGGAAGACAAAAAAATCAGAAGAGGTTACTGAATTAAAAGTAATCAATTATTTGTTGAAAAACGAAAACTAGAATTAAAAAAATGAAATAATGGATAAAGCATAAAGCCATATTCAAAACATATAAATATCTAGAGCCTAGAGCACTGAAAAAATGATTAAGAATTAATAAATAAACAAAAACGGAAAAAATGACAAATTTAAAAAGAATCGTCAAAATCGGAATTATTAATGATATAACAATTGAAGAAAGGATTCTATACCGGTTAGAATGAATAACGAGAGATAGACGAAGAGAATATGGAAAGCAAAGACTACAGGAAGGAATAGAGGAGAATACGAAATAGTTCATGAAAGTGACGATATAGCAACCAGCTCAAAAAATGGAGAAATTGTCTTAAAAATTAAAACTTTAAATATTTTGACACCACAACGCAACAAAGGAAGAACTATATATGTATTCCTATAGAAAATTATCAATCTACGAAAGTTTTTAATAACTAATTTATAATTTTATTATTCAAATGTCCAATTTTAATCCGAGATTTGACTTTTAATTTTGAACCTTTCCCGCTTTAGAAATATCGATAGATATACTCAGCACATTTAACATTTTGCGAGAAATTTTGATTGTGATATACAATCTCTGTGACATTTCCCTCGCACACTTTTGATGTTTTAATAATATCTTTGGACTTTTTGTTCCACGCTGTAAGTCTAAATATAACTCGAGATGAATTTATTCTCAAGTCAAAGTAAGCCGTAAGTTGTAAATTCCCTTGTCATAATAAAATAGCATAATGTTTATTTAAGTGTACGATAATGGCGAGAAAAGCAACTTTGTTGAAATTCATTTGGAACGTGTGAAAATTGTAAATTTGCAAACCTGCAAGTTTTTCTTGTTTTTAATTCCAAGAAACCTTTTAAGTTGACTGGCGTTTGTATCATTAAAGATCGTTTACATTATATAGAGTGATAAATATTTCTATTATAAATCCCTGGCTAAAAGTTAAAAATGATTAAATATATTCTCAGGGTCTTCTAATAAAATTGGAGGGGAAAAAAGTCTCCTGTCGAATCAAAGTGTCAACTGTCAAGATCTAATTCGACAAACGGGAAACTTCCCGTCAAACTACGTAGTTTTCCATCAACTTCCGCTGAATATTTCAACAACTGACTCTTTCTTAGAGAAAGAACTTCAACTCCCCCGTTTTTTTGACCGGCAATTATGGAAACACTGTAAAATTTTCGAATAGGGTGTCTTAGGGTCACAACTGACAGCTCTTAGGGTGTTTTTTAATATTGTTTTTTTTAAATTCGAACTGTTTCTTAAAAAAAATTGTATTTCAATCCGTAAACTCTGCCATAAAAATTAACGAAAAATACGACTACTCTCACCGTGTAACAATCCTTTTTAATACTTGTCGATTTATTTTAACAGCCAGATAAAAAATGGGTTTTAATGAATAGGGTTATTAAGAAACGCTTATTTTGGAGATAATTGTTAAACGATCTTTTTCGTTTTAATTTTCATTAGCCGTAATTACAGGGAACTTAAATTTACATATTAATCAGTTTTATTATTTTTGCAAAAATCTCACGAACATATGAATATATAATTGAAATAAGCAAAAAACATGAAATTAAGGGGACGCAACCGTTCCGATATCTACTTTCTAAATTTAAATTCTCGAACAGGTTTTTCAAGTACAAAATACTCATATTAGTTTGCAAACCTGGTAGCTATTAGTTCTGGAGGTGTTATTAAAAACCGAACAATAAAAATGACGTTTCCTTTCCCTTCCCAAATATTTGTAAATCCGTTCCGACTGCGCCACGTGGATTACGACCAGCCAGGATGGCAAACAAAATACGGGCAATAACTCTGGATTATCTTTGGCGTGGTTATGACGCTTGCCAGACATATTAACATCCACTACTAAGTGTTTACCCCCTTTTAGAATTGCTATTTCTAGTTACCTCACATGGAATACATTGAAAGTTAATATTGTATCAGACATAATTCGAGTTTGAAGAGGGCGTTCGACATTGTTATATCGAATAGTGAAGTAGCCGGAAATGTGTGTCGTGCTATTCGGTTCGATGTGATCGTGGCAAAGAAGCATTCGGTCCTAATTGCGGTCCTTATGGGCATGCAAAGGATCCAACGGTGGATAAACGTCGTTAATATCCGAACGTTACCGGGTAATTAAATTTTGGAGTTGCGGTTGGCAACATTGACTGTCAGCGGTTCGAGACCGAATTCCTCTACGATCGAATTGGCATTGCGATTGCGTTCGTTTCGCACAATATGCCTTCGTTATCGTTGCGTCATCAGTGAAAAGTGAAAATTAGCGATTGTGGCAGGAACATGTCGAACTTTAACCAAAATACGATTTGCCCAAACGGATTAGGAACTTTTTAAGTCGTTGAAAAAATAACAAATGTTAATACTAAGGAATGTTGTATTATTAAAGATATTAGTGCCGGAATGTTGGAGATGATGTAGCAATAGTATCAAAAAGTAAAACGGAATTATAAGAAGTATAAAAAAATAAAGATTATTGTAAAAATCGTAATAAACAAATTTCTTTCTCATTTGGTAGTATAACTCTTAAAATAACTAAGCTACTTGGTTTTAGTTTTGGAGATGTGTTTCTTTTTTCATTACCTTTAAAATAAGGTGAAACTCGACAGGGGTTTATCAAAAAAGTTTTAAACCATCTAAAAATGTAATTTTTATGCCCCTTTAGTGATCTCCAAATTTTCAGATTTTTTCTTCATTCGTTAGAAATGTATAGCTCCATCCCGGGACTTTTGGGGAACCCTGTACAGAAAGGCCGCAAAAAATGAAGGTTAGTAAATTTAAATAAAAATACTTTTTAGTTTCCATGAGTATCACTTAAATAAGTTAGTCTGAACAAAGTTATTTCAATTTATGTAATAAAATTGAATATCTGGCGGCGACATCCGACCCCTGATTGCATCGCTATTTGACAAAAAAACATCAATTAAATTCCTATGGGGTGGGTACAAAGGACTTGGGCAAAGTGAAAACATTTTTCGGGCAGTTCACGTTGACATTTACACTAGGGGTGCAATGATACATTACGGGGGCTTTCCACGTATTTTAGGTCGTTTCACTTTTTTCCAATGAGCAAAAAATAAAAAGGCAGGTGATTCAAAAGGCGGAACGCTAAAAGGGCGTAACGCCGGATTGCCGCTGAAACCTTCAAATTTATTGTACTCTGTATGCATATTGTACCTGGTCTGTTTGCTAACAGAAAAAAAAATACCTTTCGTTCGTGTTAAACAGATTGCGTTAGCATTAATTTCATTTGAATATATAATTACAATGGCGATGAATTAAATGATGACTATTTTTTTTATTATTCTGAAAAAGGACTTTTTCAAATCATCCCTCACTTAAGAAATATAATCCCTTATTCGTGAATCATAATCTATACTCCCTATACAAATGACCAAAACGATTCTTACTCATGCAAGAACTAATTTTAGACAAGAAGTTGCGTCTGTTTTTAAGTGCGTTGCGATCCCGAGCGTGATTCACATCTAAACTTTGGGCAGAACCACTTGAACGGTATTACGTTCCATATCTAATAGCTTTCGGATGAGGTCCGTTCTATTTTAGGGATTCCAGTATGTATTAGTCACACAACGGACACTGGTCAATGTTTTTGCCATGCCAAGATTCCCCATATCTAATCCAGATATTTTCGCCTGAATTATTAACGCATTTACATTTGAATGGACATTACGGAGAAATGTATTGAACAAAAAAAAATGGTATAATAATATGGAAAAATAAATCATACTTATCTTGCATTTCCACAGTCTTCCAAAGCGTTTTAATATACATTCAAGTCTATACCTACGTTTCGGTATCTGACCATACCATTTTCCGAGACAGAAAGAAGTTTGACAGATCTTTTTTAAAAACGTAAATAAATTTCATGTCATCCACCTGACAACCAATCATTATGAGGGAATATTCTTTTTTTTCTAAAAAATATAGGCTCTATATAAGTCACGTAACACAAAACACAAACCTACACTTAATAACACAATGAAAACACCAGTGGAAGTACTTCATATAAGTGACAAGAAAGACGAACTTGACTTTTTTCGAGGAATATAAATAAAGGAACGCCTAAAATATCCTTAATATAGAGTTTTGAGTGAACAACTAAACCTGGGCAGTTCAATTATCTTAGATCACCTTTTCAACTAAATAATACTAACCAAATATTGTTTCAGAAAAAGAAGAATATTGCTTAATACCGATTGGTTGTCATGTTTATGTCTTGCAAAACGGTATTGTCAGATATTGAAACCTAGGTAGACCTTAATACATATGAAAACGCTTTGGAAGACTGTGGAAATTCAAGATAAGTATTATTTATCTTTCCATATTGATTATGAATAATTTCCACAAAGTAAGAGTCGAAACAATTCATTTAAAACGGTATAAAATATAAGTTTAGAAAGAACATCTTTACCAAATGACGGCCTTATTCGGTTGTAAAATAAGAAAAAGAACACACTTTGTTAAGTTTTTTTTTTAGTTTTCCTGACGTTCGCCGGAAGCTCGAAATGAAAATTAAAGTTGTTTTTTGCGAAAGTATTGCAAAAATCTCGCCGTATTTTATTTGTTTGAACTGGCAATGCCCATTATTTGCATTAGATGATTAAAGGATAACGGAAGTACTTCACGAAATGAAGTGTATGAACATGTATGTACACATATTCGTAATTTTATAAATTGCTGCTTCATTTTTTTTTAAAAACGTCCCTGAAAATTGAATGTATTTTTATTGTAAAAACCTGCCGAATAAATTTTGTAATACTGGTGTGGGTTTAAGAAATGTTCTTTATAGAAAGCTGTCTTTAACAAACTATGTTGAAAATGAAACTAAATACACGCAACATTAATTTGCTTCCGTCAATTTAACGTTTCACTACTTTTATCGATGTCAATTTCATTGAATTTGTATACTTTTCTTGGCTTCTCGAAGATTTCATTTAACAAAATGTTCGCGAAAATATAACAGCTGTCAGCAGTTGTTATGTGCATACAAACCTATATAATATCAGTAGTATTTCTTCACTACGTTCATTACTTGTTGTGCATTTCTTTTATTGTTACAATTTTCTTTCTTTCTCTTTTTGTGCCCAATATTACAATACATTTCTTAATACTTTTTTGTTACTTATCTTAGTACGCATAAAAGGAACGGTTTTGAATCGTCGAATATAGTAAACAGGAGCATTTTTATTTTTATGGGATCTCCGTGAATGTAAATAAATAAAATATTTCCTGAAAAATATCTCTAGTCTATATTTTCAACGGAAGCCATAAGTTATTAACGAGTTTCGGCGTTCGAGCAGTCCAAGACAAAATTATACGTCTGGACTAGTTCGGGTATAGATGGCGCTAGTGTACGTTGTCCATTATTCATGTTCGTATGTATGATGTACGACAGCAGAGGGTTATCATAAGTTTTCTAACGAAACCACTAGTTACGGACAACGGAGGGTAGTTTTATTAGGGGTTCCGCTTTTACAATCCTATAGGGATATTAGTATTTAAAATAATAATAATAAGTTATAAGGCCGGTAAATACAAACATATATCTTATTTACTTAATAAACAATCGAGCTACTATTTATAAGCATTCGAATCTCAAAGAAGAATAGATATAAAACGCAGTGTGCAATGTTATTTTCCGAATAAATAAATATTTATTTCAAATTAGTTCATCCCATCAGATCAAAGGCGAAGGATTCTTCAGCAAAGAATCCATTTTAATTAAAACGGTAGCGACTAATGTTATAGATAGATTTTCAAACAAAATTGGAAGTTTAAAATAACGAGCAAATATCTTTTGAAAAGAGACAATCGTCGTTATTGACTGTCGATTGTCACACGTTTATACTTTCAAAGTGCCTAAAACCTTCGGAATCGCGAGGAACGTTAAGTTTGGGGGGTAACCAACATTTCCGGGGTGCATTTATAATTGGAGCTGTCTGAAGGACACCCGAAGAGCCTCTTTATACTACAATTTCGCTACAAACTAACGTGTTTTCAGCTCTTCGTCGTATTGTCGAAGTTAAATCAGGGATATTTGCATTATCCTTAACGCATTTCGTCCTCATGATGGCAAGATGGAAAGCTACAGAGGCGGAACTATAACAATTTATTGTATTTTTAAAAATATACGAATTCCCTTTATATTATATACAATTTTAAATTTATATAACCACCATATCGTTAAAACTGACACGGTCTTATATACAAGGTATGTTTGGTATCGATTTCTAAAATTTCCGCAGTATACTTTTTGAAGACTATTATTATTTTCTAACAAAATTCTAACCTCGTTTATCACTTTATTTATGCCCGAAAATCGGACGAGGTCTTTGAAGGAAGACCTGTTAAATACATTGCTAATTTGAACTGTTGTGCAAGTCTGAATTTTAATAACTTTCGTGCTACGCCTCTGATTCAGCAGGAAATATCTCGGCAATAAGCGACAATTTGTGCTAGGGAAACTGTTGGGAAACTTTGTAAGATTTCCTATTGAGTCGAAGAGTTGATGACAGACTTCCATATAGGTGAGTTCAACTGGAATAAACCTCTTTTCCATTCGTTGCTGCAAGACGAGATGGATGTCTCAAGACAAATGTACGCCTACGGTTGCCGCGCAAATAGACTTTTTTTAGGAGGAATGAAATAGTTATATATTCCTAATATGATTGTGAAGTTCCCGTGAAGGTAAATTTCAATGCACTGTTTGCAATTAGCAGCGATAATATTAGAAAGGAATTAGGAAATATGCAAAATTGATTTTCCAAAATAAAATAAAAATATTTATTTAATCTTTCTCTCTTTCTAGATATAATGTGAAATCCGAATAAAACTCTGTCTCAGACTCGGAAAACCCACATAATAATTCGAAGAGCATCTAAAGCCGACTGGTGTACGCCTTTATTCTCATTTTAATATTCGGCCCAAGCTACTTAACGATATGAACCAGATGTAATAACTCTGGAAGAGCTCAACGGCTCAGAATGTGGAATTACAGCCACACTGCATATTACGGTCGGCCTAAATTTATCAAAAAAGAAGACATTTACATACCAATTCTCGCAGAACAATGTTCTCTTCATAATCAAAGGGGTTGGTTTGTCTTTAAATAAAGACGCTTTTAGTAAATCACACTGAAAATATTTTCCCATTACGATCAGCTACGAAGCTTGTTTCGTTTGAAAAATTCACCAAGTTTCAATATATATCAATACGAAATAATATCCATAGAGGATAGTAGTTGCATACGCCGAGTACAGCACTTCGGTAATTGCGAATCAAAATTTCATCAAGCTAACAACCCCAATATACAGCAAATAGATGACACCGACACCGACATCCCCGCAGATAATGGCGAGTCCGTAGCCCAAGGGCCACATCATCTGAATCGGTTATTCAACTAGAACTAGACCAACCGAACCGCCAACATCTCTCTATGCCGGAGTCCCACAGTGGCCGAATATTTTTATTACATACGAGTACTACTCACTTTTCAGTGATATTTACCTGGTCTTTATGTATTTTGAAACGTCATTTCTTTCCGAAATATTTTTCTTTTATTACCGTTTGTTAAAAAAATGAATTTCGTGTTAGTTCATAAACATGGAAAAATAAATAATACTTATCTTAAATTTCCACACTCTTCCAAAGCGTTTTAATATTGATTAAGGTCTACCTAGGTTTCGATATCTGACAATACCATTTTCCAAGACAGAAAAAAGTTTGACAGATCTTTTTTAAAATTGTAAATAAATTTTATGTCATAAACATGACAACCAATCGGTATTAAGCAATATTCTTCTTTTTTTGATAAAATATTTAGTTCAAAAGGTGATCTAAGATAATTGAACTTCCCAGGTTTAGTTGTTCATTAAATACCGTATATTGAGGACATTTTAGGTGTTTCTTTATTTCATATTCCTCCAAAAAATCAAGTTCTTCTTTCCCTGTCTCTTATATGAAGTACTTCCATTGTGTTATTAAGTGTAGGTTTGTGTTTGGTGCTAATGAGCAAATATATTTTTAGATAAAGAAGAATATTGCTTAATACTGATCGGTTGTTATGTTCATTTACGTTTTTACAAAAAATATGTCAAATTTTTATCTATATTGTAAAATGGTATATTGTCAGATATCGAAACCTAAGTAGACCTTAATACATATTAAAACGTTTTGGAAGACTGTGGATATTCAAGATAAGTATTATTTATCTTTCCATATTTATTATGAATAATTTCCATAAAGTAAGAGTTGAAAAAATTAATTTAATTCTTGTTGATAATTTCATAGCATTGGGCAAGAGTAATAAAATCCGGGTACTGAATAATTAAAATTTTTGAAATTTCCATAAAATAACAATTCAGATCTGTTGAGTCTTTAAAACCAATATTAGCTAGATGTTTCTTAGTTGAAAGTTAATGATAGAATGTTTGAACGTGTTGTTTTGTGACTTGTCAATGGGCTTTCTATGTTTCTTGAACAATGAAAGTTGATACGATAAAAAGATATTTACGTTTTAAAAATATGAGAAAGCCGGTTGAAGGATTAGCCTTATAAAATGAATAAAGTAGTGAAATAGTAATATTTTTGTTATTAGAATTTTACAAAGTTGTCACTGTTAAAAATTCTTGGAATTTTAAAAGTGTTACCTGCAAGAAAGTATACGCGCATTCCAAATACTCAAATACTTCATGTAATGTTACTAAATCGAGCGTTTCGATTGGTTAAAAGGCCAAAACATTTTTCCACGATAATTAGATATATTAATGGCCGCACACTGGCACGCATTTTACACAGTATAAATCAGTGGAGGGGATTTAAAATCGGCAGGAAATTGACACCTAAATGCACAAAGGACTCAACAGCCGTGTCAAATGCCTTCTAAAATCAATTCGACTACGTCCTGGGAAAAGTGCACCCTGCTATGACACCAAAATTTAATTGTGGGGCTCAGGGGGGCACATGATACCAGATCAAAACAAAGGGAAACGGCATTTATGTATCAGAATTTCGGGATACACTCGAGGGATAAATTACGTGGCTTTAAAAAATATTTTTGTTACATTTACATTATAAATAAAACAATATAATTATTAGGAGCGGCACAAGGCATTATTGATATGATATTAGTTAAACTAATTAATTTAAAAATTTTGTTAGAAAAGAATAAATTTAAAAATCCTTAAATCACTGGTGATGGTATCTCGTTTTAGACTGTATATAAACCAACAAATATTATAATAAAATGTGACACCCTAATTTAAAGTGAACCACAGACGTTTGGCACCCCAACAAAGCTGCCGTCGCCCCAAATCGAAGGAAAATTTCAATCAGGTTCGCACATATGCGCTTTTATGACTGTCACTAGTCCTTGATTGACTTTGCTCCATTATTGGATAATCATAGATATTGGAGAATGATTGACTTATAGGTATTTATTAGCGAAAAGGGGACTGAAGTGTAAAGGGGGATTGTGAAGCATTCTCGAAGGTATTTTCGTCAAGATTTAAATAATGCGCCCTTCGTGATGAAATTCGAGGGGCGGCCGCCTTTGTCAGACTCTGAAGGACACCTGCAGGACCGTCCCAAGAGTAAGTTGTTCAATTAAAAATGATTAACTTTCAGGAAAATGTGTACTAATATTTTTAAACATCTGCTTAAGAAACCAACTCACTATGAAATATTTAAAGCATGTTAAAATAATAAATTTAATAATAGAAGCCAGGTTTTCTATTACACTATGTGCTCCCGAATGATCATTATCATCTACTATCATCTTCAATTTTTAATAATTTTACTAATCCCTTTTTTTTCCGGTTATCTGGAGACATATTTGGTATTGTAATGAAATGTATCGATGTATACACAAATAGTTAAGTATATTTTCGAATCAGGTCCTGTGTCGATCCTGCAGGACTATTGGCGCTTTGAAAGGTTCGGAAAAGGAAGAATTTCCATATGTGACAAGAGCAAATACTTATGGAATACCATTACGATTCAGTATATAGGAATTTATAGAAAAATAAAAGATGCGAGAGAGGAGGGGTCCTTTTACGGATGCACCCCGGAGATTTTTTTTCGGGATCAGTAAAACAAACCATTTATCAAAATACGTATTTTTACGAGTGGTCGGTCGGAGATAGTCGTTCTGAAAATGCTGGATGGAGTTCTTTCTAAAATAGAACATCTTACGTAAATACAGGACGATTTAAACCGAATTAAACAAATGTTTAAATTATAACTCTAGTAATAGGTTCCTTCATAATTATTATAAAAAATGAAAATATACAAAGTAATTCTGAAAGTGGAAGCTACATTTCGAAATGTAGTTAAAGCTAAAACCCGGATTAAGAAAAGTAAACAAAAATTTAACAGCGTTATGTCGAACATCGTGAACCTCCGTGTGATCTTTTTAATATTCTTCTCAGACGGTCGCTGACAGATTTGTTATTTTCGAATGCGTTTATGAAAATACCGTATCCACTGACGTTGGCTTCACATCGACCAGAACAAGTTTACTTTAGGTGCCGTGTCTTCTTTGACTTGACACGTGTTGAATTGTTATCAAAATATTTGCTCGCTTCGACCTTTTTATAACACGTTAAGTGATATATGTATACGTGTGTGGGGCCTTTCGTGTTCTCTTAGGGCCCTCGCACACCTCAACGAAAACCAATTTGAATAAAATAACAACTATTATTATATAATTAACAGAGACAAATTTTGGAAACAGTTAAAAAAAGATGAGACGGAGGAAGTGGGAAAATTGAAAAGTATATTGTTTAATTCTGGGAAACGGTTTGAAGTGTTACTTGCCAATTAAGTCCGTCCTGTACGTTTGTAAGGAATCCCCTTCTAGTTGAACAATTGCTCGGTCAATTTCAGTTTTCTTAGAGCGAATGTTATGATTAATGCATGGCTTGGCAAGACAAAAGCTTATCGGTACCCTTAGATCTAGTGAGTGGCCGGAGCGTGCTTCATTTGTTTCAATTAGTCACGTGTCTGGCGGCCAAAGGAAGTTACTACCGTCACATTTCCTATGGCATTTAATTATGGAATTAAATGAGATACGCATCGAAGATACCCCCGAGAGGCGCCAAAGATATGCAATTGCGATGAATATACAGAATGTCCGAAAATATTGGGAAAGCGGGCAGAATTCTAAAAGGATTTAACCGGTTTCTAAAAAATACTGGTGTATAAACGAATAAACGAAGTTGTTATTCTCTATTTTTTGAAATTCTACTCTCCGGACCCGAGTTCCAGGTTTCGTGATCTTAAATTATGGAAAACTGGTGCCGCTAATGATGTTCCTTGTCTGAAATTCCTGTCGAATTTAATATTCTTTAGAGTGAGACCCGGCGCAATATATTTTCTGGTTGAAATACTGGTGCAGCAAGTGGTATCTTGGCAAACTATTTCAAATTTTCCTGTGTACGTGCTGTTAAATACTTGAAGGCACGGCTCAAAGGATAACTTTGTTAGAATATAATAGTTTTAGGAGCTATTCAAGTAGAAAATTGAAGCAAAACGGTCCAATAAGTTCGCTTTAAGGTCATAACTTTATCAAAGAAAGGAATGCTTCAAGAGGAGATTGCTTATCGATTTCAGTGACATACAATAACATTTATATTCATTCACACAAAAAAGGATGAACCTTGAACAGACGTCTGTCTGCTACTCTTTATTTTGGACAAAAAAAAATGTTTCCATAATTCTTAAACACATTGTATAACTTTCTACTGCAACCGGTGTTAATTTTCAAATGCTAGACGATTACTTATACTTAGAGTCGTCACCGGGCCGAGAGTTAACTTATTTTCTCATTTCCTGCTGTTCCTTGACACTTCATTAAAAAACGCGATTATGCAAAATAGCAGGAACGCGCTACGTGGCATGAATTGGAATTGATGATGTTTTGATTATACCGAAACATCTATCAACAGAAATATCGTCGTCTTAGCGTGAAAGAAGAAAATGAGCGACGCGGTTCTGGCACAACAAAATCTTTGTAATATTGGACAACAAACGAGATGGGCTGTAGACATTTTACTAAGTTTCAAGTTTTTTACTTTTCAATAAATTATTTCTTACCTTCTCTGACTTTGGTGAGTTCAACAGAGCGACATTGTTCTGTTGCGCACTTCATACTTTGCACATCTTTTCCGTTGCACGCTTTTCTACCACCTTCTGTACCTGGAATGCATTGCCTTTTCCTCGTTTTGGTGCAATCTTGGTTACATTCCGACCATTCAGACCAAGAGGACCATCGCGCCGGCTCCACTATAGACAAAGTTTAACAACTCACTAACGGTGAAATAAATAAATATAATTTATTATTGTTTGTTGCCATTGTAAAACTTTTGATAAACATGAATCCCTAGTTTGAGGCTGGATTCAAACTTGTTTGACGATGAATCAGTGACAGCAAACAAATTATATTAAAATCACACCATAAATAATCTACTCTAAAACTGTGTATCATTATAAAGTATATACGGTTACAAGTGGTGTTTTTAAGTAGTTTCCTAATCAAAAGTCTTATTCAAAATTTTGACAAAGACTTTTTCGATTTTTTTGAATAAGAATTTTGGTAAAAAAAGCCGTGTTCGGGATAGTGTAGGTTTGTAAAAAAGCAAAATGTCAAGTAAAAAAAAAAGAAATAAAACAAATAAAAATAGAAAATCCATAGACATACATAAAACCAATGCAAGACTTACATTCGATAATTATTGAACAACGATCTGGTATTCCTCAATGAATGATCCGAGGACCATATCGGAAAAAATATATCAAGAGACTCTTAAATTGTTTTGTATTAAATTTGACTAATTTATGAATGTAAGTCAGTGATTGAAAAGCAATATTGAAGCCTTACCGTATGCGTTATCGTTAGTATCATAGTCGTAAGCATTATCCAAAACGAGCTCTTCTACGTAAGCATGGCAAGGGAAAAAGGATTCAAAGCGAGGTTAATTTTACTTCATTAAAAATGGATACAACAGATAATTTCTTATTGTAAATTATTTTTATTAGTCGCACCTAATATATGCTAATACTCTCCTCGTATATTTTATTATATTATGATCTGTACAAAACGTGGAATTTTAAAGATAATTAAGTACATGTAGTAAACCTGAAAAATGTCTTTCAGTTTCACCCCAGAAGACATAACAAAAGCAAGTAAACAACCCCAGTTAATAAATACTCCCTTTTTGGCGACATTGCTATAGGTATCTGGAAATTACACCTTTCCCGGCTTTCCTGTTTAGAATTTAGAAGAGGAGGTAATCTGAATTCTCTGGATCCACAATTTGGCTTTTACACGAAGACATGAATAAACGAAAAACAAAATATTTTTATTGCATCAGTACGTTTGCTATTCTACTAATTAAAAATCTCAATTACCAGAAAATGGAAAAGTAGCCCAAAAACGTCTGCTTTAAAAAATATATACTTTGTATTTTCGTTAACTGTAAAAACGCAAATAAAAGACCCAGAGTTGTTTTTTTTTAAGTACTAATTCATAAAAAATTCCTTACCTTGGGGACAAGGAATGCAGTCCTTCGTTCTTCTTACAGCTGATCCTTGGCACGTCTTTCCCCCGTTACTCGGAGGAGGATTTGTACATGTCCTGGTGCTCATCCTTCCAGCTGCCAGAGTAGCACCAGGACATCGACAGTCCTGCCACGGAGACCATTGGGACCAACCCCCATTAACTGAAATAAAAATAAATATATAATCTTAATGTATTAATGCGATGATTATTTATTTATTCAATACGAATTTATACACGCATTTAACAGACTGTGTACTGGGATTAAAGAGATCCAGGTATTTTATAAAAACAAGGCTGGAACAAAGGTAGGCGAACCCCTCCCGCCTACAGATATTATCTTAAATTGGAATTATATTAAAAATATCCCCAGATTTTGGGGACAATTCTCTGATCTACAGAAAGCAATTGTATATTTGAAAATAATGAGAACAATAGGCCCGGCATTAATCCAATTACGTCAGAATTTCATTACGTTTTTCTCTTAACTTCAGAGAGAAAAGAAAATCGCGGAAAACTGGATAAGATTAGGGATAATAATATTAAGGCCTCTTTTAAGATTTTAAAACATCATTCACGGCTCTGTTGCTCCCTCTTTCCTCAAAACCGATAAACAGATGTTTGCGAAATTATTCTCTTACCGCACATTTTATTAATTAAAACTTAAATTTACTATACAAATAATTTGGCAGATCTATATAAAACTTTTTTCATTATACGTATTTTTATTAGCGGTTAAGGAAGTTAACGAATTTAAAAACCTATAAATTATATTTTCTCCACGACCATTAGTGGAATATTATTGATTCCAAAATCATTTTTAATAATAGAATGTAAATATTCTCACTCTTGAGATAGAATATTTATTCCGAAACGCTTGATTTTTATGTGTTTTGCAGGCATTTTCATTCCTTAACAAGCGATAGAGTGAATATTCCGTAGTTGTTCTAAACAATATCGACAGCCATGGATGTCAAAAGTGTCAATGGCACATGTAAATTTTAATTTAAATAAAACGATGAGTGAAAAATAGAGTAAATTTTTGGTCGTCGTGAAAAATAACCTTGTTACGTTATAAATCACCCACTAATTTCTTCATATTTAATTTAGCAACGTGTCGATATTTTATTAGTGATTAGAAAAACAAAGCTACATCCATATCGTGCATGATAACATGCCTTTTTCAACAATAACGCCGCTATTTTCGAAATGTACATCGTTTACTTCTCATAAAGTAAAAGATCCCTTTCTTCGGTACTACAAAGCGTTTATGTGAACATAGTATTTTCTGTTGTTCACTAATTAACTCATGTCATGAGATTTCTGAGGTACCGAAAGACAAGGCTTACATTCACGGCCGCAATGTTTCGTAGTCACGATCAAATATATCATATTGATTCCGTAGACCAGAAATTAATTTGGTTTTTCTGCAGTCATGTCGGATATTACGAAGCTTTTTTTATTGAGGTAGGTTAACGGTACTTATTTATAACATCGCATTTGATTCGATAAAATGTAAAACGTATCAATAATAAAAAAGTCTAGCGATGTTTTTTCTTCAAAGTTGTATCGCCATCGTTCGAAAACTATCACAAAGTTTGTCGTTTCGTTACTAAATCCTCGTTAACTATAACCAGCGGCACATGTTCCGGGTTACGGGAACTTCTGTGCGAGGAACAAAAGAAAAAAGGGAAAAAAAAAAGAAAAAAGAAAAATGGAGAACAATTTCGAAACGATTGCGCGTCTCCCGAAGAAACAAAAATATAATCGAATCTCCCCGGGACAGAGAAAGTATGTTGAGTGAATAAAACAATCAGAGTTGACTATACAGACGCAAAACTTTATGTATAAGAAAGACCTTTTCAGTTACAGGACCGGCTGAACGTTTTAAACAATCTTCACTGGACTAAAATCTAACTTAAACTCCGAGTATACAATATCTCTAGGCCGTTTAAGTCCTTGGTTTTGTTAGATATTTTTCTTCATTTCTTCTCTCCGCCTTAAAATTCCCAGCTTCTTTAATTTCTTTCTTTAGTAGGTCTTCCTTTTCTCCTTTTTTATTCATCTGTACTTCTAACATCTACTTCTAAAACTACATGAATTACTGTTATAGATCCTGCGTTACTCCCGTCTTTACCTGGAACGATTGTTGTTTACATAATTAATATCCCACATTCCTCTTCCAGATTTTTAAACAGTTCATTCTTATCTATCGAATAATAGGTTTGATTGAACGTGCTGGTGCGTTTTGCTTAAGAATGAAACTTTGGTCCCCTGTTAATTTGTCACTCGTGAATCTATATTCTTCCATTAGCTTGTTTGTACTCAATTTCAATGGTGTTTTTATTACTTTAGCTTTTACGTCCAGCAAAGCAACTCTGTTATAATTTTCAAATTTTGGGATTTCTCCAGTTGAAAAATGAAGTTGTTTTCGTATTGTTTCAACAATGAAATCTAACGGAGTCGGATCTGTATGAGACTTAAGAAGTGACGTTGGAACACATCGGAAAGTTGGTGGATTAAAGCAGAAACAACTGACAAACACAAAGACGGATTGTTAGAAGGAAAAAGTGGACTTTTAAAACTTTAATTCAAAGACTTTGGGTCCGCTTGGATTTCGTTAAATTCCGTTGTATCGCCGCAAATTGGAGAACGATCGAACCATTCGATTCGTACATCTCGTATTTTTATTTTTATAGAATACATTTAGAGAAAAACGTACATCAGAGACTTAACCAAAGTTAAATGAATGTTAAAAAATGGTGGGAGTCGTATAAAAAAGAAGAAGAAGTTGAAGGAAAAGATCAGAAGGGAAGACTATTGGATTAACGAGAATAAATATGAAATATAGTACAAAGCTAAAGAGCATGGAAAAGATATAGAAAAAACAATTCAATTCTAGCCATTGGCTGACATATGTGAAAAATAAGTACCTAAGAAAGAATGGATAAAAATAGAAGATACTAGAATCGCTAAATATGTAACTAGACAGAAACTTTTATAGGTTTTCAGTCATGATACGGAAAAAAGGGATATGGCCGCCCATGGGGCCACCTACACAGGGCGTTTCATTCAAAAATGCGGTAATAAATAAAGTCGAGGGCTTCATACAACACGAGCAATGACAGCGAGCTGTTTTTTCTTATGAAGAAAAATGTTGAACGTTAAATACGACAATGTCACAACGACCGAAGCATTTTTGTCCATCCTAAAAAGAAAAAAAAAAGGAAGAGTCAGCGGGCGGCGTAGTCAACCTATTGTCTTTACCTGTATCAAGTTTTCGAGAAGTTGTACGACACAAGAGCTTTGAATTTTTCTTTGTATAATGGGATTGTAAACAACTAAAAATGATTAATTAGACGGTTCAGAGGAATGTGACAGTGTACAAAAAAATTTATGATTCTAAAATCACGAATGAATTAATAGACGTGGGTTGAAAAGACTTTGTTTACTAATAGAGTATCTCAATAAAAGTCATATGGACAAATATGATAAAAGCGCCTTAATCGTTAAATTATTGGAAAACCTTCGATAATAATTTCCTAGAAAAGACAAACGAAGCCTGGTGAAATCTGTCCTTATTTAACAGAACTAAGAAACATTCTTTGTTGAGCATAAAATGGAAAGCCTTAAAGTTGTGCCCTCCTGTATCCTTGATCTAGATCTTGATAAAAGTCTATCTGCATACGAAGTGAGTCTGCCTACCTGTATGTTTTCTTTTGTTTACAATCTTTTTTTTTATGTTTTCTGTATATTTATGGTTGTTTTGCTTGGTGGTCTACCTATGTTAGTCGTCATTAGGGTCCCAACTCTATGGGTAAAACAGAAGCTACAAGATACATTGTACGGAATACTATTTACTCGGATGAAGAATGTGAAAAAATGTTAACATATAACAAAATTAGAATTGTTTACTGGCATTTGATAACATTTATGTAAATGAGAATGGCGGCACATTCACATGTATTGAATAGTTTATAATAAAAATGATCTTCTTGTAAAATGAATTTGATAGAGTAAAAATATGAAAATATTGTAACAAAACTTTATGATCATAATATTAATATTAATTTGACAAAATGAATAACCCTGAGATTTTTGTAAGTTAAATTTCGTTTTTTTGTTTTGATTTCGTTTTATTTTATGTAATTTTAACACTCTTGGTGCCCAAAGTCTATTAAATCTGCATTTCATTTCAAGATATAAAATCCCTAACCTTAAATGAATTATAACAAACTTCAAAAAAGTAGGAATCGAACAACAACTCTAAATTCAAAATATAAATTGTGTTAGAATATACTTGCTCGATTTGAAAAATGATCCACATCGATATTAATAAAAGCGTGCGTTTAAAAATAATCGCAACAAACCAACCTGAGATTTACATCTTGAACTTTTGAATTAATTAAATATTTTTTCTTCGATATAAATCAGTTAAATTAATGTTTGTTCTTCAGTGTTTTCGTTTTAATTTCTGCTTTTAAGACAGACACATTTATCTGCCAATAAATCTGTTAGATGTATTCCGAGTATTTTACAGCGGTTGATCGTACAACTTCTCCGGCCCGACATTAATGAAAATACTTAATTAATCCAAATAACTTTCGTTTTATCGTTAATAAACTGACCAAATCGGGGTTTTGGGTACACAACTGCGCTCCCGAATATTTTGATAACTATCTAAAGAGTTCTCGTAGGAATTCGGGGGCTACTCGAAACTATTAAGAAGGTCCACATGTACAGGGTGGCTCTAGCTATTCAAAAATTTCTAATTTTCTTGCATGTCCAATATGGTTTTATAAAATCAAACTTTTGGAATATGTTGTCTTCTCAATACGGTATAAGCTTTCCGAAAATCCTCCATTTCGATTTCATTTTATACGGTCATCATTTCGTTCTAATCAGATGAATCAGATAAAAAACAACAACAAATAATAAATTGCATTTCCCGAATTAGCATATCCCAGCTTTGATTTTAAATTGACCATCACAATCACAATACACTGCCAATCCTATTTTAGTGGATATCTCTACATTAGCGTTTCTTTAAATATTCACAAAGGGTTTGGCTAAAGTTACAAAATTATTTTAATTACATTTTGTCTTAATATTATTTGGATAAATTTAACTAGAAATTGAAGGTAATATTAAAGTCGATTAATAAAATTGGGTAAATTTAGGAAAAAGAAGAAAATTTTAATAATTCTATTTCATGCTTGTCTACCGTTATGTTACTTTTGGTTTCCGGAATTTCTTCTGAATATTCTCTGTTTGGTTTCGAGAAAAACCGTAATTGGTGGTCTAATTTTCGGCAAAATTATATCTGCCGTCTTCAGGCCATGGGTTGGTAATAGTTTGCGTCCATATCTTCTGTGTTGTCTATGTTCGTTCTGAAAAGGATGAACATTGATCCACGAATGAACCGCCGGATTTCTTCATCTTTAAAATACCAATCTCGCAAGCTTTAAAAACTATCTAGTTACCTCTAAAGGGAGAAGACTTCACAACAACATCAAACAAAACCATTGAAGTTCGTGTCTCTCCAAGAGTAATCAAATAAAACATTTACAAATAAGGAAAAGTATAAGCAGATTGTTACCGATGACCTGAACATCTTGTTGAAATGTTGTGATTCTTCGTAAAATCAAGTATTGATAACGCGGATAAACCTCTGGACTACTTTAACTTCATATGTGCTTATAGGTATATATCTCGCCTTTTTCTACGTTTACGTTCCGGCTATGATTTATGTCCTTGACTAAAATTAGTTTGCTTCATTTGTTTCTGTCTGACATAACCGTAATGTCTACATTTATTCTGATCTGCAGAAACGTTTCAACTTTTAGTGACCTTTTAACTGTTTGTTCGAACTGGATGTGAATAATGAACGGCATTAGTGAATACGGCGAAGAAAATGTTGAATATGACAATATTGTTGTCAAAAATGACAAACTTCCAGAAAATGTCAGTGAAAATGAAATAATTAGCACGAGCGCCAAAATTACGGATGTGAAAATCAGTGTTGCCAGCTCGACGGATTTTAATGACAATCAAATTGAGGAAAAGAATGTTTTGCAAAAAAGTCAAGATGATAATTATGTTCCAGTTAAAATGGCGAGAAAGAAAAAAAGAGATTTATTAAAAAGAAGTCATACAACACTTGGCAAAGTAGAATGCAGGCGGTAAGTCATTCCATCCATTTTTTTTCAGTTAGTTATAAAAGTTTTACACATTTAAGATCTAATTACTAAAGTTTTGTACAGATTTAAAATTTTAAAAAAATATTTCTTGTGTTTATAGATAAGTTGTCATGTTTTAGATTCGTTAAATGTAATTCATCAATGTAAACAAGTTATCGTTAAAAGTTTTAACATACGGCAACGTTGTCATATGATATATAAATGTTATTTTTCTCCGAAATTAAATTTTTTTTAATATTTCAAATTTTCGAAATTTGTTAATTTTTGCAAAGCGTGCGATTTTAATTTTTTTTCTATTGTTTTTTATGTACTTGGATAATATTTATGGCTACTTATAGTGTGAGTGAGGAGACCGATTTTCTTCTTTTTAAAACTGAATCTGCTTTTTGGAGAATTCTTTACGAAACACCGAAATACTTGATCAAAGTGCATGTGTCAAAGTTGTCACTCAAAATTACTGTCAAAGAGACGCCAGACCTGACCCCCCTTTTAATGTAGGACCATTTCTTTCAGCAAAATGTTTAGTTGGATGAGCAGAGTGCACGAAACGCGAGCGGAATGCTACGAAAACGTCATCGAAGGTCTGAAAAGTATCTACAAGAACAAGATGCTTCCGTTGGAACAACATTATCTCTTCCACGAGTTCCATTCGCCACCTTTGAACGATGCCGACTTCGATGCCAAGCCAATGATACTGTTAGTTGGGCAGTATAGTACTGGAAAAACTACTTTTATTAAATATTTGCTAGAGAGGGATTTTCCTGGAATGAGAATAGGACCAGAACCAACAACAGACAGGTACTGTCCTCCCACAAAAAATAAACCCATTTACGTATAGATGTAATTATTATTAATTTCAGGTTTATAGCTGTGATGTACGCCGAAAACGAGGGTGTCATACCTGGAAACGCCCTAGTTGTAGACCCGAAAAAACAATTTAGGCCGTTGTCTTGTTTTGGAAATGCATTCTTGAATAGATTTCAATGTTCCCTCGTCAAATCTTCAGTATTAAAAGGGATGTCGATCATTGACACACCCGGTATTTTATCAGGTAAATAATGAGTTAATTCATTTTAAAACCCAGCACACGTTCATTAGATTGAAATAAGTTCCGATCAGTTTCTTTTTGTCGACGACAATATAACCCTTATTTACAATCCGGTCAGCAAATTTTCGATAACAACTCCAATTTTCCGTATATGCCTTCACCATAACAGACCTCAGTAACAGGTTTCATTTTTTCTATAGCGAATCAACCCTCAAGTATAGGCTCTTCGGAGCCATAAGGGTCGGGAAGTCGTCGAAAGGGCCATTTATAAGACATCTTTTCGGAAAAGAGATAGATATCGGCTGCTCTAATAAAAATATGCATAAAATCATTTCGTCGTTTGACTAAAAGTTGTTAAATAATTTCTTAAAAATTAATAACTATTGATCTACGGTTATTATTTTTATGTCTATATTCTTGTTTTTATTCTATTGTAATCCTTTAAATTCCACCGATAATTTTATAAACGTCAATTTTCCACGATTACGTTGATTTTTAATTGAAATGAAATGAAATGAGATTGTGTATTTCGTAGTGCAAAAAGTGCAAGTAAATAATGCCCGAATATACTTTTTCCATACAATTAGGTCTTGCCGACCCATATTTCAGGCAGATTTCGACCCATATATCAAACCAATGGCCTCCATAAATCAAAGCCAACCCCCGTAGACGTATATTTCATCATAATCTTAGCTTGGTTTCTGGCCCATGCGCCAATCCCGAACATCCCTCTCGAAAAAAAAGCCAGGAGTAAAGATTATCTTAACATCGGGATCGAAAATAGAGAGGACTTAGAATAATAATAATAATATGTAATAATATAAAACAATGTTTTGTTTGTTTGTTTGTTTGTTTGTTTTAGGTGAGAAACAACGTATAGATCGTGGCTACGATTTCACGGGTGTGTTAGAATGGTTTGCGGAAAGAGTTGATCGAATTATTCTTCTATTTGACGCGCACAAGCTCGACATTTCCGATGAATTCCGCAGATCTATCGAAGCCCTACGCGGCCACGATGACAAAATTCGAATAGTCTTGAACAAAGCCGACATGATTGACCATCAGCAGCTAATGAGGGTTTACGGTGCTCTAATGTGGTCCCTCGGGAAAGTATTGCAGACGCCCGAAGTGGTTCGGGTTTACATAGGATCTTTCTGGGATGAACCATTGAGGTACGACGTGAATCGAAGACTTTTTGAAGACGAAACCCAGGATCTTTTCAGTGATCTACAAAGCCTACCTAAAAATTCGGCATTAAGGAAATTGAACGATCTCATTAAGAGAGCTAGATTGGCCAAAGTGCACGCTTATATAATTTCGGAAATTAAAAAAGAGATGCCAGTATTCGGTAAGGATCATAAGAAGAGAGATCTGATCAGAAACTTGTCGCAAATATACGACAAAATCCAAAAAGAACACCAAATCTCGATCGGAGACTTCCCGGAAATAATTAAAATGCAAGACCAACTGTCGAAGCAAGACTTCAATAAATTCCATTCTCTGAAACCAAAAATTTTAGAAGTAGTAGACGAAATGCTTTGTCAAGATATTTCACAATTAATGTCGATGATCCCTCACGACAGCTCTCCGGCGACTCAGCACAAAGTGACGGGGGGCGCATTTACGAACGTCGAAGACAAAATCACCCCGTTTGGTTACAAAAGCGGAGAAGGATGTAACGCGGGGTTCGGGGAACCGGAGTGGATAGTGAACAAAGAACGAGCTACCTACGATTCCCTATTTGATTCCCTTAACCCCGTTCAAGGAAGATTGTCGGGAGCGACCGTCAAAGAAGAATTGGTGAAAAGCAAACTGCCCAACGCGATCTTAGGCAAAATCTGGAAGCTTTCCGACGTCGATAGAGACGGGTACTTAGATAAGGATGAGTTTGCGTTAGCGATGCATTTGATAAACGTTAAATTACAAGGAAATGATATACCGTTCCAACTTCCAGATCATTTGATACCGCCCAAGAAAAAAGAGAAACACACTTGTTAGTCGAACCGTAGATTAATTTTTTAGTGCTTTGTGTATGAAGTGCAATAAGACTCTAAGTCAATATTGCGAGGCTTAAGTAAAACATTTGAAACGGGGTACCCATAGGATTATCGATGTGCGGATTGTAGTTGGATCTGTCTATTTTAATCCGAGAGGTTTGAAAACGCACGTCAAACGTCATATTTTGGCATTGTGTGATATTCGACGTGTCATTTATATTTCTAACTCTTTGTTTTTTCAACTCATTGACTCCGTGTTTTATTATGCTTCGTACAAAAATAGTGATACAAAAAAAGCTGTGATTAGATAAAATAATAATACACTAGAGCTACTGGCAACATTGTAAACGATAAATGTACTTATAGTGAAATATTAAAAAAATGGTAATATGTACAACAAAACTGGTTTTTTATTGCATTGCAAAACTTGAAATTTTCGATGATTTTTCTGTTGCTGGAAATCGCCGGAAAGGAATTCATGTCCATCGCGGGTGTCAAAAATGTCGGTCAATACCGGAACTTTGTTCCTTAAGATTTTCCGAGTTGGCAGCAGGAAGTTTTCCATGTTCTCGGTTAATGGGGCAAGAAAAGGTATTTTTCACGGTGAATTGGATGCTCGGCAGAGAACTCGAGAATTTATTAGAAGGATGTGCCGAAAGAAATTACATCAAAACGATTTATGCCTTGATCCATTATAAAATTCACTATTTTAAATAAGAACTTTTGAAAATATCTACTATGCTTGCAGTTTATTGAAAAATTTCTCAAAGGAACGGGGTGCTGAAATACCAAAACAGAAAATAATTCTTCTTACAATTCACTTTTGAGTGACTATTCCTTTCACTAAACATCTATTTATTTATACATATGTCAAAAATTGTGATTTTTTTATCGCACTCGCCGTTAGCCATACAGCCAGACACTATGTTTGTAATATTTTTCATTTATCAATTTTCTATACATTCACACAGATTCATACCACATCCATGCCCACGCCGGAAATCGAACCGAATGTCGGTTCCCCGCTCATTCGACCACCGGGGTCGGCCTGATTTAAGTTGCAAATATGTCATCGTACAGTTTCAGCAATGCATTCTAAAATGACAACGAATATTGTTAAGAAATAATTATTCCATTTGAGAATTACGCTAAAAAAAACCTATTTTTGATTAGGTACTTGTAACACTTTATAACTTCGTTATATTTATGTTCAGCATTACATTTATAATAACGAAGAAAAGAAAAAAAAACTATTTTTGAAAAACAAAAATTATATTTGATGAAAAATTATTTACTCTTTAGATTTCCCATGAATTTTTTATAGCGAATAAAGCAGCCATAAAAATCTAATTTTTTATACATTTGTCGTTACCACCATAAAAAAGTTTGAAACTAAACAACGCCCATAAAATCGTAATAAACACTAACATGTATAGACTTGTAATAAAAATTATGAAGATATAAAACATAAATTCTCAGAATAATATTAGAATGTTTTATGAGGTGAAACAAAACGTGGAACGGAAAACAAGACATACAGGGTGTTCGTAATAAGTTAAAAAAACATTTTTTTCAAGTATTTTCGAAATATTTTTTATACGCCGACGCTGGAAAAATCGTGGCGGTTTTTTGGTTTCTTATCGATGCTTGGATTGAATTTACTTGGGGTAAATATTTGTGATTTGTGATTTGAGTACCGTCTAGGGAATAGGAAACATGTCAAAAAGTGTTACAGTTGTATGTGCGGGCCCATCGATTCACTTTCATTTCACTCCACTTTGTTTACCTTTTTTGTTATTTACGATCTCCAGTCGCACATAAACCTTTTGCGCTACTGTTTAGACAGCCTTTACTTGCACCCTGTCTCTTTTTTCAGTTCTACATTTATTAAATGCCTACCTTAATAACGTACCAATTCAACATTTATTTTTGAACGAAGTCACAATAAATATAAATATAGTTCTCGTTATATCGTTATTTCAATTATGACTCTATAAATCCCACTTCTGAAATTTATCTATCCCGATTATTTGAACTAATTAATAGTTCAAGAAAGAGGCGAATAAAATTTCAATTTCCCTAGAAAATGATCATCACAAATTAACGCAAACTTCTTTATTTTGGATCTATTTAATAATTGTTCATTTATCTCGTCGTCTCTGTGTTGTTTTGCTTTTGTGAAGTAGATATTCACTTCTGAAAACATCACATATCCTACTTCTGAAAGCACATATTCCTCTTCTGAAGGTACAAAAAAGTATCCGAAGCGGCCACACACTAACAATTAGGGTGAAATTTCGGTGGGTTCTTTGCTCTAATTGGTTTGCTAGTGGCCTTATACGAATGGAAAGATCCATTTTCTCATTTTCTAATAGGAAATTTTCCGGCCGGCTCGGTTTTTGGAAGTGATTCGTTCCAATTAGTGTTTTTACCTTTCCGCTCTGATTAACTTTAGTCGACCCATCAAAGCGATTTCAGGTTGCGACTTTGTTTTAATTCAGGACCGGAGAGAAAAGAAGCGAAATAGTAAACAAAAATCAGAAAGCAGTTCGTCCGAAAAAGGATTTTTTCTCTATAAATTTAATACAGAATTAAAAGTAAAAGTTCGTGTTTGGATAAGCAAAATAGGGCATTTTACATTGAATTTTCTAAACCTCCGGTGAAAAACGTCGTTGACTCCATTTATACTGAAACGTTTAGTTAAAGGGTCAGAAAGGAAGATGTCTTGCGGATGAAAGGAACATGATAGATTATTTTTATTTTGCAACAAGCATTCAAAGGGAAGATTAACTGCCTCTATATGGGAATTTTTTTTATAAAAGTAGGTTAATGGAAAAAATCTTTCTAGCAAAACATTAAAACATGGAGAAACAAGGTCCCGTTAAGGGTAGAATTATTAAATTCATAATATCATATAGTAAAAAATTAATGAATTTTTAAACGTTTTTTCTTTAAAATAAAACGAGTTAAAAATGTTAGCCAATTCCAGAAATACTTTCGTTCAGTTTTCGAGGAACACCTGTCCTTTGGCAGGTGCTTTCGGAGTGTCAAAAGTCATTCATTTTATAAATGGGTTTAAGATCCCTTTTGCTATATTAAAAAACTGAAATGGCTGACTTTCGAAGCCTGTGGGCGAAGAGAAACTGAAAGACACGACGAATACAGGGTGACAAATAATACAGAAATATAAATTAATGTATTACACAAGGTTCCTTCCTTCGATTGTCTTTGGTTTAAAAAGTGTCCATGTCCATATTTTCTTTTTGGGTCTACATAGTTTCCCTCAAAATTTTAAATCCCTTCTTACATTGTACTTATCAACATCAATACTTCCAAATCCGCAACTTAGGTATGTAATTCCCGAGGGAAGAGTCGGGAACAAGAACAGATTGTGGAGGATTACGGTATGATTAATAAGGCCCCTTTCACATGAAGCGTGTGGGCAGAACATCGAGATGAAAATTGTGCGTTATAAATTTCAGCGTCACGCCACAAAGTTGGTTGGTTGGTTGGTTTGTTTGTTTGTTTGTTTGTTTGGTGCGATGTCGCATGCTGAAAATTGCGAAAGTTCCAATTCTCCTTTAAAGCCATCATTTCCACAAAGAGAGGCGACTCGACTTTAACTAAAAATCATATTTTAATTGGAAAAGAGTGGTCCACCCTGTATATTTGTTATAAATTTGGTAAAGGATTAGTTGCGTTTTTTGTCGAACGTCTGAATACATCATTTTTGAGGTTCGGATATTATTAATGGCGTCTCTGAAAATGATTTATAGATAAAAGATGGCTTGTTATTAGATATAAAAGGGAGATGAAAATGATGAGACGACCGAGCTGGAAATAACCGCGGATTACTGTGATGTATCAGTTTTTTTCGGTCGGGGAATATTATACATGTTTTTGTCAGTTATTCGGAACCAAACCATCGAACCCGTTTCAAAGTGTTTTCCATTTTTTGACAAACAACAAATACGGGCGCAGATTTTTTATATGGTGTACTAACTTACAATGGATATCGAAAACCGTAAGATATACGATGAAACAAGACTATTCAAAATAAAAAGTTTGCTAGTAGCTTTCACAACCAAAAGTCACCATTGGTAAACAAATAGTTGATACAAGCACCAAAATAGTAATCTCTAAACATTTTATTGTCGATTTACCAGTGGGGGCTGCAGTTTTTCAAGGTGTGGTGATTGACGATGGACGAGTTACAGATTACGAGATTGCTAAAACTGCAAATACGTCGAGAATATAAAGGACGAATATTTGGGAATGAGGAAAATCAGTTGCAAGTGCGACCGTGTGACTCCGTGAATCCGAGTCCAAGAAACAATCGAAATAGGAAATAGTGGTTTACTGCGGGCCAAGTTAAGCCGACAAAAAAACCAAGATGGGTTTGTCGGTCACACAAATCATCAACCTCAGTTTTTCGGGACTTTTAGTCATATCGATTACTTTCAAAAGGGAACAAACTATTACGGGCTGGACTGGTTGCAAACCAAAACGAACTCATTTGTACGTGCCTAAATTGTATGAAATGGTTCCTCACCCATCACGTTGTCTAGATTTGACTTCTGCGATTATTTGGTGGTATAAGATTTGGGTCGAATGAAGAGGCCCATTTTGAGGACTTTCAAAAACTTTATTTCGAAACAGTACACATTATCGGAAGAAATTACAAGGAAAACTATATCAAGAAATGTTTTACAGATAAAAGTTGTGCTTTCGTGCCTAGTTCCATTACCATTTAATTCTGCTTCGTTTGAATAAGGTCTCCTTTATGAAAAAATTAAAGAAAAAACAAACCAGAACATCTACAAAAAATAGCCGTCGTTTAAAAATGAGAAAGTATAGAAGGAAAATCTATCTTCTTTTAAATATTTGTAATAATGAGAGTTGAAATGTATTCTAATAAATCCGAGAGTTAAACGTTTTATGGTCGCATTTAATATCGTCGTGTTTTAAGTGGAAATAACCGAGAGTTAAAGTAAGACGTCTGCTCATAAATCCGCTCATTTTGAGTAGCGCACGCGTTCGGGATCCGTAATTGACGCATATTTTCTTAGATTTCTCATGTGCTCGTATGATATATGCCGACTAATTTGGAGGTTCAAAAGTCACTATTTCGAAGCCGCCTTCTTACAAAGGAAACACTTTCGATCTTAATTTGTCTTCGAGAGATTCTCGACTTGATTATTTTCAACTTTAAATACCTGGAAGTGGCTGTGAATACGAAGTTTCGTTCAAAATAATTATAATCAATAAATAATCCTAATAAAAATTAGCCAAAAATTAAAATAAAAAATGTTGTCGATGTTAATTTGATTTTGTCTTATGACTTCTTGTACGAGGAGACACTATTAAAAAGATACATTTTTAAAAATCGGTTTATTACTTTGGTTGCATAGCCACTACATAACTCGGGTCTAGTGACTCTTGAACGCAACGGAGGTTCCGTAACCGAATCCGCTTGAGCTTCCGAAACTAATTATTTTTAAAAATAACTCGAAACAAGTGAAGGGCGTTCGTATGTCGTTCTTATCGTTTTTCTTCTTCTGCTCTTCGAGTTTTTCTTCTTTTTCGATAGGTGCTCGCAATTAAGGAGATTTTTAGTTTTAGCGTATCGGTAGACCGACAGATGTTAATGATTTTTTTAACAGTGGCGTATCCATACCAAAGAAGAAAACAAACTACTGTTTTGTATGTTTCCACAATTCTAATTTATTTAAAAATGGTGTATTTTAGGGTACGCTACTGGTTTGGGTTAGACGGTTTCTGCTAATTCAATTCTTCAAAAAACATCGAGAATAAATATAGAAACCTGAGCTTAATTAGTGTTTTTTTCTGAATTTCGAAAGATAAATGATCCGTTTGATGAGTATAGTTTTTTGCTTCTCGAAATCTGGTTCAAATCAGACAAATCTTTGATGTAGAATAAATATATGGGAAGCTATTTTAATAAATACCCGTAAAACCTTCATTAGTGCTTTCGGAGAATTATTGCTAAATACGAGGGGAACTTTCAATTTTTAAGACTTACTGTATACGACAATCTGCGATGTGAGCGCCATTCTCTTGGCAGCAATATTTTCCGCCACGCAAGTATAATTCCCGGTGTCCTGAGGCCTGGCCTGACCAATTAGAAGGTGGCCTTCGCTGGTGACCAACACGTCAGTTTCGGGCTGCAAGACTTGCCCTCCCCTTAGCCAATATACCCTAGGAGGGGGCATCCCCCCCGGTGGTACGCATTTCAAGTCGACT
This sequence comes from Hermaeophaga mercurialis, assembly GCA_951812935.1. NCBI lineage: Eukaryota > Metazoa > Arthropoda > Insecta > Coleoptera > Chrysomelidae > Hermaeophaga > Hermaeophaga mercurialis. The sequence continues at coordinate 57,786,183 of OX638358.1, forward strand.
TGGTGGCCAATCTCGACCACGTAAGTCGACTCTGGATTCGCTTCAAATTGTTTTTTCAAATCTGCAACAAAAAAGAGACAGTTTAGTACACCCTGTATATAGGATCGTGCAGTGGCCTAATGTTGAAAGAACGAGCTAAAAAACGATTCGATGTCGTGTCGATACGATCTAAAGTTGATCTCGAAGTTTGTGTGCCCCGCAATCGTCATTAATTTCGCTTCTCCACATGTTGCAAACGATAATCTAAATTAGTTTTGTTAACATGGCAACGGCGGCGAACATTGAATCCTTATTTCTACACGGTTTCATCAACAACGGCGACGTTTAGATCTAATACGTGCAATTAACATGGCTGCTTTGTTTTATCGATAGAAATCAACCGACGGTGTTCGAGATTAGAGCCAATAGTACTTACTTACTTACTTACTTACTACATAATAAGGACCGAGGATATAAATCAAGCGGGTTAACTTAGAAGCGTGGTTCACCGACATTCACTCTACTTGGTGTTATGTTTATTTAATGAACGATCGTGTAAATCTGGAAATTTCTAGTAGAAGAACGCCCCACGAAACGTTGCAATTTAAATTGATAAGAGACAAGATGGATGGGTACGTACGTACGTACGTACGTCGGTTCTATAGGGACTCCTTTATTTTCGAGCCGTCACACGAACTGGGACACTCTAATAGAAAAGCTAACCAAATCCGCAGACAATTTCCAGACCTGATATAGAATTGGAAAAGCATGAAAACAGGCGATGTATATAATTTCCAGGCGAGTACAAACCATATATTTTCACTAGGATAATCCCAGGGAATATTTTCATCTTTACTGTGTCTCTATTCCACGTGTATGAATATGTAGAATGTTTTTAAATAATGCACAATGCCTGGGATGTGCTTCTCTAACTGCGTACAGGGGATTTATACGTATATACCTAGTATGCATTACTCCCGGTTTTTCCTATGGGAAGGATTAGATACGAATATTCCGGGACAACTCTGGATAGCTAATAGCTGCTTTTGTTAGTTGTTGTCTCGTCTCAGTATGCACGGATGAGCCGGCGTTTTAACACTGTAACGACGCCGACAGAATTAAACGTATGCTGGATATTAATTAATTTATTAATTCCTAAAATAAGTCAATCGTGAATCACCAACTGGCGAACGAGATTACAAATATGGGTCCATAAAAAGTTTTGAACGTTGAATAGAAAGACCAGCGAAATAAAAGTTCGTGTCTATTTGACTTTTTGTTAGGCACCGTAGTTTGTTCGTTCGTTAATACCCGCAGATGCTGTTAATTTCATGCCATAAACCCATGGCACATAACGAAAATAACTTTGTAGGCCTCATTAATTTCCTCTAACGTTCTAGCGGTCGACATTTTGAATAATAATTCCTAGAGATCTTCATTAAAATATCCCTGATGAATTATAAAAATTTTGTCTTCGAATTTTATTCGAATTCATGCATAATTCATGGTAAATTAAGACTTGGGATCGCTCCAAGAATTCGGTTAATGAAATATTTAAGTAGTTTTTGCATGATGGACCGCAAAAATTAAAACATTAAGCCGGTACTAAAATCAGAAGTGGGATAGAATTCCACAGAGACGGATTCAGAAGTGGGATAGGATTTGTGATACATCTGGATCACTAATAATTTGTTTTAATGTCGAATACCTCATTTGAGGATTTATTAATTATATAATCTTGTCTTATAAATGTCTGTTTATATTAATGTTCTTAATTTGGATTTAACCTTTTTGTATCTAAGTACAAGCCTGCGTTAAAAGTGAGATACCGTAATTCGTTTCTGTATTAATTAAGTCTGACGCGAAAGAACTCAGCAGCACAGTATATAAAATTGGCTCGCTTCTAAAAAAATGGCATAAACTTTGCCAAAGCCGCTTAAAAAGATTATCTCTAATTTACAAAAGCTTTCTTAAATACTAAGATCTAAGAAGATTTCCAGTCGGGAATATTAATTGAGCGAATTAATGGATGCTTAAAATTTTGTTACCAAATCGTTTAAGCTTTGATGTTGCATCAGGAAATTGTACTCATTTACATTAAACAGAGCAATTGAACATATACCTACATTCAGTGCCGGTACATAATTTCAGAATATAACTATATTGAAAACTATTAGTTGCCACGATGTAAAGTTAATCCAATAAGAAGGAATCTACGTACATCGAGTCTTAAGGATTCTTCTTTCTGTTGAAATGGACTAGGAATTACGCTGCCGTACATTTTATTTTCCTTTCGGGTTAATCCGGAGGAAGTAATCCGCGTGGAAAAGAACAACACATATAATACGGATCGAATCGAAAAAGAAAATCTTCTAAGTTGATTAAGCGACTAATAAGATATATAGAGAGGGAAAGAAAACTAATAACCAACATTGGATATCTGATACTATCCAAGAATAAGACGTCACTCATCCAATTATGGCGTCGGACTGACACAAACGGTTCGTCCTCTCGGGAGGGTTACGACACACACAAATATCGCGACAGTTCTACATAAAACGTTAATATATTTGTGTGGTTTAGTAAATCAATTTGGAGCAGTTTAATAAAAGTGGTAATTTACAGAACAGATCGAAGAGCTTAAAAAGAAACGATGTTTTGTCAACACAGTAAATGTAGGAAATAGAGAAATCTTTTGAAAAGGGAAAGTTCTCCTTGTTGTTATTATTATAGAAAATAATTTTAGAGCTAACATCAGCTTCGTTACTAAGAAAAAGCCGCTGTATTAAATGACAACGAATCAGGATTCGATCATTTTTCTTAATGTAATAAAGAAGTGTAAAGTCCAATGTCGAGGAATAGTTCTGTAAGTCACGTGAAAGTGGTCGTAACCCTCAGAGGAAATAACCCCTCGTGACACAGCAGGCGTGCCAACGTGAGCAAAAGCAAGAAGCCAGTGTTACCAACCTCGCAACCCTAATCCGGCCATAGAGGCTTCTCAGACTTGTAATCTGACGACCAACGACGCGTCTTATGTACGACGGCCTTTTTGCAGCACGATGATGATTTTTCGCTCGACACGCGATATTCTAGATCCTATTGTCTGTCTTCTCCCCAATAGGACGGTCGCGATTTTTCTTACTTTTCCTCTAATCACTGGCGTACCTACTTCGACCGAGCATTAGAAACACATAAAAGACCAACAACCGAAAATGGCGAATTGTTGGAAAATAGATTTATAACATGTTTCCGTTCAAAAATTATTCATTTGGTGTAGATAAGTAGGAACATAAGAAAATACTTGATTTAATTGGTCCGATTTGTTCGTTGGCGAGTCGGCACGGTGCCTCTACTCTAAAGACAGATGTTGATTTCGTGCCCCTTTCATTTGAAAATATCCGAAAATACACTTCAAAGGTTCGGAAAGGCGCAAGCGTGAAGCATGCCGAATAGCAGGCCATGAAACGGGGCGCATTTGTCTTTCGTTTTTCTGTATCAGCATGTGTGAAGCATTGCGCTTTTGTAACCGTGAACTTTGTGTTTTCATCTAGGATGTCACGGAAAATTAGAGAGCACAAAACGAAATTTCATAAATTCATTAGGACGACATCTGTTTTTATACAGGACGTTTGCTATAATAACAACCACCGCGTTTCTTTTCGTTTTTTTTTCAATCACGGTTCTATTAAACTCGAAACGCGTTTAATCTAATCAAAAACTAATGTCCCAGAGTGCCATTTCGAAATGCGACAAAGCCATTTAAGTTAGTGCTGCTTGTAAATCTTTGGCACTATGCGTTTCCACTTTCGGAAAATCAAATTACGCATACCTAAAATTTAGGAATAAATCAAATTCATCGTCTTCCATTGTGTATGTCGTAAGGAAGAATGCAGCTTTCCTTTCACCACTTCCAGTTTTCATTTTCTTTACAATAAATGGGTACGCGTATACTAAAAACAGTGGCGTAACTGCGAGTCGAACAAAATACAAAATTTTCGTGTCTAAAAAGTCTTATCTATTGTTATTTCATAATTCATGACAATGTTGTTTTAGCGTAAGTAAAATTTGAGCCTTTTTTAAAAAAAGTTATCTGTCTCGTTGTTATATTTAGAAAGTAGCAGCCATCTTTCCATTAAGTGATTTTTCTCAGAACAATGTCTACAGTGATAATTTTTTAAACCGTTTGTCGATTCCCACTGTCAGTTTTCTCGTTTCCTTCGACCTCTTGATGATCTTATATTCACATCAGAATTTATTTTTATCAGTAATCCTTAATATCATTAGAAAAATTTCATTTTTATGTAAATTCTAGTATTACTCGCTGCTCATCTTATAGCATTTAACTGAATGCAATGCTTTAGTTTCTAGTAACGAAGTCGTGTATCGCCGGCACTGATTCTTTTCCACACTTCCTCCATACGCCTCTTCCTCCATAATTTATAGGTTATTTGAGGGGGAGCAAGGGTCCCCCACGGTTTCATCAGCGCTTAAGTTTTATAATGGTTTTCTGAATGATGCATAGCAATGTTGAACCATCTGCGTAAGAGAAACCCAACGTTTTATGCTTATTATTAAAACTCTTTAAAATGCTTCTTGGTTTTTAACTCGACAATCAAGTTTCACTTTCGCTGGGGGAAGAACAACAACAGACAGTAGATTATTTTTCTTTGTTCAAAGAGTAACCCTCGAAAGTTTAAGAAAATACAAATATTGTTGTGGGAGCCATAAAATAAAAGTCGAATTTTTTAGTGATACTTATTTTTAATGTTCAATATCAGTTTATAATAACAAATGCACGGTACATACAACGAAAAATGAACTGTTTTCAAACAATGTCTCCGAATTCATTGAAATGGGCGCGTTCCTTTCAGTGTTAAACCCGACTGTCAACACTACAACTGTTCCGGACTAAGGTTAATGCAATTATTGATAATCTAAAGATAAATCCGCGTGATAAGCGTGACCCTAAATCCCTGACTAAATATTAAGGGATGCCGTTAAAGCCCTTTTGTCAGAAACCACCGCTAAAAACTTGCCGGAAGGGTTCGAATTCGTGTTTGGATGCAGCTCCCGCCTGTCATTTTTGACAGTAGAGATTAATTCCGTGTCAACTGCGTGTTTTTAAATGTTTTCGGGTGTTACAACGTGATATATTGTTTGTACAGGGACCGTATGTATCTATATTTAATTTTTTAGAAATTGAATTCTAATGAAGTTCTTTCAAATTGAGTTTATTTCTCCTGTAAGATGTTCACTTGCCGAATAAATAGAACTCCTGTAGAGTCGGAAGAAGTTAAACAGGTCTATTAATCAACTATTCCAAAGAGAAGTTAACGCTTAGTTTAGAAATTAGGAAATTACAAAGTTTCTAGCAATTTAAGCGTCTCCGCGTCGAAATGGAGGGAAAAATGTAAATAAGTCTAAAGGGGTGTAGAAATGTTGCTTAGTTTAACCAAATTATAATATTAAAATGAACGTAAAGTCAACCTAAGATAAAATATAACTAAAAAGTAATGTTAAATATTTTTTATGTTTACCTGTACTCTAAAATTTAATAAACCAGTGTTCCGCGACATTTGAAATATTTAAAAATATATTTTTATGGTGGTGACTTTGTTTGTCTTAGAACGAGATCGTTACTTGGAAAATGATTTTTGAGAAGCCCTTCGAACGATGAGTCATAGGTCATTTCCTCGTGAGAACCCCACATAATTCATTTAAATTACAGTCAGTGTTACTCATCGCGTTTTGCTTTTTACGTTATTAAATAATCGATACGTCGATAATTTTTAATTTGCCAGACCGTGATTACATCTAACAAAGCTCGGAAAAAAAAGTAAGAAATTTCACAAATTTAAAAACGGTGTGCCGCGTTCAAAGGAAATATTAATGTAAGCCCTTCTTTTGACTAATAAGCTTCGCTTTAACATCTTAACGCGAAAACACGTTTTTCCAATTTATGTGAAAACAAACTTTCCACCGTGTTAAAACAATTCTGTACTAAAGAAAATTTAATTCACTTTTAGTGTAAAAGTAAATCCCCGAGATCTGTTGTCAGAGAAATCCGGGGGGGGAGGGGGGGTGGACTTAGGGCTGCATCTGCTTCGAGTGGTTCGTTCTCACCGCCGTTTTAGTCATTGAATAAATAGTAACCTTATCTTAAGTACTTTTGCAAATAGAGTTCCTTCCAGAGCTATAATCAGAAGTGGGATACGAGGTTCTAATGTGGGATAGCGCGTTTAATCTAAATTAAACAAAAGGGCCTACGACGTAATTGTTTCGAAAAATGAGTCATCTTCATATTTATATAAACAGGTTCCCAATTAAGTAGCCAGTTGGCTAATTTATTATTTATTTTACCAAGTAATGTTTTCATAATAAGCTATTTTTAAAAGTTTTATAACTTTTGATTTCTATCACCTTGATTCCTGTAAAACCCAACAAAGTGCAAACAACGGCAAAAAAGGTTATACAATATTTACAGATCGCCACCGAGCATGCAGCCCAAGGCTACGAAACTACAAACCGATTGAAAGCAGGAAAAACAGCGGCGGACAAACACATCCTTCTAGGGACATTCAAAAATAAAAACTCGCAGACTTACTTACGAAACGCCTTCGGAGAAAAGGCGATATTCTTTTCACATCTAATCTAATATTTCTTTCAAGAACTTAAAAAGTACATCTACAACAACTTTTGGATTGGTGAAACAGTACGAACTGATGTCAAATTTGTAAATCAAACGATTGTATAAATCTCTCATACTTCATAGGATTCACATAGAATTTGGAATTTCTTGGAGTCGATGGAAACGCCGCTGTGGATACCCAGAAGTAAAAAAATATGAGAAAAAAGGAACTAAACCAGTCTATTTTATGGAGTTGAAGAGTGGCAAAGTGTGTGGTAAATTGTACGACATGATGCCAGTACGTGTTTGCAACGAAAATGGGTTTCTTTTATCTGTTTTCTAGAAAGACTACGTACAGTTTAGAAGGGATCATATTCAAAGGAGACAGCGGAGAGTTGTACGTGTCTAGACGAAAAATAGAGAAACGTCATCGGTGTTTAGTTATTCAAATTTCAATTGAACCGTCGCAATTAAAAATTGTTTTTATTTGATTCGCTATTCTATTAAATATTTTTGAAGAAAGCAGAACGACATAACTATTGCTATTCACAGTCTATAATTTTTAAATGCTTCCACAAATCACTAGCATTTTCCCTAGTATAAGAACCATTAATAACTCGGCCATCACGTCCATAGTACCACGGTACGCACCATTGGCTTCACATTCTATGTAGATTGGCGTGTCAGCGAGATTGAATGGAGAAAGACGCCATTAAGTGTGAACCTGAATGTATGGGTGGAGTCCAAATCATTATTCTTCCACTATCACAACAAAACAATTTCAGTGTACGGGTCCATATTGATGTCTCGCCCTATATATCTCCGACCACGCGGTAATTAGTGCCGCAGGGAACCACCAAAGACCCGTTTAGAACAAGCTGAATAAATGATAACATTGAATGAGTTATTTCGATATAATTATCGAAATAAAATATCTCTTCGGATGATGTAAAATATCTTGTTTAGAGTATAAAGGTTACACGTTTTGTTAATTAAATACGCCCGAAGAAAGCTTTAATAGAATCCGTCTATAAATCCTGCTGCACGAACACATTTGAAAATTGAAACGAAATTATTTTCTCGATCCAAAAAGTAATTTGGCCATACATTTCAATCCCTTTTATGAGCACCCTGAAATCAATCGGCTTACTCCATATTTTACATTCTATTCTATGGAATAAAAAAAGTTAAGAGCATGAACGGACAAATTCGCCTTACGGTTCAGGGATCCTTTACACTCAGATCCATCTTTTAGATTTTAATTTTGAAAAATGTCTGCGTGGCTGCCGAACGCTCGGCTCCCCGATACCAGGGACGTTCCAAATTTTCCTCTAAACGTCACCATTTACTCCTTCTGTTTTCCATATCAATTTGATTAAAATGGTATCATTGAAAAAATCAACGAAAAGAAAGCAGTCACGGAGCACGCCTAATAAAAAACGTATGAAAAACTAGTGGAAGAAAAAAAAACAGAACATTTAAACCGGCTCTCTTCTTTTTCCGTTAATACAGGATTGGTTTTAATGAAAACTCAAGGATTGAAGTTCGTTAACCGAGAACATTTGGTCAGTCCCTGGTATACGTTCGTCCGGAATAAATCCCTGGGATGCTAAACACAGATCTGAGGGGGAAATTGAAATACGCTGATAATGTATTAATGGGTGACAAGAGCGCTTGGATTAATATGGAGGACCGTCCGCGAGGGTTTTTGTTTTGACGTGTACCGCCCTCATGTATCATAATTAACTTTTTTCCGAAAAAGTCAAAATGGCGTTATGTTTCTGCTCTTTCGGACACGAATCATCAGTCATTTCAATTGTTTGTCAGATCCGTAAGCAAATAATAAAAATAAAAATATTGGCGGTGCTATAATTACAATTTACAATTAATGCGAGTTTATTCTGAAAATCATTCGACGCTAATCGATCGCCAATAAATACTTCACATTCGATAACTCAATCCCTCTTAAACTAGACGCAAATTCAATTATAAATCCTCGATTCGACTTGAAGGACCGGTCAGGGTATCGATCCCGATTCCCTAACTCGAACGAACTACCTAACTAAGAAGAAGAAGAATTTCCTTCTCGTGTCCACTCTAATGACATAGTTAGAAGGTGGATTACCAGCTCGTTAAGGATTTAGAAAATCGGTGGGTGAACTCGCAAGGATCACTAAGGACTAAGGAGATGCCAGGAAACGTAAGACTCGGATATTAACAGAAGGTTGTAGGCAATCAGCGAAGGGACTCGTAAAACAAATAGGGGTGCTAGAAAATAAAAACCGGGGTGGACATGTGGGCGCGAACCGTCGGCGTCGTGGGAAACTTGCAGGAGGTTTTTTAGCAAATAAAAGAGACTCGAAAAAACTATATAGAGACAATTCATTAAAAGCCTTCCGAATAACAACATATTTTAATCTAAAACAAACAGCTCTGGTTTATTTATTATAAGAGAAGTCGTCTCGTTGCACACCTGAATTTATTTTGTATCCCGAAATGGCAATTTGTGCTGCTCGAACAAACACACATTGTCCCATGCGGAGAGAATACTGGGATTGTCCTTCGTTTTTGTTCAAGAATAATTATTCCTGCGCGCATTTTGGATCTCTTGATATTAATTTCAATTTCTTGCGAGAGGAGGCGGACTGTGCTTGATTGTTTTCTGTTCCTGGGGTAATATTTTACGTTCCCCCCAGGACACCTACGATAATACCGAACGATATTTACTAATTTCGGATGGGTCACGCTATCCAGAATATTCGAATTAATATTGTCGCTGCGAGATTTATACTAAAAGGATCTCCTTGTCAAAATGGGATTTAGAAGTTTTAGAAGCAACAATGAAATAAAGACGCTTTTCGAAATGGTATATTTAATCAATATTAAATCGGCGCGTCGATAGAAAAATTGGAATTTAATTTTATGAAATTTTTTGGATAACGCCTAATTACACCTTGATTGAAAACATTTGACAACGCCGTTAATATTCTTTTTCTGGACATGTTCTTCGTAAGTGTTTTAGAAGGACATGACGTCATATCGGATGTGGGGATTTAAGTTTGCGAACTTCTGAATTTCCCCGCGAAATTACCAATTTCCCGAGAATTTTCCCAAAGCAGGGAGAAGGTAAGTGGAACATAAATTTGAATTACCCCTCGGAGTCTACGCTAATGGCTCCCATCAATACTCGGTTAATTAGATAACTTCCTGTCGATTCCCTGATATTTCCTGCTGGGCTCCTGCAGGAATTAAGGATAATAAAGTCCAAGGATTAAGCTGACCTAAATTCGGAAAGAGCCACTATGGACTTTTTATTAACTTATGAAAATATTTTTCAACTAATAAAAAGGGAAACATTGGAAGCGTTTAATAAGTACGAGTTCTATTTGCTTCGAACATAAGAAGAATACACGATTGTGCTGTTGTTATGATGGAAAATATTATTTCCATTTTAGTCCCGCCTCTGCTTTCCAGAAGCATTCTTTATCGCAAATTTAACCGTATTTTTTGTGTAAGTTGGATGACGGCCAGGATACGGCTTGTTGCCAATGCGATCTTTCAATTTAGAGGAATTTTCAGCTTGCGGAAAGGTTTTAAAAGCGTTCTTGTGTTCATCGATTTCGTTATTAGAGCATATACGACGACGATGCGGCACTTCTAACACTCTATCTAATAGTCTACAATATCCATATTAACTCAACTTTATTATTAGACAAATAATTTATATAAAACGATATAAGTAGGTAATTGACGGAAAAAAATTCATCGAAAATATTTAAAGATCTTTCGGTAATCGATATTATCTAGTGAAAGGTCTGTCCAAGTACATTAATTATTCATCGCCATGTACATATAGTGAAGGCAAATTACTGTAATGTTTCATTAAAAGTTCACTGACCATACTAATTTTATCGTAATTGTTATGGTCAGCGGGGACAAGTTCTAATAGAGCCTGATTATTCAAAGTATCGTTAGCTTGCATAAAAAACTTAATTAAAAAAAAGTTGATCGTCATGGTGTCTTCTGAACGATAGAAAAGTTGTACAAGTATAGATAACCAGGACTTAATATGGGGGCTTTTCAAAAAGATTAAAACAATTTATCGAAAGGTTTATGCAAAGACACATTCATGCAAAGCGAAGAATAATTTCGATTTTCAAGATGAGGTGGTATTTTTGTTACAATTACATTTTAAAAACGCAATTTTGAGACTTAATCGTCATATTATAATTTAAATGCGTATACGTAAATTATTCTCTTTTGTAACGAGAAATTGAGGATTTATTGAATTCTTAAGTAAATGTTTTTTGTGAAGTTGAAATAAAAATCTCGAGACCCTCGTAATATCTAGGGAATTTTTACTACTTTTAATATGATACGGTGATGGGTGTTGGTTCTAGATAATGACAAAAAGTGTAAAAAACCTTTTACGGAGCCATAACTGTATCTGATTTGATTATTAAAAATAGCTCTCGTATATAAACATGTACGCAGTAGATATTTGATGATAAAATAAAAAGCGGTTGAATAGTTGAAAACTTTCGATACTTAAATATGTTTAATTAATATCATTTCTCTGGTTAATTAATTGTTAATTAGAATTCCACTGTTTCTTTGTACGCTAACTGTAATTTATTACTAAAAAGTTTTCGGTTCCATTTCTATGCTAATTTTTACCTAGAAAACACGTAAGAGCCAACAGTTAATTCGTTAGGTATATTGGCATCAAATTCTTAATTAAAAAATACACTTTCTGTATTTCTCGTATGTCAATGTTGAACAATTACAGACTCGGCCTAAATGGATCCGTTACGATTTCGATCAGATTTGTCTAGGAATACCATGTTTTAGCTGAACGATCGCTGTTAATTATCTTCACTTAACATACCGGTTGTTATGTCCGATATCATTCCGAACCTCCGTTGGACTGTAATAATTTATTTGGCTTCGGTCCTTGTTGTGCCACAATGATCATAGTTTGACGTGTCTATCACGTCTAGTTGTGCCGATACGATAGACATCTGCTTTCCAAATCTAAGCTGTGAGTCAGTTGAGCCACTAAAGGACCAACGAAAGATTTAACCAAAACTTGGAAATATGGAGTGCCTCCAAAAAAATCAACAAGTCAAAAGAATTTAAAGAGTTACGATGGTTTTTACTATCGCGATAATACTGCACTCACTCATAAATTTCGTACTAAAGCTCAGAGAGATGCTTCGATTCTAATATTAACCGGATACTTCAAATTTTGAGATTTTGTTCTATTAATAAAGAATAGTAAATAATGCTTATTATCATAAAGAATATATGGCCAACACATGTTTTTATGGTTGTCTTTCTCAATATTAGAGAGGCAAAACTACCTTGAAATTGGTAGGTAAAAATATGATATAAAACTGTTTATTGTGAAAGTTTTTTTATGCCTTCTTAACCCATTTAAGATTATGTTACTTGTGCCGCTTTACTAATAAAATTAATAATTGGCTCAAAAGAATCTACTTAAACTGTTGCTTTACATGATGATAGTAATAAAGTATAAAGTAAGCATTCGGTATAACGCACATTTATTTAGTATTCATCGATGACAAGCATCTGATGGAATTCAGAGCTACTAATTTTAATTTAAAAAAGGATATTCATATGATTTACAGAACTTCAATATTTTGTTGATTTCTCAAATTAAAATCTTTCTTTTTTTCAGTTTTATTTTTTTTTTGTTTAAATTTTTTTTTATTTATAAGCTATTAATATTTTTTGCGATTACCATGCTTATTATTTGTAATTAAGTAAAACAAATTATCAATTGAATTCTTAATATATTTTTTTCTCCGGAAAAAATGGTGTAGTCTGGTTAATTTCGCAGACAACGGTGTTCCTTGTTCAACTTACAAGGCAAGTAACCAGGAAAACTTGAAAAATGGTGCCGAAACAAGGTATTAGTTTGAAGGGTATTAATTAGACGATTTAAAAAATTTTAAACGCTTTTCGAACCGCATATATTCCGATTCAAGAAATATTCATACCGGCACGCAAATTACGAGTACAGCTCTGATATACATCTGCCAGACACTGTTATTAGGGCTAATTGAATATACATTGAAATTACTAAATTATCAGTGTGTTTAGTTACAGACGTGATACTAGATCAAATATGATATTAAGATATGTCTCTGGTCCTCAATCAATTTGGCGAATTTTCCTATTTTGACTACAAACAAACCAGAAGAAAAATAATGAGACCGCTAATTATTAAGTATTATTCATCATACTAAAGGAAAGGATCCAGAGGAGTATTGAGAATTACTCTAGAAAAAGTGCAGTGATTCATGTAACTTCTATTCTGAAGCAAATAATCGATTTCAAGTTAACATTTGACTGAATTAAAAACGAGTAATTTTTTTTGGTCAAGCTTTAAACGAAGTACTAGGAATCTGGCAAATAAAATATTAGTAAATATTAAATAAGGCAAGGAGATTCATTATTGGAATACTTTTTCATTTTATCTTTTTACACGTGCATAAAAAAGTGTAAAAGTAAATAAAACTGAGCAATTTATTCAAAACGCTCGAATCAAATAAATTGCACTTAACGTTTTTTCTTTTAAAGGTAACAACACCCTACGTAAACTGCGTAGCGAATTTAAACGATTTTGCCCACGATTAATCTACTCAATCACTCACTCATTCTTACATAACAATGAGGTATAAATAAATTCCTGCCCACCTTATTTTGTACGAAAACTACAAACAAAGACTGAGACTACTAAACCGATACGACATATTATACATTTTATAATTTACACGTTCGTTACTACCACTCTATTCTAATCTGTACGATTGCCCAATGAATCACCCACGTAATGCATGAATGGAACTGGCGAGGATTTTTTTAATTTCCATTAAAAAAGTTATACATGGTTTGTATTCTAAAAATAATTGACAGTGAACTTGATCTGGACCCTTGCGGAACTTCAAATACTTGCATATCCTAGTTGAAAGAAAAAAGGAATAAAATAATGCGTTAACAAACGAATGGTAATTAAATTACGTATGAAATGATGATGATTATTATTAAAAAAAATATTGTTTGTAAATTGGCAGTATCAGTCACGAGATTCAAATTATTTCAAAAAGGACATTTAAATTGTTTGTCTGCGTCTGGATGGCAAAAATGAGCAATGTTTTGTCTGTTCTGTTAAAAAGGGCACAATTGCTCTGTCTGATGTTGTGCATCTTTGAACAAATAGGTTGTTGTATTCATAAAAACGAGAAAAGTCTCTTTTGCTAGCTTGAAATGTTTTCCTTCAATTTGCAACGCGAGTCTTTTTAATTTGTGAAAGTCGTCATGTCTCTACATTCGTATAACAATGTTTTTCATTGTGTAATTCATAATAAACGTAAAGGTACAGAGGGTTGCACAAATTTTTAGTTGACATAAAAGATGATTTGGGAAAATATTGAAAATTATATATATACACAGAAATCAACGTTGAAAATGAAGCTATTAGAAGCCACAAATCGAGAATTTAAATTTCCAGAAGCCGAAAGATAATCTTAAATGCCGAAAAAAAAAAATGATCGTACAATCTGAAGGTATCACTAAAATACATATATTTATGATAAGATCCACAAACTGGTCGTATATACAACTACAACTTTTCAATTAAGTATAATAATATGGTGTGCTTGTTAGTGCGGTGCTCATTAAAAACTTCGGTTAACATGTTAATTATCATTTTGGAGTTGTGGGCTCAACTCTCAACATTAATTCTGTTGTAGGATCCAGTTTAAATCGGGTATACAAGAGAGGTCACTAAATTACTACCCACAGTCCAGTTTCGAATTAAAAAAGTGCAGGATAATAATATATCCGAATGATTGTTCCTGCAGAACCGCATTTTACAGGATGATATACCTCTCCCGATTAAATCCATCAAGACCCTAACCCTACTTCAGATTATCATTATTTTTTTCTTATTAATTAATAAGGCAGAAATAGCGTTCCCCTAAAATAATTATCAAAAAGTATACAATAACACCATTAATTAGTTAATTAATCAATCGGGAAAGTACATTTGAAAAATCGTCCGTAACGTCAATTGCCATAGTTCTTCTACTTTCTGTTTCAAAATTAATCCATTAATTGAAAAATTCTGTTAAAAAACTAATTCAGACGATAAATCCTCCGTACGCCAATAGATTTTACTTCCGGCTCCCGGAAAAAACATCCATTCAATGGGATACTATTTAAATAATGATACATGGCAGCGAATGATTCATAGGGGGATCGATTTCAGCCGGGGAGCACGTAAAATAATTATTTTTTCTACAAAATTTTAGATTAAAAGTATTTGTTGTAGGGGAAGTATACTGTTTAATATTTTTTTAACTCTTTAAATAATTTATCTTATTTCGATTAGAACAAATCGGAAGAATGTTGAGGTAATTCTTATAGCTTTTGTCCAACAGCGCAATTGTTATTTGTTTGTTTCGATGTTATATTTTTATTAAAATCAAGTCTTTTTCTAAAAATTTAAAACAACATTTTAATGTTTTCTGGCTCAGATGTTACGGAAACTTCTCCCTTGTTCACGGGCTATGGGGGTAGATCGTAGGGGGCAGTTAAGGGGATGCATTTTATAGAGCCCTTCCGACTTTTACGACGGTGAAATCGATAAAGACGATGATAAGAATGAACTTGAGTCATATCAAAATGTCATCTGAAGAAAAACAAATAACTAACAAAAGTGCACAACTTTTTGTCTAAGGGAATGGCTGGGCGATAGGTTCCGGGAGTTCACTTCATTCTATTGAAACCGAAGGAAAAGGGGAGAAATACAGACCCGGAATCCAGAAAAGAAATCGATAAAATTGTATGGAATATGTCTACATAAAATTAAAATGGCAGAGCGAAAATTCTTACATTTACTCAGAATTTTATAGCAAATTATGAAAAAAACATTTACTTTATTTACTTATCAGAATCTTATAAGAAATCGAAGAAAACTTTTTGAAGCCGATCCTCCATTGAACAACGGGGGGGCCCCGCAGAAAAGAAAGTAGTTAGCGAACTGGATCGAGCCGGAGGGGGATCCACCCCCGCACTATTTGTCATTGCTAGTGATGTTTGATATATTTATGTTGGTAAGCTTGTCTGGTGCAAAGTGCTGCCTGCCTGCTTCACTTCGCTATTAATCGTCGTGTGGCCAACGCGAGTCAGTGTTGCCAATGTAGGAGAAAGCAGGAACATACATTTTTAAATAAAAAAAAATGTCAAGAAGAAGAAGAAGAAGAAGAAGAAGAAGTAAAAGAAGAAAGACGAGCATATCGTAGTGTAAAAACTAACAGAAAACAATCATTGGCAGAGCGCTATAAAATTCAAATAAATTTCTCAACAGTTTAAAATAAAAACATATAACACGTCATGGATTAAAAGAAGCATTGTACGTGGAAGAAGATGAAGAAAATTGCTATTATATAAGTATTATAGCGGCAACTAATTTTAAATGAGATAAACAACAAAAAAAAACGATTTAGATCACATACTAATTAATGAATTTTCTGTATTATTTATTTTTGGTATTTCATTTGTGTAGATTTGGCGTCCTCGCAGGATAAGGATAAATTGCCTTTATCCCTTCCGCGTTAGTCTGCTTTCTCTTCGCTTGAGAAGTTCTCTTTTCTGGTCGGGTGCTTCTCTCGGATTATATCCTAGTGTCATGTCTCTGGGAGAGAAAAAAACATTCCTCATGGATACAGACGTGGAAAGAGCGCGTTGACAAGTGGTGATGTATCGCGTTGGACGTCTTCACTCTGAATGCCTCTTAATCGGGCGATAGTTTAGACGCTTTCCAATCTCCCAGATCGTTTGTCATTAACGAAAATGATTTTAGGTTACAAAAATAATTTATTTTTAGAGATAGGTTGTTTACAAATGGAACGCCTCACGTGTGCTGTCGAACTCAATTCATTCAAGTAAATAGTTTCATTAAAAGGAATTAATTAATTTGAATTGGGCATCAAAATGAAAAAAATTAAATATATATATATTGCAGTCTATTATTTTATAACAATTATTAACTCTATATAAATGTGGAATTTATTTGTGTTATTTTAAAGTTGAGGTTGAGGAGAAAAATAAAATTTACTGTTGAAATTGAAGATAAGAGTTTTATTATAAATTTCTTGGATATAAATATCAAAAGAGTAAACTGTAATCTTCAATTTTCAATTTATCGTAAACCAACTCATACATATATGACTGCCCCTTATAACTTGAATCACCCTGTGTCACATAAATTAGCAACTTTTAATTCAATGAAACATAGAGCTTTTTCAATACCAATGAGCAAGGATGATTTTAAAAGGGAAATTAAGATATTAAAACAAATCGCTACCTCAAATGATTATCCAATGCATCTAATAAATAGGTTGATTAATAAAAATGAAGAAAACGTTGCTATTAATCTTATATTCCGAAGCAACCGAAAAATAATCGGTTATACAAAACCATTACATATTTTCCAGATATTTCAAACAAAATATCAAAAATTATATCTTGTTTTAAAATATCTTTTAAAGTAAAAAATAATGTAGGTTCATTTTTATTAAATATAAAACCAAAAATCAATAAATTTTTAAAATGTGACGAGAAAGAAGAACCTGATTTTTTGGAAGAACACATAAAATAACAAAACATTTTTTTTAGAAAAGAAGAATACTAAAAACGTTCGAGCGTGTTTTATCTAAAATACAATGGTTTTTAACTTTAGTTAATACCATTAACAAAAAGTTCGGGATACAGTACATTTAATCGTCTAGATAAATCGACAAAAGCAACCAAACAAAAAGCGAATAATTCGATGCGGCCGAACTAGAGTGATAAATAGTCGTACTCTCATTTCTAAGTAGCTCTACAATGAAAGACATTGTTGTTCCCGACGATTATTTAGATACAACACAATAGAACGTAAACATTCGAAGGAATGTTTTCAAAATATTACCACTAATATTCCCGGCCGATGAAATTACAACCGTAACAATTGTTTTGCAATAACAAGCGATATATTTAGAGAAAATCTTCCTAATTTATGTGTTACCGGTCAAAACACTATTGTCAAAAGTTTTACGAATGATCCTAATTTGTGTTTGGTTTAAAGACATACCCAGAGCTTGATTCGTAAAAAAATGTATTTGTGAATGTTCTAGTCTAAAAATAAATAATCATCTTGTGTGACGACGACAAATAGTCTAAAGCCGTTGTTATTATTTCATTTCCGAAGTAGTATTTAGCTTCAGTTCATTTGGAAGTTGCAGTCTGAGCCTGTTAATGAAATTTAGGAGTAAAAATGCGTGTTCACATGGTTTTGCTAATCGAATTAGCTGGAAATTTGAACTTCAACAACAGTTGGTTTTACATTCAGCCAGTGCAGATTTCAATTTTAGATTAAAAGTGTGCTTTATTTTGCAAACAAAAATAAAAATATCGCGTCGAAACACACAACAAACGAAAATTTTATGCAAAATAAAATAATTTATTAGAGTATATGATGGAGGATTATAATTATGTAAAATATACAATGGTTACACTCAGAAAAATGTTATTTATTCACTTACTAATAATCTATTAGACGAATAGTTATTTTTTTTAGTTTACAAAAAACAAATATTGAATATAACGTTTTTTATCAAGTTTAACGATTCACGAACCCTATTTTTTATGAGATTTTTTCCGAGTAATATTTTTACACGCTACAGGAATAAAAAGGCGTCAAAAGGGCATTCAAAGGCGAAAACAATGTACGTACGCCCACCTTTCGGCACGAAATTACGGTTGATATGTATAGATCAATCCGTGATAGCACCTGATCAATACACAATGAAAAAAATGGGCAGGGACCGTTTATTGTATTCAAATTTTTTGTTTTCGGTAAGGCTAATTTGAAGGTGGAATATCGGCTCCGAACCACCCAAACCAAAAACGATATTATTCTAATATAAAAAATACAGAAATTTTAATTTAATTTTTAAGGTTTTAGCGACGTTATAAAACGATATTTTAATTTTTACGAAAAAACTGTTTTATACTAAATGGAATTAATCAAAATGATTGATGAACAATAGAAAACCCACACTTTGTATATTTCGTTAACGATTTAAATAGTGTTTAAAACGGAACGATTATTAGGAAAATAATAGAGGAAAACCCCTTTTCGACGAGTACATTTTCTAATCCACATTGTAATAATTCGTATTAACATTTCCGTACAAATCTCGATAAAGACTGAATCACAAAAAACGTCGATGGGCGTCGGGACCAGAAATTAATATCCTTATCACGTTTGCGTTTTTTGCTTAAATACTAGTTTTATTTTATACTAGTAATGAAATGAATCAGAAAATATTTATGTAATTCTTGTAGAGACAAAGATAGAATTTCTAGAATCGTCAATATGTAATTTAGAAATGCTTTTCTTGTTTTAATACATAATATAGTAGTAAAATATCCAACACGATTTCATTGATTAGAATGTTTTTTTTCAATTAGAATGTAGGTACAAAAAAAGATAAGATAAGATAAAGAATATTTAATGATATTTATCAATATAATAACTAGTTTGCTGCCCCTAAATAATGAAATGTTTCGAGTCTAACTTAATTTTTTTTATGTCTTTTAAAGGATTTACGTAATCGCAGCGGTAATTAAATGTGAAACCGGCTTGACGAGCATTTAAAATGACAAATGACCGTCGCATAAATTTGCTTCTTCGATCTGATAAGCCATTTTGGTTACATACCACGTGATCAGACTTTCAAGCAACGTGATGTAAATGATTTGTTGTGCCCTCGAGGTACAACGGCCTGGGCCATTTCTTTAACGAGACACGAGAAATACTTGAATGGAAGAGCGAGCAGCTGAATCAAGTTAGAGACACACTCATAGATGCATTACGTCACGTATACTAATGATAAGGAAAAAGTAATGCACAAACATTTGTTATTTCGGCCGTGGTTGGCGTGCGCAGCCCTGGCGCATAAATAAAGGAAATAGTGGCTCATCAAAAATCTTGGCAGAAAATCCGTCAAGACCCGGCTATGAGTAATTCCCGTAATGGTCTACATTTGTTTTGACATATATGTCGGCCCTAATACGCCAGACGAGGCCTAAATGCGAAACAGTGTCGTGCACCACAATATTCTAACGATTCAATAAATATCTAACAGAGACGCCTATGCAAAAGAATCCTAACATTTTTTCCTAATGAGTAATAATAATGAGTACTTAATTTATTTTCACAGGTACAAATTCTACAGTTTGAAAACGTCCTGAAAACTTCTTTTTCAGTATTCAATTGATCTATTCGAAAATTTTAGAATGTGTGTTTTGAAAAGTTTTAAAATTTAACCGAGGAGCAAATTTTTTGACTCTCACATAGAAATTGGCCACTCGAACAGTAAACAAATGCTATTCTATAACAAAAAAAATATTGTCGTCCGTGTTGGTAACACCGGAGGTTTCACAGAAACTCAATGAAATCTACTAATGCAGAGGATATTGATAAGATAGTCAAAAACCGAAACGTCATTAATAATCGGAAAGTAATAAACAATCAATATTCTAAAAATCGTTGTTCGAAGTAACGTGCTTTTAAAATATTTATTAGAGTAATAAAAAAATGACACCAATCAGTCAACGAAAACATTGCGTTAGGACAAGTAATAAATTAGTGCCAAAAATTAGAAAATGTATTTCGAAATCAGTTGAAATTTAGCTCACGTTTTCAAGGGGCTCAAGTTATGTAAATTTCATTTCTATATATTTGCTTTTTCTTCAGTAAACAACAATATTACTATTAGTGAGCTCCTCGAGAGTTTAACTTATTGTAACATATTCTTTCATTTCATTATTTTAGTTTTCTTTTACCTTTTTACTAGACTTTTCATATTTTATTTGTTAATTATCACATTTCTGGACCGAATAAATAGTTTAAAGAAAACAGCTCTTTATTATGTGAATTGCATATTCAAACCCATGGCAAGTGTACCTTTATACTGGGCGTCCTCCAGAATCGTAGTTGATGTCATATGAATTTGGTAATTGTTAGGCCTATAAGTTGATGAATCCTGTAGGCTTAATATTCTCAATCAAATCTATTTCAAAAACTCACATGTTTCCGTTTGGCATAAAATATTACAATCCATTTATAAAATTAGACATAACCATCCCGGCCCGTATGTATGCGATTAAATACAATAAAAAATTATCGCCATTATCATCCGTTGTTACAAATATAGAACATACTGGTTCTCTAAATGAAATTCTCTAACATATCTTTAATGCCGCATCCAGACCAAACAGAAAAAGAGAAACAGGAAACAAGACAAAAATACAACTTTTTAGAAACTTTTAAAGCAACAAAACAGATACTCTTTGACATTTACCGACAAAAGACGAGACTCGTGGTTATTGCAAAACCGGGAGGCATATTAAAGCCGAAACAAAAAAGTTCCTCAAATGTTTTAGCTTTAGACAAGTGTCTGTTTTGCGATGTTTCGATGATATCTTTAAGTAAACCTTCTACTTAATATTACTCTTCTTTTTGTGTTAAATTGTTTCGCAACATACAGGGTGATCATTCTTCGATAATCTTAAAGAGAGTTGTTATACATTTGTGAAGGCGTCGAGAGCCCGCAGGAACCGCCCGTGACGTGGGGAAGATAATAATTTCGAATTTTGCGATGAAATGGCATGTAAATTCGATTTACATTGAACGCGCTTAATGAAACGATGCTCTGCTATGGCGACCACGTAGCAGCGGCGCTTTTATATAGGGTTAGGGCACATGTAGGATGATGTATAGGGCCTAGATAAAGGGTTGCGGTCGCGTTATATATTGTCGAATTATATCAGACGAAGCGCACCTATCGCAGAGTTTACTACAAATGCATCGCTCTATGTCTGCTCTCGTTTATCAAAAATTTCTTAATTGTACAAATGTGACGGCATAAAATTTCATAGTAGGAATATTCTAAAACTGAAATTTCCCTGCTTTTGAAATTTAAGTAATTTTGGAAAACGAATTACAAAGAAATGTTAGGATATATTTTTTTCAGAAAGGAAAGAAAATTGACTATAAAATTAAGTAGGGCATATAAATTGTTCAATTGTCTTCATCCTTTTGGGTTTAAAACTTATTATAGAGATCGCTAAAATAAAAATACAATTTTCTTCCTTTCTCGTAAACTCAATCCATGGCATAAGTTTGTGCTGTTAAGGTAAGGCAGGAGTTTTTCGACTTGAACACATGTATTTACTTAACGAATTAAAACCGAATCTTCTTTCATTTTACCTTTGTGTTGTTAACGAAGGGACATACTGGAGGCGACGCCTCATCCTTTGCATCTCCATTCCGCCCCCCATTTCA
Source organism: Hermaeophaga mercurialis (assembly GCA_951812935.1). Classification (NCBI taxonomy): domain Eukaryota; kingdom Metazoa; phylum Arthropoda; class Insecta; order Coleoptera; family Chrysomelidae; genus Hermaeophaga; species Hermaeophaga mercurialis. The sequence continues at coordinate 57,808,214 of OX638358.1, forward strand.
TAACTCATGTCACTCATCCCGCTGGTATTTCCGGCCTCAGAAACACCAACGGTGGACCCATGAATTTCCATTGTTTCGGACCGTTTTCGGCTCGTTAAATTTTCAGCATAATAGCTCTTTATTGCGCTATGATTTCTCGCTATACGCCACGTTTTTTCATCTACCTTTCCACCTACCTACAGAGCGTCTCCATAAAACCTCAATTCTATAAACGTCTGTATTAGGAGAGGCTTTCATGACTTGAATGAATTTATTGTTCTTGGTCGCTTTTCTACGGGTTACTGTTAGTAAACGCAAAATTGGATTGTATCGTTTATGCCGAGCGGAAGCATGTAACTTCTTGCGATAGAATTGATTGACGAATATCAAGTATAGGGACTACTCAGCCGATAACCGTACTGTATTAATAAAGTAAACTGACATCACCAGAATCCTGTACTCTTCGGACTTCGGCTCGTATGATTTAGGAATTTTTCATTTTTATGGTTCTATACGGAGGCGACTTTGTTACACAACATACCTAAATGTCATAAATATTTATATATATATATATATATATAGAAGTACTTTCGAGTTAATGCAAATTGCGTTAATGCGTTGTTTTAATTTATTTTAAGATTTGTTGATTAACTTTGAAGTATGATAAGTAGAAGTCGCCGAAGCTGCATTATCTATGTTTTTTTAACAACCCCACTTCTTTCTCTTTTTCCGATAAACTAATTAAACTTTTTGTCAAAGACTCTGAGAAAACGGCGTAAGATGAGCACCGTCTCTGCTCTATGAACTTCCTTAATTATTATTTAATCCCTATTAAGTGGTAGAGCTAGAGCTGCAACAAACTCCTATCGATTGTAGACGAATTAATTTCAGCTTTATAATACTTTCAAACTCCATAAAAAAATCAGAAAGAAAAAGGAGCAAACCAACCTAATTAGTTGAGATAAGTTTAGTATTTTGAATATACAGAATGTGGAGACTACAAAATAATTTAAAAAAAGTAACTATTAAATGATTGCACAGGCCACAGAATACGGTGGCTACATGAATAATCAGGACAAGACCCAGAAACCTAATCTATTCTAACGGCTATGACATTTCCCGAACATAATTTTGTAAAAAATTATTATAGATACGAAAGAAAAGGGACAGGTCGAACATTGGTAAACACCACATTAGGTAACTAAAACGTTTCTAGGATTATCGGTAGGCAGCCAACCTAACAAAATCGTCCATAGATCATAGAGCAAGCAGACTTGAAGAAAAACACGTGTGCGTTTGCGTTTATAAAAGCCTTATTTCAACACATTATTTCAAACGACTAATAGACATGATGCTAGCGCTCGTATTTTTTCGTGATTACGTATTCTACGGGGTTTGTTCGCAATATATTATCAACGTCCGCGGCAACCAACTATGATAAATCTTTTAGCGTGGGTTATCAAAATTGACAACCTCCATCATCTGCGTACACGCCTATCATTACTGTCAATTATTCGTAAAACAATAAGGATATGGACTATAAATTCAGTGTCCTGCCGCCGCCGGTGGAAGGCCATTTTTTAATTAGCTTTCATTTGTTTTCCTCTGATCCTCATTTGAATAAAAGTGGTTGATATTACGGCAAACGGCCAATAATATTGAGGCAGAACCTTTAAATTTCTAATTATAGTGGGTTATTACTAAAAAAAATAGTTTTGAATTTTTGGTGGGTAAAAATTAATGGTCAATATGAGTTCCTAAATTACTTAAAATGAATTTTTGATAACCAGAAATAAAAAAGGGCCAAACAAGTTAAAGATATTTTTGGAACTCAATCCATTAGTGATCATTTACGATTTCTAGAACAAAACATTCTGCGAGTATGTATCGAATTTAATCGTGATCAATCCTTTTCGGCAGGCGATTTGAAAAATTTCGTCGTACCTGGTGATTTGTGCGAATTCGGTTACGTACGTGCCCATTATGCAAATCCGTATGTCCGGCGTAGGACACACAGCCACAACCTGTGTGTATAAAATGATTTGCATGAAACTCGCGTTAGGTATGACAGGTTGGCAACCCTAATGAAATATGTAGTTACAGTTGGTAATTCTGGAACATGAAACAACTCGTAATATCAAGACACCTACGTCGTTCGCCATGTTATTTATTTTGACTTTTTTACGTGTAGATTTTATAAAAAAATCTATAATACACTTTTATATCAAATAGTTTATATATATTTTTACTCCCATTTGCATGCAAGGTATTTCTATAATTAGTAATATTTTGGTACTTTGACACTAACTACTGGTAAAGAAAATTTTATGAGATTAACAGTTAAACATTGTAACGATGAAATCAATCCAGGAAAATAGTTGGTTGTAACTATGGTCTTCCTCCGAAATAACAGTAAATCCAGATTTTAAAGTTTTATTTTCCGTCTGAAAAGCAAACTCGGATCGTAAATAAAAGCATAAATACCTCCGGAACTCCGGAAAAGGAAGAAATAATTATAAAATTAAATTGAGACATTGATCTCGTGCAGAAATTCCGCATATACCACGGTTAAAGGATTTTATTTGTGCATCTATATAGCCAGCCAGGCCACATATCCAACCGGTCCTATTCACTCTCGAGGCATTTCCTGAAAGAATTCAAGAACGAGACAGAAACATGATTCGTACAATTTATATTCAAACTTTGTTTAAAAATAAAAGAATACATTTTTCGCAAAGTCAATGTTATTCTCATCCTATTTTTGCTTTTAAAGGATTTTAGTGACCTTAACGCTCAATGACATCTTCAAAACTCTAATGAAGCCATTTTTTAAATTTCTGTACGTCGTTATGATTTGTTTAACATTCATTCATTTTAAACATTAAATAAAATCAAACCTAAAGTATAATTAATCAACATTGACCAATCTTATACCCTTTAAATAAGCTAAATCTCAAAATATCGCAGTTGATCGCTAACAACTGCAAGAAATAGATCTCTTTTCCGGTCAAGCACAAAAGCTAGTAAAGTTGTACTGTAATTATTAATTTATTAATGACATTGCTCGCAATTTATCATTATCTTTTATACTCTCGCACCTCAATAAGATTAACAACGCCTCAATAAAAATACAAAATAATTGTGAAACCTAAATTTAAGTTGTGATGAGATAAAAAATGAAATTTTGTACATAGTGAAATATTTGCAAATGCGTTTTTTTGTGTTCAGTGTTCAGTGCATATTAAATCGTATAAATTTTCGTGTATTGGGTCTCTCTTAGTATATTCAAGCTATATTCATAGTTACAAATTTGTGAGTTACTGAGAATTTTTGGTTTTGCGACAAATTGGTGAGCAATCTACAATTTAAAAAATATGGGAATAACGGGCACCACTGGTCTTATTTGATACAGTCGAAGAAGCAAAGGGGCCCTTTCTTATATGAGATGCGCATAAATTTATCGAACTAAACATGATAACGTAGTTTTTGATGAATAAGAACTCCACCAAGTTATTCAATATTCTTGAAAACTTACAATTCTATTTGTCAAATGCCAAACGTTTCTCACAAATATCTATTCGAATGTTCCAATCTCGAGATTTCTTTTTCGTACTTCTAGGAGCGTGAAATCGCTTTCGAGACTTCGCTACGCAAAAAATTAATTACGTTAATGATTATTTAATAATTGCAACAGTAACAATTTGATAGCGAATCGATGCATCTGTCAAAAATTATGAGTCTGCAGGAATTGGGTGCCATAAAATCAAATAGAAGTAAAAGGTATGTCGATGATGATAAATATGTTGATAAGTAGATATTTATAAGTCACTTGTTCAAATAATCAAAGCGCAGCAACTTTTCTTAATTGCTAAAGGCAATAATTTGTTGACCGATACGAAGTTAAAGTTAAGTGTAAAGCATAAATCGTTGTGGAGAGCGTTCGATTTTATTTCGAATTTCATTATAATTAGCAACCGAAGAGTGCGCCAGACCATCGCATTATATCACTAACAGTATAAAATAAAAATGCATAAACTCTAACGATATATACTTCAGACAAGTTAATAGCCTAAAAATAGCTTATAAGAAGGTTTTTTCTGAGAAGCGAAAACATCGTAAAGTAGCGGGACACGTAACAGGAGTCAAAAGTAGCGTTAAACATATCGAGATATTAACAACCCATCAGCCCTGTTACAATTCCAAAAGGTAAACAAAGATTTTGTAAACAGTTTTCTCTACAAGGAATTACATCACTTTCATTTTAAAAAAGAACAAACAACTACTATTACTAATATTAAATTGTTAAGGATACGAAATACGTGGAATAAAAAAAAAATCTTCAAAAACTTGGAATATTAGCAAACGCTAAAATGAAAAAGGAAAATCGCACAATTATCAATTATTAACTTTGGAATAAGCAATCAAATAAACCAAAAAGTAATGATAACTGACATTTTTGCTATTCTTACTAATTTTGGCACATATAAATGAAAAAAGGGACATAAAGAATTGAAATAAAAAAAAAAGGTGTACCAATACTTTTAGCTGTTTTGTATAGACAACACGTATTCGTTGAATTTGAATTCAGGCTCTATATAAAAATTTCAGTAACCAGACACCTTAAGGTAAGTACGTGAATTTCTTAACGAATACATAAATATTGAAACACACACGTTTCAAATAATAAATAAATATATCCTGCTTGTGTTTTATGGCTTGTCACTACGGAAAGGAAGTGTTTTAAAAAAGGACTCAAGGATGAATTCCCTCGTGATTCGAAAAAAAAAAATAGGGAAAATATGTGAAATCTGACGCTTTCATTCTGATTTACTAAAAGATTTCATAATAAAAAAAAATCAGTTTTATTTGATGACGTAACAGAAAAACAAAATAATTATAATGATTTTGGCGACTAAAACAATATTTAATATAGGGTGTTTCTCAACTCAAAGGGACTTCTATTATGACTAATAGACAATTATTTGCTATACAAAATATTCTTTTCCTTTTTAAAATTTACAGGCTACTGATGATCATAATAATAGTAAACACTAAAATCTCTTGAAGATATGCCATTAAGTGCCCACATTTATAATCGATTTTAAACAAATTAAGTTAAGATTATTTTAAAATTTTATAATATACAGAGTGTTTCAAAAAAGCGTGGTATAATAAAATGATGAGTGAGATGTGTGAGAACCATCGAGACAAAACATTCAAAATTTCGGATCAGCAAATGTTGTAATGTGTCGACATAAATAGTGAAACAGCCCTTAATATTTATTATTTGAAACAGTCGGTGTGTGTATATCGAGATCTTTTAAATGCTCGTTCGTGTATCCGTCGTTAGAGTTGTGTACGGTTATGTCGTGGTATAAAAATATATCTACCACCCATGGTAAAAAAACAATGGAACATGAAGAAAGAAACGGAGCAGTGAGAAACACGCGGTCGACAACGTCACATCTGAAAAATCGACGGAAGGGTGTCTTTGACTCGACGGAACGGGAATATATGTTTATTGTGTCACAATATGGCGACACAAGCCGGCTGCTTTTTTACTACCAAAACAAACCATTTTTCATTTCGAAGAAGTTAACACAAAGATATCTTATAGTTTAAGTCACAAGTAACAGAAAACAGAGAGATAACGTTACTTTCGAAAGGAAATGTTATTGGTGAGGAATTCGAAACTTACTCCATCCACACTCTGATAGATCTTCAAGTTTAGTGGTCAACAAAGACACCACCAGTGAGTAGTTCAAATAACTATTGTTATTGCATCTTTTACATACACATGAAAAGACCAATCATGAAGTACGAAAATGAAAATACTTTCGATATTAGTAAAAATCTGTTTAGCAGGGAAATTGAGGTCGCCCTAGGAAGTGGGGAGTTTCTCCCTCTACGGGTTGATAACGTTATGATGAATGTTGTGACACAATGCGAAGCTTTAGATTGCGACGTACATTAGTTTACAGCAATGAAATTGACTTTCGGGATTGTTGTATTATGTTCTCTGTGACAACGTCGCACAGCGTTGTGGAATTTTGATCGTTGTTTCGATGTCACCCTAAACGATGGAAATATTTGTGTACGTGACGGTGGAACGCACAATCGTTTGTCTTTAAAACGTTCCAAATATCATTGTCGAAGCAAAATTCTCCGGGGTAACATGTGGTACTGCGTTCAATGTTTTTTCTACAAATTAACAGTGTATATATATTTAAGAATAAAATTTCGAACTAAACCGGAGTAAAATGATGTGTACACCCGATGAAGAACATCTTTTGATGGTTGATAAATATCTTCATTATAAGATATCTTGTAAACACCATCAATAAAGTTACCGAAGACAATTTAACGGCCGTAATAAATTCATTAATTCAATTCTTTCGGAATGCAGCGATGATAAATTCTCAAACAGGAAATGGAAACATCGGATTTCTTCTTTTTTATTATATTAATTTCAATATTACACGAAACAGTGGCGCTGCGATTAAAATCATAACCAAAGGAAGATGAAAATTCGATATTAATAATAACAAATGAGGGACGTTCAAAAGACGGTTGAATAAAAAAATAAACGAAATCTGAACGCATTCCATGGGTTTTGGTAAAAACGAAGAACATCAAAGTCTGGAATTCCTGTTTTAAGAAATGAGTTCAATTCTTAGTTATATCGAAGAAAGACCAATCAGGATCAGAAAGAAGTCATTTAAGAATGAATAAATGAAATTAAGAACTTGGAAAGAGCCTTTAGATAATAAATAGTTCTGTGAGTAATGTTAATGTGGAATTTTATATTAACAAAGAAAATTCAAAGTATCCAATATTTTCAGGAAACATCTATTATACATTTTTTTTACAGATTTCAGTTGAGTAAAGTATGCTATTTTGTTTTTAAAAAATAACGCTGTTCAAGTAAGAGCCATTTCTTCTAAAAAAAAACTTATCCAGTATTCGTCGAAGAGGATCAAGATGAATTTATGTAATATTTTATCATAAAGCAAAAACTCGTATGCGAACAAATCTGGGGATCTTGCAGACCATCTTTGGACATCTATTCGTCCGGAAAGAGTTCTATTAGAGCAACTGTGGATACATTGACAGTATGACTGCAGTATGGAGTATCGCCCTATTCTGCAGGAGAAAATAATTTTCACAAATGCAAGTGCACACTACACCATAACTTTCGATATACGTAATAGATTTTATCATTCCATCATCGAGAAGTTTAATCATTTTTATGTCCAAAGGTGACATAGTGACCATTTTTATATAAAATTAATTTACACAAAAAGCACGATGTATACCGGATCATTACTTCACGTTTTACAAATGGCATTAGATGTAAAACAATAAACCAAATCCTTCGCACACTTTCATGAGCTCAACATTTCCCGCTTCACTGACAGGCGCTCTATTAGTTTTTGTAATTTTATGTCTGCCACTGGTCGATATTGGCGAAACGCAGAAATGCAGAAATGATAAATTCTGAATTACGATATCGCAGCGTTCTCTAGAGTCTCGTTTTGCGATTGTGTTCGGGAATATAATCCGGTAATTGTTAGAATTCGGTCATTAATTTTAAAAAATGTTATGGATTCCACATTTATGCCTTAGCGGCGTTTAAGACGTATTACCGGGTGCTGTCTATATCTAAGAATCGTAAGTTATTGACAAATTAGTATTTTTTTATATTTAACAGCGGTTCTCGTAACGCGATTCCCATAAGATCGCTCAGTGTGGCAAAGCGAAAGCTATAAAGGAAGAGAACGCAGGAAAATGGAAAAATGGGAAAAGTTCCGAGCGGCTTTTCACGCAGGTATTATGCAAAAACGGGCCAAGTTAGAAAAATAAAAGTGACAAATGCAGGCGGGCATCCTTTCTCTTCGAAAGAGGAAAAATGAAAAAATTGTCGATTTATTATCTGAACACAAAACCACACACGGCAATAACTCATCTATATAAAAAGCTTTGTTCAACTTCCACCTCCGGCCGCCCTACGGGAATAATGGCCGGGGTAATATATTTTCTGGCTAATTTCTGAAAGAAACTTGTGGAAACTGTTAAAAACTTTAATAGCAATTTATGGCGTCTCTATATAAAGTTACATTCATTCCCTCAGACACTTATTTCAGTTTTGTCAGCAGCCGTTGAAGGGTCCCAAAACGACGAGACTTTGTTTCTGTGACCGAATGAAAAAAATCAAAACTAACGCATCAATTCTTCGTACAATTGAATATAGCAATAAATATTGTGTTGGCCTCCACGTAGGGTCATGAAATATAATAATAAATATTGAAGATAAAATATGTATTCTTCGTACGGACGTTCTTAGTACTGTTAATATATAATTTAAAAATGAATTACAAATAGTCTTTAATGGCATCACAACAAACTGTTATTAATGTAATTATTAATGCAGACAGGATGGAATGTTCGTATTGTTTAGACGGTGGCTGAGAAAAATTTTAAATTGTGTAGAGGAAGTGCGAAAAAGAAACATTTGTACACTTATTACGATTTATCCTTTGTGTATTTTTTACATATTGCTCGCATTGTTTCGACAATTTTTCCTTTTTATATCGGTCGGACCATCGTAAAGTTTATTGAAAACACGATTCGCTTTTTACGAAAGAGTGTCGTCTAAATATTCGGATCGATCGCTGCCAGAGGGCGCCCCGGTACAAATAACTGCTGATTCGATTTGATCCCCGCTAAAATCAACACATTTATTATTATTATATCTCGAAGCACACCTGATCACGTTACTTTTTTTGGGTCGCCATCGCAAAACTCGATTTTGGGGCTCCACCGACGCCCCGAGAAAACGTCGAAAGCGACCCGTTCTCGGTTCAATGCTCGAATTTTCTTATAAAAGATTCTCCAGCTCTATATTTCTTCCGAAGAAAAAAGCCCAAGTTTTCCTAAGGAGCTAACTCTACGTTCTGATAAATAAAAAATGAAATGAAAAGCAATTTGCTTGTATGTCGTAATTAGTAAAGTGCATATGACATATTATATTTTGGTACATGGTGTAAATTCTGTAACTAGCATTGAATTAAATTTAGAATTCAAATAAAGTCCAGCATCATACGAGATTATTCATTTCAAAAGGAACATTAATTTTTATTGTAAATAATGAAAAATTAAAATAGAGTGAATTTTGCAATGTATATAATCACAATGCTAATTTATGATAATAAAAAATCTTACAAAAAGTAATGATAATTACAATATAAGTTATGGAATATGTATCTACAAAATCAAGAATTAAGAATCAATTGAATATAACTGGAAATTAAAATGTATTTTGTATGAAATCTAAATTTAAGAAATTATATAAAATCATAAATTATATTTTTTCTTTAATTAGCTGTAATTATCAAAACAAAAAATACGTCAGAATTTTTATTTTCGTAATATTCACATCATTTAATGATTAAATCTTGATCTCTTTAGATTAATAAAAACTTTAAAAAAATATTATCTATGAATTTGTTTTGGTTATTTTTTAACTTTTGTTTTTAACAATAACAACAATAATGTGAATGTTTTAAAAAAGGCGAATTTCTTCACCCAGTATCACATAATATAACAAACCCGTCACAAGTGAATCGTTAAAAGAGGATTTGGCATTAATTATTTTAAAGCTATGTATAGCTAAAGAGAGGAATTATTGATTTGATTTATGTTATCTAAACATTTAAAATTAATTAAATAGAGACAGACAATTGGCTTTTAATTTATTACATAAATATATAACAGTTTATTTATTGAATTAATAAACATTGATTGAAGATTTAGTGAAAGATACTGTCGAATTGAATGGCGACAAATTTAAATTGATATTTAATTTGTTGTTATTTGTTTTTTTATAATTAGATACAAGTGTTTTTTAAAACAAATTTTAGAAATCACACCCTTGGATTTAATTATTTAGTTATATAATTATGACTTGTTGTTTTGGTTACCAATTTATATATTAGGTACATATACTTTTGGCGGTCAACTCAAATTTTAATATACTTTCAATAAGTTTTAATATTAGTTCTAATATGATTTTTTTGAAAGAATCCCAAATATTTTTCAACTCAATACCTAAAATCCACTTCGTAATTCTTTCTATATAATAGTTAATGTTAATAATAATCATAAGTTGAATTTTACTCTAATTATGCTGTTAGTATTATTGTGAAATTCACATATAAATGTGTGTAAGAACGGCCCGAAAACACGTCCATGAAGCACTTATTAGTTCATTGGCGTTTAAGTTATTTAAATACAACTCGTTCTCATTTTACTAACTAAAAGTTGCAATATACTTTGTTGTTGCCCACCTCTACGGTGTTATGTTAATTTCCGTGGAAAAGAAACGCTCAAAGGGGCTGAACAGACATGAAAGGGCAGCGAGGAGGAGCAGCCACGTCAGGCAAATTGTTGTACCACGGAAATACAAGAATTAAATAAGAAATATGAGAACATAAGAAAAATTAAAAACCTCTTTCCTGAGATACGAGGAAAATGAATAAGTTTGTGTAAAATAATGAAAAAGAAAACCCGAATACAACAAAAATATTCGCCTAATAATTTAGATATTATTTTAATGTCATTTTATATAACATTCAAAATGCTTTACAATCCTCTTGATTGAATAATATTTTTTTTAAATCTAAAATTTCCATTTCGGACTGGTTGACAGTAACAAAACCGTGGCCATTCCGAGTGACACGGGGCCGCATAATAAACTTATAAAAGTGCAGAGTTTAATCTAATTAAATAAATTAGTCCACTTTGCAAATTCAATTAAAGTAATTACTTCAATTAAGGCCAGAGATAAGTTCATTTGCATCGCAGTGTTCTTTGTGTACTACGGCCGTTGCGTACAACTATTTTTACTTTTGAAATTATTTCAGTCGATAAGGAAAACTTTTAGATCTATTTTAATTCCAGTGTTCAATATACTCGTATATGTTTGTTAATACTTAATATACTCAAAAGTCTGAAGGAAGTGTTTGTACTCATTTATTGAGATTGAAATTCGCAAGCGGTCACGGCCTGAGTGAATCTTAGGTTTATCGATTCCAGACGACCGTGTCCTTTTTGAGATATTTCTCAACGTTTCGCCGTCTATCGAAAGCGGCTTCTTCAGGAGGTCAGATGTGTACAGATGTATTACGCCTCTGACCACGTTTAGTAGTTGAGTTATCGTGCACATCTCACCGCCGTCTATGACAAATATCTCCTCCAGAAACTGCAATCCTCACTCACTGACACCGTTCTTTTTTCAATATTTTATTATTACGACTATATCAAATTGCCTGTTTCACATATTTAACAATCGTCGATTTAGGTAACGGGCTTCTAATAAAATGATACAATCTCCGATAGGTATCATCTATCTACAATTCAATCTTACCGTGTAGACTGTAGACGGTACATTACTCGATGGGGGCCCCCGTTCCCACCGCCTCCACCACGAAAATCGACAGTTATCTCATAATTACAAGCGATCGTAATCTCCCATCACGACCTGGAATACAAAGTAATTAGAGAAGAGGTTGTGGTGCCGGCCAACAGCCCCCCCAAATATAATTACAACCTAGGAATACGCATTTTTATCGTCGTCTATTTGCGGCGCGTAGAAAATAATCTAAGCCCCGTGTAATCCGTAATTACCGAGGAACATTGTGTTTGTGGATGGATGGGATGACTCGAAATGTTCAACTTAAAAACCTTTAAAACACTAATAGAACCGATTCTAATATATTTCATACGGAACGTTAAATTCTACAACGAACAATACTTGGGTCGTTAATATTACTTTAGTTCGCAAATTATATTTTTAAATTTAAAAATATGACTGAACCTTAACTTATAAAATAAGTTTCAAATATTACTCATATTGTTTAGAATTCATCCATTAAGTTCAAATTATATTGACAATACTCGTCATTCACCCTGCATGTGCATTATAAAATTAAAAGTAGGAAAAACAGATTAATGAATAGAATACAATTAAGAAAAAACAAAAATAAAATGTAGATACGAATCAAAACAAAAATTAATATAACATTTTGTTACGTCAAAGGGGAAAAAGATGGAAAAAGGCACAAAAAATAAAAAAAGACAGTTTTTGTGAAAACAAATTATACACACTGAATGGCTGAAATTGAGAGTTTTTGAAGAAGAGAATAACGTGGATAATTTGAAATCATTTAAACTCTACAAACTAAAATTTTTTATTTGATTATACCGCATATTAAATTGACATACTCGTTCGTAGGTATATGCAAAAATATTACGAGTTGAATTGAACAAAAAACCATCCTAAAGAAACCATATGTAAGAAAAATATTTTTGAATATAAACATTATTGGAATAGGGTATCTAGATGATATTTTATTAAACGCGTATATTTAAAACGAACATATATTTTTGCATTAATAAAAAAATGTTTAATAGTGTCCACTCCTCGGTGACCCGAACAGGTTTATTACAAAGTGGGCAGATTCTAAACATTACCAGATGCAAATTAGCCGTATAAAACCTCAATTATTCCGATAAAACAGATACACTGAAACTCATTTACATCGTTTAGATACACTAACTGGATTTGGATTCTTTTTCTTGTTGAAAAATTTGCATACTTCATGCGTTATTAGAATAAAGCTTAAGTACGTTCGGATAATCGCGTTAACTTTTCCAGTGGCAGATATTCACACAAAAAAATAAAATCAATCTAGAAGCGTTCGTGGTCCCTTTCTTTTTATTTAAGCCGTAAATGATTTATTTGTGTTGCTTAACATACGAGTAATAGTTTATTAATTATTATTCCCGGTTGGTACAAATGATACATTTTGTTGAAGAAGCACAGACAAACGACCGACTTTTTTTTACAACCAAGCATTAATGATATTTTTCCTAGATTCCTTATCAACGAGTAGACGCTGTTTTATCATCGATAATTGCTTTAGTGTGTAGATGGTTTATCGAAATGGTCTTCTTAGCTTGTTTGTCGTTCGTACATGTCAATAAATATTGAGATCAGGATGAGATGACAAGTCGTGATTGCCTTTAAATTAATTGGTCGTCAAATAAACCTATTTATTAGATGGTTATCATCTCGCTCTGTTTATCTAATAATAAATAAATAATAGCCGTTGACCTCGAATGGACAATTGTAGGTGTCACGTTAGAAACTTTTATATTTTATACATTTATTATTAAATTATGCTTAAATTTCTAATTTTCTCTTCTTTGATATGTTTTTTATTCGGGCCATTAAAACCGGCAAATGAATATAAATTTGGCCGTTAATTCTCGGCACGAAAACCATAACCACCCCTATCGGCTAAAATCGAAACTGATCTGTTTTTGATTCTACAACACCGCATGTTAAGAATAACAAATCACCTTCACTTTACTCCGATCACCAATCGCTTTTGATAGATGATGTTTTAAAAATCTTAAAAGCATCTCGTTGCCAGTGCCGTACCCATTATATAATCAAAAAGTTCATATTTCTAATTTATCGGTAAACCGAGTAAGCATTTAAAAATTTTTTTCTTCAAGACTATTAAGCACGTCCTTCATTCATTAAAATCGAATCGAAGCCTAATTCGTCGGCCGTACTTGAATTTTTCCGAAAAAATAATCGTCGGCCTCTGAAACCGCTAATTTTACTGTCCGAACTGTAATTCGACCGAAAGTAATGGTGGTAATTACACTTTTTCCACCTCATCATACCCCGAAGCGAATGCCGTGGAATTTAATAAACGATTTTATACGAGGAACACAACAAATGAAAATATAGAATTTTGAGAAATTTACATTTCGGGAAGATATTTTGCCATTCCTATGAACACGTTTCATAAGTTTAACGTTATTATTTGATAAAAATTATAAAATATGTTTCTCTCTTTGTTCATAATTCATTTGAATCTCAAGATGCCATTGTACTCTCATTTCCTAAGAACCAACAACATTGTATACAATTTTAATGAATTATCATAAATGTTATTCGATGCAGTAATTAATTAAAACGGCAATTGTTATTTTGCAGATAAGGTCCGTATATCAATTAAATGGAGGTATAATTCTTCATTTGATAAAAACAAGCGTAATTGGTCAAGCAGCCAATGACACTCAGATAAAAAAAATTGATACGGTGGGATGAGTATTGAGTTCAAGCTTTTTGTTTCAATTTAATTTAATTGAATACTTGGTCGCGGAATATTTATTGCCGAAGATACCGGCGATAATTCTTAATTAAAGATATCTTCAAATATCTTTATTTAGAAGCATCCTTTCAATGGCGTAGGCGGAAATAGATTTATCCACTTGTGAGTTCATGTTTTTTATTAAATTCGCCACTTTCTAATCATTAAACTCTACTGTACAATCTCACATGGATATCAATCGGTTAAAGAATCTGAAATAGACCCTTGTGACACTTCAATATCGCTCCTAGGCCATATAAATATAACAAAAGAATCATTTAAAAACTAACATCAATTTTAAATATAAATTAACCACAATTAAATTTGACATTAAAGAGTTTACTTAATCTTTATTATTTCAGTAAAAAAAATCTAAATTCAAATTTGTTATCGAAGATACAAAATCCCTGAGTAACCGCAAAAGTTTCAAAACACTTTCTGACGAAAATTAAGGCTATATTACGTTTATACAAAATAATAATATTTTTTTTAATTAATCCAGTTGGTTGGATTTTCAACAATAAATTATGTGGACTGTATGATGAAATTTTTATATTTCTTTGATAAGTTTTTGAATTAAATTAAACAATTTACCTTTTTTTTAATATCACATTTGTTTCCAAAACTTTATTTAAAATAAAAATTAATGAACAAATAATATTTAAATTCTAAGTTTAATTAAATACTGATTACTGAATTTAGATTTTATGCCAAAAGTGAACATATATCATATCAACTTACTAATTGGGATTTACAAACAAATTACTTTTTTAATTTTTTATATCTGGACTCGTGAACTTGAAGTTTATCACGTTTATTAATTTAATAATAAAAAATATTTTCCAAAAATTGAATCATAAGTGGTATGAATTCCGTTACAGTATTAAGAAATCCGCTACTTTGTAACTGTTAGTGAAATTGAATTTTGCCGTTCCCAGCTCGAATTTGGTCGCTCATTTTGTTTATTATAGAAAATTGCGGCAAATTATCTTCATTTTTGTGGCGGAAACCGAGCAAAACGATCAACGCAAGCTAGATGGATCCTTTCGCATATTTAACCATTCTATTTGCCTTTTGTTTCATATCGAGATCGAAAGGAATTTAATGAATTTTGATGATGTGGACAAAAAACCGCCGATTCCGAAAGTCTAATATAAAGTTTTGCAATATTTCAGATATTGAAAAAAGTAGGGAGCATTTTGTTACTAATTCGTACAGAGAAAACGATTCTCATTTATTGACAATCTGAAATCCCAGTTATTCTGTTTCGCAACTCCGATTTGCGTCGTTGTCTCGATTTCATTCAAGTTTACTATCAATTATTTCCACATCAATCTGGAAATCTACCTATTCCTGCAATTCTCTCCATATATCAACTCAAATTTCAAACTTTCCAACTCCCGGCTTTAATTCGGGAGATAAACTAACGTGCGATATGCAGGAAGCATGACTGCGGAATGCTCGGGAATGCTTACTATACACCAGCACACATACATCCAGATAACTAACATACCAGGTGGACAATGTTTCCACTATTGATACGCTTTATTTTACTTGTCCAAGAGAATAACAAGGAAAGAAAGAAACTAAATGTGGAGCCAATACAGATTAGAATTGGTTTGAGCACGTGGCGAGGTTGGGTAAGAGCAGCCGAACAAAAACCATTTGGCAGGAAAAGTTGATACACAAAAGAGCTAGAGGAAGACCAAAGAAAATATGGAACGACCGGATAGCAGAAAAATTAAAGAAGAAGAAGAAGAAGAACAAAAGCTGGAAGAAAGGAAGGAAATTGGCAAAAAATAGAATGTCATATGACAAAATAACCATAGTATGAATTTATATTATAGGACCAAGGAAAACATATTTTCTTTTTTGGCACTGTACAGTACAAATATATATCTCTGAAGATTTTTAGGTCTAGTTATTATTTGGTAAGAGCATTTTCCACTTTGACAACTATTTAAATGATTGTAGGAAACCGTCCTGTACACGCAGAACAACAGAGAGAACGAGGGAACGAGACGGCCATATCAACTCTGTCATATATATATATATATATATATATGTATATGTTAAATGGTTTATGCAAGAGTAAACTTAGTGCCAAGTTAACGTACACTCCCTTCGGCAAGTCGATCTTGCTGTAATAGTGTTAGGGACAAGTTAAGAAAATTTATAAAATTTAACAATCGTATCTGACGGCCGCCGACAAGTTCAAAAAATTATATTTATTGAATAAATGTCGAGTGAGTAAAGTTTAAGGATTCTCTTTTTTTTTGCAGTTGTTGCTAATGTATTGTTTGGCCCGAAGATGCGGTGTAATATTCTTGTCGAATATGGTTTTTTTGTTGTGTGATGCGTTGTGGGCGATTCAAATTAAAATAGCGGCAGGCGCAAGAGGAACGTGGTTGGTGCCCGAAGGCATTCAGGATATTAAGCAATTTTTAAATAACAGGGCTGTTCGGGCGTCAACTGGAAAAATTGCCTCGTGCAACCTTTCACACCAGCCATTAAGAAGTTCAAAGAGGTTGTTCTACGAGGGAATTTAAAACACCGAATAAAACAATTCCAGTTTGCTATACAATTGTCGTTTATCATTTTTCAATTTGTTTTCTATAAATATTTAAGTATAACATTTCTGATTTAATCTCGCAATAATGTAATAATAAAACATTATTAAAGTTAACAACACTAAAATTAAAACGTAAACACATTTTATAAATAAAGAATTTACCTACATTTATTGTGTACTGAAACAAAAAAAAAACAACAAACAACGCGGTTCTAAAGAAAATTGAGCTCAATCAAGCTCATGTTGTGGGACTGAGTAGCATAATTTTTAATCTTTTGTGTTAAACATAATTATTTAAATTCCGGGACTTCAAACTCTAACTTAGGAAGAGACCACCTTTTCAATAATTTCTTTTATTAATTACTGTCAGATTGTGATTTATAACTTGAGAACAATTTAATGCAATAATAACGTTTTTTTATATACATACCGCGTATTAAAATTTGTACACTTATTATCCGAGTAACATGAGGAATAAAAGCGTCATAAAAATGAATTTTATACAACTTTTCTGACTTGAAGAATTCCAAACTGTTAATTTATAGCGAGCGCTCTTGAAGCTTTACTACTATTTTATACATTTAGAATTCTTACGTAACATTTACACACTGGTTTCAACTTATTGTACAAAAAACATTTAGTTTATTATCAGAAGCTATTATGTCCTTGAATTAGAAAATGTTGATATTTTAATTTAATTATAATGACCTAATATTTTTTAGGCGATTGTTGGTGTTGCTTGTCAAATTTTGATGTGAAAATGATTTGCAAACGCTACTGAACGTTGAAATGGAAATGCGGCGCCGAAAAGCGAGGAACGACTAGATTTTCCGACTTCAAATTTGATTTTCGCTCAATTAAAAATGTTTGCTTTAGTTTTATTTTCCTCTTGGCCGAGTTACATTTTACAATTCAAATGAATCTTATTACGGAGGTTCGGGATTTCCACTCCATGCGGAAATTTGAGAACGAAAAGGAAAAAAAGGGTTGTCGGTCGATTTTTCAGCGCAATTATTTAAATTATCGGCCCGGAATCGAAGGGAACGTGATAGTGCAAGGGAAAATGTTGAAAATTCAATAACCTCAATAGTTATTTAAACCTTGAAATAAATATTATTCTTTTAAAGATGAAAAAGTTGAAATTGAAAAACTTCAAAATGGTTTGTCATTTCATCAATGATGGTTTCTCGTAATTCTTCCGCTTCGAAATTTGGTATGTAAACAATTTTCTAACGATGAAAGTTTTCCTTTTGTATCGAATTCGAGACCGAGGATTGAGCACCTGAAAAATGGCAACTCCCTTCCTTAATTTAAAATACAAAACTTACAAACTCGAGCTAGGTCAATATAAAGGGCTGCCATAAAATATTCACGGTTATGAACCAGTATTCCAGCTCCTCTTCGAATCTTTCCGGCGATATTTTCGTAAACAAAATCAGACAAACTCAAAACTTTCGTGCAACAAAGTTTTAACTCTTGCTTACCTTCGGCAGAGGGCGAATTTTTCGCTGCGGCAGCGCTGACAGATAAACACGGAAGGCCAAATAATATATCCTAAAATCCTTCCTTTCCTTCGGATTTGCACAACCGGCAGCCGAGTAACGTGTAAAATTTCGAGGTCGTCCTGTATATGTACTGGGTGTCCCACGACGATTAAGACAAGTAATATATCAGAATTGGGCAGTAGTAGAGAATTATAATTTTGGGGGTGTAAATTATAATTCTCTACTGCTGCCCAATTCTGATATATTACTTGTCTTAATCGTCGTGGGACACCCTGTATAATAAACGCCGACTTGGGTCATTATCTGGAATATCCATCATATAATTAACGTGATGCCAAGAGCACACACACATACACACATCAATTTACGTACGTGATGTTAGCCAACCCCCACATACGGGTTCGCAGCCACCGCGTCGACGGCACCGGCCTCTAATGAAGTCGGAAGGGCGGCAATTCACCGATTCAAAGGCAAATAGTTGCTTATTATAAAGGAGATTAACCGGAATACAGGGCAACGGGCACTAAACGGCCGACTCTTTCCTACAGGACGGCATGATTCTATTGAAAAAAAGAGCGGAGGAAGAAAGTCGAACTCTGAAAATTCCCGATTGTACCTATGGACGAAAGCGAAAAAGGTGCAAAGAGGATAGATATTCTTTAATATTCAAATGAAGTGTAAATACAAACATTTTTATCATTCCATAATTTTTTTTTGTATTTCAAATTTCATTGTGAATCTTCGACCCACTAACATCGCTTCATTCCATCATAAACGATCTATCACATAATATCTTGCTAGATTTTTTCCTTAAAAGGATTTATACGTATTCAAATATCAAGAAAATGAAGCAATCATATCATCAATTAGAAATACGATAAAGTAAAAAACTAATTGAATATCAAATTTAATTAAGAACACGTTCTGTTTGCCAACGCCACAGCTTCTTAAAAAAAGGTAATGTTATTTATTAGTGAATTACTGATATATGAACTTTTTAATTTTAATTGTGGAAAAAACAAATGGATTTGAGTTTTACCCCTCAGACCTAAAACACTTTACCTTATTAACAAAAATTTGGAAAACCCTCAGTTTCCTTCAGATGTTGGCACAATGTTATTAGAAGGTCGTTCTCTCCTAGCTTATATTTATTATTTTGGAATCCACTTTTGATATCACTTAGAGAAATTATTCTCAAAAATTAACTAAAACTAACTGAAGTATCAATCCACAAACTTATCGATGCTTAAGAGAGTCAAAAACCCGTCTAATGTTGATCCATCCCGTACAAAAGGCCAATACGCGTGTTTATTGTTCCATAGATTTGATGACGCGGTAGTAAATTTAGCCGATTCATCGTCTAGGAAACTGCTCTTGTGATCTTTGAACTGGTTAATTTTGGCAACCGGGAAGTCTCTAATAATGCCGGGATAATGATCGCCAATAATTTGCGTGGGAAGTATCAATTTCCAGGATAGGGCATTCATTAAACTTTATTGATAGTTTCCCTTCAACTGACATACGTCGCGAAATTCGAACAGAAAATCTAAACTTTACTGATTAAGTATTCGAAATATCGTGGATTTGTAGAAAAAGAGAAGAAATTCTCTGCCTCTTGTAATTGTAAACTTAATCGAATGTAATGCGAATTTAGATCATCTATATCAAATAAAGGCAGAAATGGGCTCAAATCAGCGCTTTCCTGTTTCTTGCTGTTTTGTTATTTATTTCCTTATTTAATTCATTAATAAATACCAAATTAGTGTAGCAAAGGTGCGCATTAATGATAATCTTATGTAATATCTATAAATTCATCTAATATTTCTGTGGGCGTCTAAAAAACGTGTTTCGAATGAGAAATTTGTGGGTAAATAAGGTAGAAACCGCTTTTGGACTTTCTACATAATAATAAAGCTTGACTTCAATGTTGATGATAAAATTTCCTATAAATTAAATAAAAGCGGTCGTAAACATTGATGACTTAGCATGACGCTGATTTTTATTACTGAAAAGTTGAGAAATCGTAAATTTTTGTAATTTTAAAAAAATCATCAACTAAGAAACGTAAAATATAAATATGAAAATGAAAAAAATATCAACATACTGATTAAATTAGAGATTGGAACAAGTTAATATTTACTGAAATGACAACAAATAATGAAATATGCACGAATCCTTCACTTTTAATATCTAACTTATATTTTTTTAATAATTAAAACTAGTTTTTAAACAATTTATCTTCATACGTTTCATGTAATCTCTAAGTTAATAAAATCTTTTGATAAGCGATAATATTTCTCGAAAATCGTGGTATCTTCCATGTAATAGTTCCGAGATACATTAAGTGCTGGTTTTATGTCGATATTATCAATTAAATGTATTTAATGATTCAATTTTAATGTCTCAAAAAAACATTGTTAAATTAGAAATAAACAAGATGTTCTCACTCACTGTACAAGATTACTAGTCGCACAAAAATGAACAATTTTAGTTGATTTTGGAAGTGGTAAAAAATTGTAATTATTTTATTAGGGCGGGTTGTAGGAGGTTAAATTGGTCGGTCCATTGTAACACTCAAATATGCAAGTTCACCAACTGGTTAGGTATCTACTGATCATGTTACCTGTACATTTTAGGAGTTTGACTATAATTCAGAGTGCGGAACAACAAAATTAGTTTTTGTCACATTTGAGGAAAAAACTTTTTGACAGGAGGAATGACAGATTTAGATTTCATTTGTTATTTCGTATACGTGATTTGAATTAAATATTTTTATATATAAATATGAATATTATAACAAGAGGCGATTTCCATGAGATGGAACTAATTAACGATGAGGATTTTTTGAAGCATTTTCAAGGACGGCCAGAAATTTTAGGCCTAGAAATAATCGCTTTTTTAAATGGCATAATGAAAAATTCAGACAAACATTTAGTTTAACGAAAGAAACAGTCCAACTTTTAATTGACGAAATAAGAGAAACTATTACATGTATTAGAGAGACTAACTAATCGTAACAATCGTTCTTCAAACATAAAAGTATAACAGAACAATTCTTGAGATTTGACAATATTGCCATTCAAAATAACTAACGCCTCTGAGTGCTTACAACTTAAAATTGGAAGTTACGTGACCAGTTGTCAGAATAATATGTATGATACAATGGAAATTATACTGAACTTGATGGTGTGATTGACCGTAGGTTAACCAACGTTCCCACGACCATTTGGTTAACCAACCGAGTTACTTATTAATTTTTGTTGCCGTAGCGTAAGATTCTCCGTACAGAGTATTTTGAAAAGAAGAAAAAAGTCGCTTACATGCAACTTCGACGGTAGCGGGCTGACTCTTGATACTCCCGCGGCCGCTCCAGGCGTGACATTCGCATTTAAACTTTTCTTTTCCAAAAAACTCCTCCACCATGTCCCTGGTAACGTTAGCATCGGCCTCGAATATCCTGACACCCGATTGCGGGTTCACAAACATATTTTCGACAGTCTCCACTTTTTTGGCGCCGTTGCACTTGAAATAAAGGCTGAGCGCGTGCGCGGCCCGGCATTGCAACGTTGCCGGACGGTTTTTCACCACGAAAGCGTTTTGGGGCTCCGCCAGAAAAATTGGTAAGTCCGAGTTGAGGAGAAGAGATTCGTCCTGCTCGGGGGTCGGCTTCTGGGTCGACGGCTCCTCCAAAAGTGTTCCATCTGTAATCAAGAAATAGAATTAGTTCGGCAGCGAACGTGTTAACTGAACGACATATTAAGTGTGCGGTAAAGCGGCTTGCTTGATTAGTCGGCTGCATTTTTATTTTTTTTTACTTAAAACAGGAAAAGAATCCCAAGAGAAGGCGAACAATTTCTTGTTATTTGTTAAATCAGTGGATTAAGCCTTTGTTGTTGATGTTAAATTAAATCGAATGACTCCCCTGAGCGTTTCGTACTCTTACGAATGTTTAAAATTAAGTCTTGATTGGTTGTTACTTAAATAAATCTCCTTCTAAAGCCGACGTTTTTGCATTAATTAATTAATTCTGGAGAAAACCGTTTATTATACGTATATTTTGCAACAAGTTCTTTTAAACACTAGTTTAAACAAATTAATTGCTAAGCCTTCCTTAATTTTTATTACCGTGATAAATCATTGAAATATGTTAATAAAAAACGAATCATTTGTTGAAACAACAACAACAACAAACAAAAGATGTCTCAACAACTTCGGGACAATTAACTGTTCCTAAAAGGGAGAAAAATTGGAAAAATAAAGGTCTTTTGTAAACGGACGAGTCCTTTGAATATTTCGCCAAGTCTTTTAAAAATGCATTGGGTGTCGAATCGAGCAAATGTTTGGATTTCATTTGTGAGAACAAAGTTTGAAATTGAATTTAAAATTATCCGACCCGGCTATAGTCGGTTAATGCGCTCTTTAACATTAACGTACGCACCGGAATTTACGAATGGGTAAATAAAATTTTTCAAATAACATTTTTAATGCTTTCTTCAGCTAAGTTATATCGTAAATCGAGATGGACCTTTTTTTTGCTATTCACCAATGTTACTCAATAATATTAAGAGAATAGTTTTGCATATTTATCCAACTGAGAAATCAACTTTGAAACAAATAAGTGATTTGTGAATATCCAACCAAAATTAAAAATATGTTTCGAGAAACTACGAAAATTTGCGATATCTTTGGTGTTTCCTTTTCTTTTTTTTTTTAGGTACGCTCATGTAGTTTAACACCCGCCGTTAAGGGTTCGATGGAATTAAGCTTTTTGTTTATTTATTTATCACCAGTTTATCCAATAAATTTGGGATTATTCGCGGCAGGCTGGTCCCATTCATGTTTAGAAGCGATACCGAAAATTTTCGAGCTGCGGTTTTTTCTAATGTACATACATTGCCATACAATAATATAACGTTGTCAACTACCCAAAAAAATGTTTAATAAAATTAATAATAATATACGTACCAAGTTATCAAACTAAGTCTTTATACTTTACTGACATAATGCATATAAATTTCTATCGCTAACCGTAAAAATGTATTATTAAAAAAATAGCTTAATTCTTATAGTAGCATAAAGTATTTATGTATTTATTTATTTCTAAATACCCCTATAGTAATGCATAAATTCGTTAACGGTTGACAATAAAATAGTTGTTTTCTTTTTTTTCCGAAAAACTAAGGAACGATGTCAATAAGGTAAAAAATTCATATTTCCTAAGTTAGCCACTTTGTTCATTTTTTTGGTTTTATGAGTACCGCTACAATTTTTACGACGT
Organism: Hermaeophaga mercurialis; assembly: GCA_951812935.1. Lineage (NCBI taxonomy): Eukaryota > Metazoa > Arthropoda > Insecta > Coleoptera > Chrysomelidae > Hermaeophaga > Hermaeophaga mercurialis. The sequence goes on from OX638358.1 coordinate 57,831,776, forward strand.
CGTCGCTTTTTTCGGTAGCGGCAGCCCCAAGATGTAAAATAATTGAACAATCTCGATTTACTATTAGTCACGATTCGCGAAGAACTTGTAGTTTATTGCCAGAGGGCTCCGGTTGAACCACAGAAGCTGCTAGTCATTGCGATTTGAAGAAGTAGCAGAAATAGGAGCGCATCTGCCTTTTTAGATTTACGGCTGCAAGGGTATACGATAAATTATACAGAGTGTCGTCAATACATATAAAAGTTCTCGATATGGTAAATATGTCTAAGAATGTCCAAATATTTTATGCGTATTTATAATTATCCGCCGAATAAAGAGAAAATAAAAAAATAATATTAAATAAAGATGCGGGAAGTCGCGAAAGTACATCAATTAAGAATGAATTGGTTCACTCTGTATGAAATTTATGAACTTATCTTTTAATGGAGAAAATAATGGTATTCTAATTAAAAAGAGAACTGTATAGCTGGTCGCTCGAACCATTTGTTATACTTGTCTATTCTCAGGCAGATTTATAGTTTCATAATATTCGAGAAAGTCGCTAGTCATGATCTTGCAGCCAAAGGAGGTCGTTTGCTTTACATTTAGAACCAAAAAAGTGTTTTATTATCATTTTAGAGGCATCACTTTTATTAGAAATCACTTAAAAGAAGTAACTAACTTCGGGATACCACAAGGAACTCTTCTTGGTCCTATTATTTAAATAATCTCCAGACTTAACGTAATTTTGTTATTTATTTAATGGGATTAAGTTCTATCTAATAAAGTACGTTCATGATTTTATGTATTTATTTGTTCGGAACATGATAGTAATGTCAAGATATAAATAAAGATCAACCTCAAGAGACTTCGAGGATGGTTGTGAGATTTGAGCTGACCACATTTTGCGGCTTCGGTTCATTCCCATGGCGCCTTGTATATATATATATATATATATATATAACAATTAAGGTATGGTTGCATTACAAAAACGCCATTGCTTAACATAAATTTACATGTTCCGCAAGCGGTAGAGGTCGTTTTGACAGCACGCATACATAATAATCGTTTTGCATCTCGCTTTGGCCTTATTGTTCTTTCAAACATGTGTTTTTCATGCATTCCAGGAATGAGACTTTTTTTTCTTTTCTTTACCGGTGGTCTAAATCAGATAAGCATCAATTTTCCCTGAGAGAAAATTAGACAACTAGTACCGAAAATGTATTTGTTAGTTAATAAAATCGAGACGATTTGAGATAAAATTGGGTGCCTGCCTCATATTAAAAATAGCATTTGATTGACTAAAGAGATGATTAAGTGTATAAATAAACAAGTTAATTTGATATTTGACCTTGCTAACCCCGCGTCGTCTGTCAAAATGTCTAACAACTTAATTTATCTCATTTAAAAATTCCTGTAGCAACCGAATCTGAAAACCAAGTCGTACATGGCCATTTATCATACCAAACAATTATTTAGTGCCATATATCTTTAAGAATGAGATAAATAAATGAAAAATGACACGAAAATGCAATAATACCGCGGACGATTTGTTGTCTTGGCCTCGTTTTTGAGGGAGTTCAGCTACGTTACAATTCATTTTCTCGTTTTCTTGACACTCGGATGTTTTCAGTCATCCTTGTTTTTTTCCCAGGTATAATAATAGAGGAAAAATTGTTTTTTTTTACGAGATATTGTAACGTGAAAGGTATTGTGTGTTGTACGGATGACGAATGAGATTTCTTTAATAGATAGAGGTGTTTTTTTAACTCTCAACAACAATTTTCCCAGGGTGTGATAAAAATTATTTGGTCTAAGAATACGCAGAGGATTTCAGATTTTTTTTTAAATAAAGTATTACAACATAAGAATTCTATGACATTTTCAGCAACTGTTTTAAAACAAAAATCCCAAACATGTAGATCTAATCCAAATTACCTTAATCGAGAATCAAGTAAGAATTATCCCAAAACATTCCTCTAGTTTCGAGAAAAGTAAATAAAAGTCTTTGAAGTCCGAGCCGGAAAAAATATTCGTTAACCTGTCGATGATAGAAGAAAAATATCTGTTTAATTCAACAAGCAACACTCTTTCTTAAACGTGGTGCACTCCATCTTTTAGCAATCTCAGCGTAATTGACAAACACCTCGAATTTGGAGTTTCGTAAAAAAATCCCGTGCCTTATCTCTGGATCTCCCCTACCAATTTCTGTTATCAGGGCCGTTTCTAAAAGTCAGATTCGATCTTGGCGCACCCGTGCCGGCATCTGATGTGCATTACCTTTTCAATAAGTCTGCGGGCTTTTCTATAAGAAAACGCTCATCGGTAGTGGGTTTTTTTTCCTTCATTTGTGATTGCATTTTCTAAATGTTGTTAGTATTTATAGAGACGGAAAAGATCATTTGATTTGAAGTAATGAGAAAGAAATGCATTAAAACAATGGCTCGGTTCTACAGATAAACCGAACTAATTTGTGTTGTTGAAAAGGCCCGAACGATTGACTCTCTTTACGTAAATTTCCTCGTATCCATCTCGGCAAAGAGCTGTCATGTTCCAGTTGCCGATAAATCACCGAGAAAAAAATCACAGCCAATATGAAGTATCATCATCAGGAATGGCTGGTGTGCATATAAATCGCAGAATCGCCGGTAATTGAAATATCCCTAATGGCTTTTCTCTGTAAACAATCGGCTCTGCAGTCATTTGGGGGTGATCCGTCACTTAGCAGGATACCAGCCACTCGCTACGCATTTGTTTCCCGATCGGAGGGTTCTCCGGAGGGAGGACATTTGTCTCTCGAAGATGATTTTTTATTTTCCGCGCATATTCCGAGGAGAATTTGCCGTTGTGGTCGGTCGGTCGGTCATTGTGGCCTTATTCAATTTATTAACAAGACTTTTCTTTTCGAATAACTTTGGTCCAAAACGTTTGCCAGAGTTAATCAACTCGCTCACTTATAGAAAACACTTGGCACATTCACGCACTAACTTTGATGAAAATTGGAAAGATTAATTAAAGGGAAATATGCATGTCACATACATATTTTTTAATAAAGATTAAGTGAGCGGGTATTAACTAAAAAAACTGTTAATTTGTTTACAAACTTTTAAGTCAAACTAAATTTTAACATGTAATGAATTAAAAATCGTTCAAACCATTTTTATTTAAAAATTTTAAGTAAACACTGTAATTTTATTCTCTTTTATTTGCGGCGAATATCGGGATAAACATGCTAATCGACAAAAAACACAATATTATCTATACAAAGACAGTTACTACGTCATTTTCATTGAATTTATGTGTAATACGACTCTTGTTTATGGCCCGTTTTTTATGGTTTAATCGTTTTTAGGGTAGATTCTTTCGCCATATGGGGAGTCTGTTTTAAACGGTTTACACATGATGGGATTATGCGATTTTACGTTATTTTCCAGGGTATTTCTATTTTAATAAAATAGTATTGATAGTCAGAAAAATAGTTTCCATAGACAATTGTACAAGATTGGTTTTCCGCTTGTTAAAATATTTTACTCTACCGAATGAAAATTATTTTGATTTCAAGTTTGAATGCTTTCTTCTAGTATAACTGGTTTATTTAAAGATACCTCTTTATTCAAATTGAAAAGCCAGTAAGATCGATAAAGCATAAAACTTGGTAACGTCTTACTCTATAGACAAAAAGAAACAATGGTAGTTTAGCGTTCAGTAATGTAAACTTTTCATTTTATGTTTATACCCATACTTAGTAAGAGTAGTTCGAAAGGATCAAAAAAGTTTTAGCGTAGCTCTGTTTATCTACAGGGTGAATTTAAGGAGTTTCCAACAACAGAAATTAGTCATCTATTCAACCAAGGTAAAGGGTTCTTCGTATGTGCCGTAAAATCGTTGAAATGAAAGTTATCTAAAGCGATGACAAGCTAAATAGATATTTTACATTTCAGATAGCTACGATGCAAATAGAGAAACAGCGCGTATTAAGGACATGCTAGCCTCTGGATTGCAAACTCTCGCAACGCCATTGAGCAAAATGTGCCATCAGAGTCATATATTCGGTTAGTTCATTGCATACACTTTTCATAATTTTAAGTATTTATTGTAAATATTTTTCGATGGAAACTACATGTTGTTGTCGTTGTCATTAATTTCTTTTTGATGGTGGATTTTAGTTGAGCACGTACTTTTGTTGGGATTGTTCATAATTGTAATGTGAATATACATTACACAAGATGATTTCATTCCGTTTAAAAGCTTTTTGGCCCCGGACTATACGTTACTTAAGTTTTTCATTAAGATTTGAGATGTTAGATAAGATAAATAACGGCTGACTTGTTTCTAACAATAAAACAATCACTTTTCGAGTGTATAAATAATGTTTGTGAGGTTGTCGTGAGCCCGTGTACGGACGGTCAATTATTTGTTTTTACATCAACTTAAACAGGCATTGGCTTCGCTTTTGGCTATTCGTTAGTTTTTACTGCTCGTCTGTACAAATTTGAATAACCTCACATTAACCGATCTTGTTTAAATAAATGAACTGTAATTTTCCTATTTTCGTGAGAAAGATTTTTTACCGATACCCAATAAAAATTTATTCCTGGTATTGGTTTAACAATTTTACGTAAATAAGGCCAACTAGTAGTTTGACCTTTGGCCTGTTGATGATATTTAACTAAAGTTAAACTAATAATAAACTAATTGTGGAACGCAAAGCCTCAAATAAAGTGCAGGTTGCTTAGTTGATAATAACCTACTTTTATTTTATCGATAGAAAAGATTTTGCTTTCCCCGGTATACTGGAGCAGACAACTCGATCCCGATTGTTGTTTTTCCGTTGGATACATGATTTGCCGAGTTGATCTGTTGTGTCACATTTCGTTATAGAGTGACATTGTGTCCGTACATAAAGTGGGTGTGACACCGTCCATGTCTGTCCATGCTTCCCAGATTTATGGGTTAATCCATTGTAATAATATTCAGGACCATATGTGTCCGCCCTCGGGCCGATTAGCGATTGCAGCAAGTACGGACACATCCCGTGGGACCAATAGACAGGATGTGAAATTTCATTAAACCAAGTTTAGTATACCTGTGGATCCGCGATATTCTTATGACGGGACGAGCCGTATATTTTCCACCCCCTGTATTGAATTATTTATAAATAGGTATAATATAAAATATCCAATTACAATTAAACAAGTTCAACGATATTCTGCGAAAAACGACGTAAACATGTACAATTCGGTTTGATATGGATTTCGGAAAAGCGATTAAAACTATATGGAAATGAAAATTGTTCGGAAAATAACTTCAAACAAAAATTAATTTCCATCATTTGCAAACAAAAATAGCACGTACAAAAACACAAAACTGATATGCGTGAAAATAATAGATAAACTAGGAGAAATTATGTAACAACCTTTCTATTAATAGAAACTATTTCATAAAAAGATAAAAACGTAGCAGCTTCTAAGAGAAGGTTCAGCTTTTGTAACAAGAAGATCCCCAGTGTGTATTTTATTGGAAGCAAAACTTGAGGATTTGGATCTTGTTAAATTAAATTAAATTAAATAATTTGTTGTCAGTACCTTGTAATTATCGACAACCCCGTGGTAAACCCGAATAGTTCAATGAATTTTCAATGAAAGCGCCACTTTTCGGATTAGCATTTAGAATCCCTACAGAACTATCAACAAATGTAAATTTTATTATAAAAATAATATTTCAAATAAACGTTCGCTAATAATTTGTGACACAAAACTTTTTAAAAAAATTTTCGCCGTAAAAACCCATCTGGCAAACAATTAAATAAATAATTCTGTAAATCCGGCGTGTCAGACCTTTTTGTAGTCGGTCATTCAATTATCAGAAAATGCATAATTTAAGAGCGATCACAGAATTGAATCTATTGTTTGACATTGTCATTCACAATATTTACACTCGGCAATACATCAACGAAAAATTATGCGGGCATTATTTATGTATTTGGATAGTTCCTCAAACAGGACGTTAAATCGATTTCCATTCGAGATAGATCAGCTTTTTTACAAATATCACATCTACTAGATCAACATTAATGATTCCAATTTGTTTTGTACTATAGTAATTTGTTAATAGTTGTAATCTAGGCGTATCAATTAAAATTAATGAAGGCATATTGAATAAATAACAAGAAAATAGAGCCATTTTTTTGACATTTCGTATATCGTTTTTTAATCAAACACAATTAAAATAATAATCGCTACTTTTATATTTTATTATCTCTAATATCGTTTCGCTACGAATATCAACATTATTGTCTAAGATGGTTTTTAAAATAATATTTTGCAATTTACGAAGGTGATCGCTTTGAGAAAAGTTTTCTAATAAAATTAATGTTATGAAAACTTCTCAAATAGAAATATATCCCTCATTCTGTTCACAGGTATTAAGTCTAAAACTTAAAACTCTGTTTCCATTTTAAAAAGTTTTACATTCATCTGATGTATAATAAAAGTAGCAAACTTTTAACACCCAATCCAATGCGTCCGAGATTACTTTCCAATAAGAAATGTTATTACTTGCCAACATTCAAACTAGTTAATAAGAAGCTTATGGTTGTGGAAATTTCACATAAAAAAAATCAGCTTTCGCCATGTCGAAAACTAATAATAATCTGAGAAAATAAATAGACTGGTACAACTAAAACAAGTTCAGCATAGAACTGAGATGTATACGCTACAGTTTGAAATATTTTATAATTGATTGTTCATGTATAAAACGAGGCTTGAAATGGAATATGAAACGCGAACATGGCGCGGTCAACCGTTCATCCTGCTCTGGCTCCAGCTGCTTTCCCGTGCCCCCCGGATCGGTTCACTTCATTACGGAACTCGTTCGACTACGTTTGTCTGCGCTTTTGTTTTCCGATGACGAAGGAAAATTCGTACGTCATTTTGCGACGTATACAAATAAAATAATTGTTAACAAACTCTAGACACAAAACGCCCAAAACGCAACTTTTTAAAGACCCGTTTTACAGTGAATATCGAGAAACAGACAGCAGATAAAGAAGACCCAAATAAAATGAAGAACATTTCTTAAAAATTTAACACAAAAATAATTACCTTATCATACGTGCCGAAATTTGCAGTATTTTAAAAAATTCTTCCTATCTATCTGGACGTATTATGACCGATGAACATAAATATTCGACAAACGATGTATTGTACAAATTAAATTAGATGCATTGTTAGTGTATTTGAGTTCAATTAATTTATGAAAGTCTACTTGATGAAATTGGTACAACAAATTTATTAGGATTAGAGCTTGAATTATTATTATTATTATTTGACTACGCTACTTCGTCAACAAATAATAATAATGAAAATTTATTAGATAAACAGCCGTGTGTAAGAAGCATCGTTAGCGTTATTGATTTGTTTATTAACCGATCAACGCTCAGCACAGCATTCGAGTTTTATCCAGTACATAAACTGCTGTCGCGTTCTCAACGTTACTCGCATCTTTATTGAACAAGTTCAGAACTTAAAGATCTGTGACCAAATAATTCGGCACATACTTTCTGGTCCACGTTAAACTTGCGAACGTTACGCATACTATAATCCATAAATCTTTATCGAATTACCATACTGATTACAAACGATCCCATAACCATTCAGAGAGCCATCAATCGGAATCCCATAACCCTATTTCAGTCCCGAGCTCATTCATGAGCAGATTCCCGTATGCCTACTTAGTACGCGACGACTGCAATAAAGAACCGGTGACCTAAGCGTCTCTTATCCAACCAGTGGAGTACCAACAACACGTAGATTTAGCTGCAACTTAAAAAACCAAATGAAACCAATGCGAACGGCATCTTCTAGAGCGACTTCCATTATCCGTATAGGGTGAGAGTTCAATATACATCCGAAAAGAAAGTTTGTTGGTACGCCTCTGCTAATCAAAGAGTATAGTACCTAAACAACTCCGAGTTGGCAGTAAATACTTCAGTGCAATCAGATGAAGAAAAAAATTGCTGGGATAAAAGAGGCGCACGACCAGCTTCGAGCTTCGAGCTTACGTACAGTAAGCTCGGTCGGTAACAGAGTCAACTGATTTATCTACTGAGAAGACGCCGCGTTGCTCGGACGACTAGATAGAGAGAGCCACTTGACAGCCGAACGAGTTTATACTGGATCGAGGAAGACACAGTAACAAATTCAAGAATAAGACGACTAACTAAAGCCAAGTTTAAAAATTTCAGAATTTTTGTAATTTTTTTACACCTCTAAATCTGCGGTATCCAATTTTGAACAGTGTGTATACAACAAGCATTAACTATTTCTTGTTCTTTTTTATTGAACGAAACAAATGTAGTAGTAGTAGACTGAATTTATGGTCAGTGACGTTGCAGAAGTTTAAAGATAAGTTAATGCACGAATACGGTATCGAAGAATAAATATTTATTTCTAAGATCGATTAAGTTGTCCATTAACCCATTTTTCGTATGGGAGGTTCTTATATAAATAAATTGGTAATAAACTATTACCGGCACTTTAAAGTTCGTATTTATGGCATCTCGTTTTATCGCATGTATTTATTTTTACGATTTAAATCACAATTTCAAAGAAATAAAGCTCTATGCACGTGTTTGTGTACAGGGTCGCGTGCAAACATTCGATTAAAAAAAAATGTGTTCCGTTAATGACTAAACAGTATTAAGACACCGATTGTAGCCAAAACGTCTAAATAAGTTTAAATAATAGAAAAATTAAATATCTTGATCTTAATTACATAACAAGGCAAGCCTCTATCTCAGCGGGGTTGTCCAAAGATTAAATCTCAAATTAACATAAAGAATGGGGGGGTTAAAAAGTAGTACAGATGAGATCAATCACTATCGTAAGTCAGTGAATATGAAAAATGCCCTAATATTGATCAAGATCAAGGAAGTTTTCCTTAAAAGTAAGCACCGTACAAGTCTTTTTGATCAATTACAATTGCCAAACTGATCGGTTTTTTGCTTATTATTGACTAAAAACACACAATAATTGAAAATGACGTAGGAAAAATGGTACCACCCTCAAAGGTACAAACTAAAAGTAAAGGCAACAGTAAGAAAAGTTTGTTTATGTAGATAGAGAACCTGTAGACATTCCAAAAACAGCTAGTAAACCTGATTTTGACTCTAGGTATTTTAATGATACTCAATATTTATCTACAACCTTTTCTTTAAGTTACAAATTCCCCATCAGCGTGGCAATCATCAAGATAAAGGTTTCTTGTTAACCAAAATTTAAATTGCAAGATAGATTCCACCGAACAATAATTTAGTTAAAAGGGTAGTCCGAACGGGCTTAAACGTGTTATCTGCTTAGATCTTGCTATCAATATCGTTTACGAATTATATAATTTGTCGTATCTATGGATCGTCCACGACGAGAGTAGGCTCAAAAAGAAAATGATCGAAGAAAATATAGAAAGCATTAGTCATGGAGAAATAATAAAATAATATAATGATGGCGCGTGGATTATTTTTTATAATACTAAGAAAACGCCTTACGCCAATCAAATCAAAATTATAGTAAATAAATAGTTCTCAAATTATAAATAGGAAAATAATTCCAGTTCATTAATTATCTATATTTACATAGTTCCATTTAAATCTCCATTTGATGTACCTATATGTATAGTATAGAAAATTTTTCGATGTCGGCTTTCTAATTAAAAAAAAAATTAATGTTGATTTTAGATTTTTAAATTTTAATCGTTGTTGTCTTTGCTTGTAATATGTTGACGATTTTGTTCATAGTTTGTATACCTTGTAGACACCCTGATGATGATGATGATCAGATAAAGGTGCCGAAGTCTTGGCCGACGAACAATATTATTTTTCTTAACTGGATCTAAACCCAACAATAATGTTTTCAAAAAATATCTTATCTGACTTTTTCAGTTGTTATTTATTATATTTTCTCCTTATCCTCCCGTATTTTCTAGTCCCATATCTGTATCATTCCCTATTCTTGCATTTGAATCTCCCATCGTTATTATTTCCTTGAGATTTTTCATTTTCTTTTATTTCTTCAGCAAGAAGTACTTTCAGTTAGTAAAGCATTATAAATTTCCAAAATAAAATTTATTTACAATTTACAAAAAAAAGAAGAAGACGAAGAAGAAGAAGAAGGAGAAGAAGAAGAAGAAAATTACAAGAAACAAATGATGATGGGAATACTTTTTTAATACCTAATCTATAACTTTATCGCTAAAAATGTAAAATCAACATTACATTTTTTTTTAATTAGAAAGCTGATTGAACATCATCGAAAAATGTTCAAAATGTTTCTCTAACACTGAATATAAAAATTATAGACATAAAATACATAAAATAATAAAATAATACATAAAAGTATTTATTGTTGTTGTTACTTCCAAAGCAAAGGAAAAAAGGAATATGTATAATACATATGAATAAAAATATATTTTAATTAAATTAATCCATGTGTACTAATAATCATTATACAATTGTGTATATGCTTTTTTACATATCTAAAGTAATAACACATAATCTGGCAACTGTAGTCGATTGGATCTCGTCAAAAGAGGGCTAACAACGCTAACGGAAGAAACTTGAACTAAAAGATACATAAAAAATACAAATTACAAAAAGATATTTTTGAAAGTTAAGAATTGTACGCGTGTCGATCGACATATTGTTTTCTAAAATTTGTAGAATTAAATAGTGGAAATTGTGCACGAAAATTGGTCATTTCACTAATGCTGTGGCTTACGTTTCAAATTAAATAAAGAAATAAAAATACGTACTTAACCTTAATTTATAAGCCCTGAAAATTTCAAGGAAATTGCTTCAGCATTTTTCTCAAAATTGCGAAATACTAGACCCATGTTTTGCCGCGTTCGTATTGCCCATGTAAGACCTAATTTAATTATATGTGTAATTTAAATTTAATAAATAAAGAGCTTTTGATTTATTTAAAATGCACCAAAGCACAATTATTATTATTATTATTATTATTAACAATTAACTGACTGCAATTCGTGTGGTTTGAACTAAATATATGGTAAATGCGCTGTTAACTGGAGGTCGTAACAATATTTTCACGTAAACCAATTTTATAGAGTAATTTCTAAGGTAAATTCGCGGTAACACGGCAATGCCTCTGAGCTTTCAGTACTTAGATATTCACAAACGTCTTGCCTTGCCTCGTATAAAGCGGATATCTTGTAAGCGATCTCTTAATATAAATTAAGGTAATTAAGGGAATGATGTCGTAAGGGCCCTTTCTCTAATGATATGTAGACACAGATGAATCTACCATCTTGATTATGTCGATTAACTCCGTTTTTTTTTCTGCCGTATAATGAAAGATGCAAACATACACGATGGACAGAAAAAGGAAAAACATTTTTAATAGTTATCATTCTAAAATATAAAATGTATCTTGTATCCGTGATAATTATAGTTTGCCAACATCACAATGACCCGCATATTAATGATACATGCAGCGTATAATTCCGGATTCATTTCTAGTTGCGATTACCCTAATTTCACTGGAAATCCTTTTGAGAAAGATCCCTTTCATTTTTTGTTCGGTTCTTAAGGTTGGCTGCGCACCCCGAACAGCCAAATTTCCCGCTAGACATCCCACCTGACGAAATTGTAACTTAAACATGTAACTCGAGCATTACATTACCAAATTGAAGAAAGGGAAACGTATCAAAGAAAAAAGCGCCCCCGACGTGCGAACTGATGTTTGCTCTACCCCACGTGAGGGGAACAGAAGTGGGATTCTGATACTCACGAGTGGGATGCAAATCAATTCGGGAATTCGGGGTGTTTTAAATTGGCAGTTTCAAGTTTGTCAGTGACATCTTGTTTGACTATTCATACCGAAAGCGAAAGGGAACTCTCAGATGCCGCAAGAAATTTTGCCAAGAGATTCTTCAACTTTCCGTGATATTAACACTTCAGCTTCGTTTCTAATTCTCTGCGTGTACTTTTATTTTCTGTTTATTTATAGAATTCGATCATAAAATTCTGGTAATGGAAGTTATCACATCTGCCAAATTCATATATCCTCAACTATCATTACAGATAGCAGAACAGGGTAATAGAAAAATCTGTTAACGAGCTGTTACTAACTCTGATAGTTAGAATGAATTCTAACAGATTTCCAAATCTGGAACAAAATAATACAACTTCAACGTTTACATGGCAGACAAAGAATTTGGAAGAGTTACTTAAAACGAGGATACAGTTAAAAGAGGTAGAGCGCCATATTAGCGAAAAACCAAATGAGAAAATGAAAAAGAAATAATCAACCTCGTAGAAATCTAAAAATGTTAAGCGCTATAGAAGAGATTAGGAGGTTTACAAAAAAGCATAAGGGAAGACTTCAAAGCTCACGTCAATATCGAAGTATTGCAACTTCTGAATTGAAATCTACTGATTTAGTGTGTTCATGATATACGTTAAGTTATAGAGAAGAAATGTAGTACAATACGTTAAAATAGGTCTTTAAAAAACGTCGATGGGAATACAATTTTGGGAAACTTAAATATAAATAATAAATAATAATTTTCACAAAATCTGTCAAATTTAAAATGTCGACAATCACTTAAATATTAATTGTTGAATGGCATTTTCAGTTTATTTGCTACAAAAAAGGAGTATTAAAAAAATAAAAGTTAGAATTATAAAAACGGAAGATGCCATTTCGAAAGTTATAAATTCTTATATATAATATAATTCTATATAATTATATTTTATACAAATAAATACTTAACTTTTCATTAATATTAAAGCTTATCCTTGCTACCTCTTATAGTTTTGTTGCTTATAATGTTATCAACAAATGGGTTAACATCGTTTTAAACGATTCACGTTATTGCAACGTTGTCAAGACGTGTTTATCGGCAGGTTATGAGGAGGAAGCTGAGATTGTCAAAAAGTTACTCATTTATAACATTATTTACAGAAAAAAAATTGTCCGCTTCCAGTATTGATTTTGCATGGAAAATATATGAATGAAATTCATTTATTAGTTCTCAAAATTTTTATTATTATTATTATTATTATATACATATTAAAATACACATAAATTAGTATAAAATGCACGACAATTATACGTGTTAAGAACGCAATCAGGAATAGATAAATAAATTTTGAAAATGATCATAAGAAATATTTTTTTTAGGAACGTTCTTAAGATCTATTTTATTTCGAGTAATTTATGTTTGATGTATTTATTGTCATTTATTTCTGCTGTTTGTCACTAGTTTAAACCGGTCTGTAACAAAAGCATTCGAATCCTAGTGAAATACGGTTATTGTTGATCATAAATTATAATCGACGATAAATATCGATTTCAATTTTAAAACTCGCCCCTGAAATTGAATGTAAACAGATAATAATCGAGAATAAATTCACTAAAACCAAATTACGTCCGGCGATATGTTGTAAATATCAATATACAAAATACAGGGATACCCTGCAAATATTAATAACGTAAACAAGTTAGACATAGTAAAGAAAACTTATTTTTTTATTAGCCTTTAAATGATTACTAAATAAATGTTTGCTCTATTAAACAGTAAAATTCGAAACGACATTTACATATAAAAAGGAAAAAAATTGTGTTGGTCCATCCAGTATGTATGAAATTAATTATTATGTTTGCAATGTACCGATAACATTGCACAAATGTTGGAACGTCGAATTCAATCAGCGAATTTAATCGTTTCGTCGATTGACATTATCAAAATCAAATTTCGAAATTGTTTGAAATTGTTCGCAATTGAACGTGACCGCGCCTCAAAATATAAAAACGAAATTTTATATTTTATATAAATGATAAAATATTAAAGAGGGATAGCAAATCCGAGAAACTGGACCTTTTAATTTAAAATAAATAATTGAAATAATAATGTGTGACACCGATTAAGGTGTTGGGATAAAAGAAAATTTATCTTCTGACCGTTTCGGTTTTATTTGAAATCTTTGTCAAGATCGGTGAAGAAGGAAATAAAAAAATTCCAATAACAAAAAAGACTAGAATTTAACAAGCAACAAGAAATAATAATTTGTTTGTGGAGTACAAACGAATTAAACTTGGAAAGAATTTTATTTTTAGACTATTATCCCGATCAGAGTTGCTATTGAAGAGGATGAAATTAAAATTAATCTTCGACTGGACGCAGTTACCAGTGAATTTCCACTTCCACTTGGAATATATTTGGAAATAATTTATCGTTTGTTGAGATTAATTATTCTCTATTGTACTTTAGATACTGGTTTTTGATTGCATTGCAAATAGAAATCGGTAAAAAGCAAGTAAACTGTACTGAGAACGTTAATAAATTACGGTAGTAATGCCCGTTAAGACGTACGTAGCAACAGTGTGCTTTTTTCTTTCAGACCGCAGGCAGGTTCATCTTAATTTGCATTTTTATTACAATACCGGCAACCGAACACTAAATCACGGCCTAAACAAAAGACTGGCTACAAGTAACGAAACAAAAGAAAAAAGCGCGGCATTAGCCGACTCGAATTTTAATTTCCCAAATAAAAAATAACAGGTTATTTAGTAAATGGGGATGTTGAGTTGGTTTGTGTGTTTTCTTCTCGTTTTTCACCAGTTTATTTTTCCTTCTCTTTATTATTCTACTGACGACGCGACCATTTTTTTCGGCCAACCGGAACAACGTCTTAAAACGATTTGCGACTAAGAATTTGAAACATGAAGAAAGATGAGTAAATAAAGTATATCGGTTACCTTGATTTGGTGACACCCCGTTTGCCAAAATATTCACCCCGAATATTGTACCAAAGACAATATACGTCGTTAGGGGGTGTCCCTTCATGATTATGACTGACACGGGGGGGACGAAGGGTGAAACTTCCCCTGCGGACAGCTAGAATTTGGGGGAAAGACCGCCAGTTGGCATTCCTGCCTGTCTATTTACACTTCCCGCTGATATTTGACCATATCCCGTGGCTGTGCCGTCACATTTTTGACGACGAGGACGTCCACCTGAAACAAGAAACAAATTCGGTTTAAACGTTGCCAGACCTCATTTGCAAGTACCTACATATATAAATACCACACCATCTTTAATAATAAAATTTTACAATGCTGAAATGGTTTCACATTTCAAAACACAACCACAATTCAAATTGATAGGAAATAATCCCCCTTTCAGTTAGTCAGTTAAAAGAAGAGCCGAACAAAACGAAAAATAAAATTAAATGACGGCTTGCATTTCCATCCGAAACTGAAAAGCAAATATTAAAAATATCCATTTCAGCACTTTGTTCTTTATTAATTACATGGTCCATTTATCGGAGACGTGACTTCTGTGTCTTCATTGGGAATTTGGAAGAATCTTTATTTTATCCACCGCTTTGGCTTCGGCTTTAATTAACATTTGCATCGATTGCGAAAACGGCGAGCGGAAGTTTTATGGCCAAAAAATACAATAAAATGATACAGAACCCTTCCACGTTGTCTGGAAATTAGAAGCGACCCAAGCAACATTTTAAGAAAAAATAACGAAAATATGACTTAATAGTTATTATATTTACTCATTTTGGGGAAGAGCTTCATTAGTTTTTATTACTTACGAAATTACTCTTATCAGGTACCTACTATATTTTGACGGTATTATGACGATATAATAACAATAATTGGCTAATATTTTTATTTTCTATAGTACATATTTTTTTTATAATCTTGTTTAGACATAAACTACAACCTACAAAAATGACGGCATGTAACTTAAAGTGATATATTTTTTAAATTAATGTAATAAAAGAAGATTATTGAAATTAAACATACAAAAATGTTGGGTTTGCCATTCATGAAAATATTTGCGCCACAATTTTTACGATAAATACAAATATTATACTTCGGCAAAAATAACTCGACTACTAAAGTAATTTTGATAAAATGATGTATATTGTTAAATATTGTATATGAAAGGTATCTTTTTTTATAATTTATTTTTCCTAAACATCAATCTGCAGATTTTCGTTTTCTGTATAATAAAGAAGGCTCTCAAATAATTTAAATTTAATTTAAATAATTATTTATATAGTCTTTTTCAACACCGCTGTGAATTTAACTTATTAGTAAAATGTATTCTTTGTTTTTACATTAAAGAAACTTTTTATATTTACATCAAATAAATATAACTTACAAGTATGTCACTTATTATTATTAAGCTTATTTTAGGAATGTAGCTTTTTGAATTGAATCAGAAATAATTACTTTAAAGTTGCATAGGTAACGTAAAGTATACTATTAAAGTTACGTTACGGGAGATTAGACAAATAGGTAATAAATATTATTGGGTAACAAGTTAGCTATTTTAATTTTATTACTTTATCCAAGAGTTTCGTAATTTTGAGGTTATTTATGATTGTAAACATTTAGTAACAAACACCCATTTTTCCCTATAAAATTGTTGTTACTGATAAAGAATTAATTTTAAATAGTTAAAACAAAAAAATTTCTGAACTCAGTCGGAATTGAAGAAAGGAAGGTTTAAATCACTTACTTGGTAACATTTCTAAGAGTTTTTAAAACTCACCGAGGGTGTTCCTACAAACTCTTATTTTAATATTATACAAATACATATAATATACACTAATTTGTAAAACAAAGGGAGTTTTCGGGTATAAAATAATTCATTCATTTTACATGCTTTGAAAAATTTAAAAAAAAAAAAGAAACAAGCGTTACAGATGGTGCGAGACATCTATGATTGTGATACAGAAATAATGATTGATAGCGTGGGCCACAAGAGAGTACAAGAAGTGAGAAAAAGGATGACATGTCGGATTACACGCCATGTGGTCCGAGATATGTCACCGATGACTGATACGTTATACCGGATTATGTAACGAAAATGTTTGGCTGCTCAAATCCGTTTCGTTACATTAGTATTAAAAACTGTTTAAATGGATGGATGCTTGCTTGTATTTGTTTAATAAATCAACCAGCCCTTTTTCCCGATTTAGTACCATATAAAGTTGGTTACGAAACTCGTCGTGTTAAATACGTAAATGCAAAAATAATCATTGTGGTTTTCTTTAACATAAATAAAAGACACACATTTCTAGGATTACATAAATGTACCCACATAACATGTAGAACAATATTATCGTGTTTAGATAAGGTTGTGATGGTAACTTACGAGTTACTACTAGTGGGTAGAGAGATAAAGTACGTTTACAGTCAAAAACAAAAAACTTATTTGTATAAATGGAGCTCAATTCGAAATTTTACAAAAAAAATGGAAACATTTTCAAAAAATGTATACTTTACTTGATCCAGATAGCCTATCTATTTTTTTAGGTGTATCATAATGTTTACATTTTCCCTTTTATTGCCTTTTTCATACGATGCTTCTTTAACTCTATCTTGCCATTGTTTTCTTGGTCTGGCTCTTGTCTTCTTTACACTTTTTCTTTTGAATATATTTCTGGTTAGAATACTATTATCCATCCGTTTTATATGCCTATACCATCGTAATATTCCTTCCTTTATGTTGTCGTTTAATGGCTTCACTTTTAGGTTATTTCGGTGTATTTTTGTTTCCTACTTTGTCTTTGCATTGCTTTTATTTTCCATTTTTCGTAAGAACCTCATTCCTATAGCCTCTAGATTTTGCTTAGGGCTTTCTGTTAACGTTTATTTTAACTCTTTTGGTATTTCTTCAAAATAATTGTAAGGTTCTTAAATTTTTCTTCCAAAGTTACGAAGCACTTATTTGATTTACAATAAGTGAAAAATAACCTACTTAACAGAAAAATCTGTGACTCAGTTTTATATGTCACATCTTTTAAGTATCACTTGATTCAAATTAATTTGCAAATCTACCTTTCAATTAACATAATTTCATTTAATATTTGCACATATTCTTCTTTGTTTTTTTTTTGAGAAATATATAACAAAAAAAGAATAATGCGTGGCGTTTCTAGGCATTCTTACAAATGTTAAAGTATTGTTTCGTGAATGAATAAAATAAAGTGTAAACGTACACTGTGAGTGTAGTGGCACTTCTGATTGTACCTTCTCTTGGAATACGAACTCAAAATAAATATATTTCATTTTTATGTCCGACTACATTGTTTTATAGATAGGAATAAATTTATAACACTGAATTTAACATTATAATGTTTCTGTTTGTGCCGGAGGATGTCGCAATATTTAGAGGTTCCCAGAAATGTCAGAATTTAATTCTTAAAATATTGTCTTTACTATATCGAATATAATAAGCTCAATATTCATAGTCTTTTCAAAAAAACATTCACAAGGACTCTTACGTTGTTGGATAATTAAACACACTCGCTTAGACTCACTTTAAAGTTCGTTATGGTCACTAAAGTCCAGCCAGTGACCGCGCTCGTTTAAAATAATAATTAGAGATTCACTTGACTCACAAAGTGTTTCCTTCGACTGATTTATTTAAGTTTATACAAGCGCTCACAACGGTTCAAGTTTTTTATGAAGCTTCTACAAGTGGAGTAATAACAAAGCGCATTGCCAAAATTGGCACAAAAAGTATTTGAAAAGTTTGGAATAAATAAATGAACGGACAGACCGAGCTAGAAGTTGATTTGGTTTGCATGATATTTTGTAAAAAAAAAAAATTCACCCTCCTTTAATTTTTAGCCAAAATAAAAAATATATCAAAGATCAGTCTCTGGATTAAAAAGCCAATATTATTCTTTGAGAACTTTCCAAGTGTGTACATACTTGTTCTTGTTCTAGTTGGCCAGCCACCAGGTTTCCATCTAAGACTAATATTTTACCATCAGACTATGAAAAACGAGTGTGTTTACAGGGAAACCCCTTTTCCATACCTACATAAGAACCTCTCGACATTCAACCGCTGCTTTCCCAAAGATCAGTAGAATTCATTGGCGTACATGAACCTACTTGAAAAAGAATAAAAATCAATCAATATAATGAAAAAAAAAAGATAGAAATAAGTAAAATAAAAAAATAGAATAACAGATGGCTGAAAAAAAAAATAATAGAAAACCTGAACGTTGCATTAATAGAAACAATAGAAGTAAAGCGGGATGATTAGGGCTTACAATGAGAATGTGAGACAAAAAAGTAACCAGAGGGTCAGGAAAAGATGAAGCGGGCCAAAGCAAAGTAAAAAAAATGAAATACAATAGCGAGAAGTAAAAGAGACAGAAATACATACAGACTCGTACACTTGACGGATACTACAACTATTTTTTTTGTGTTTTTCGTCGTCACTGGAAGTTTTGTTTATTTTAGCAAAACGAAAAGAACGATAGCGGTCTATAGTGGAGTTTTAGATGTAAATTTTGATTTAAAGCGGACATGTTTTCCGCCATTTCATCTCTAGAATGTTCTATGTCGAGTATACGTGATTTGGCTAGGGAATAGCATTCGTAAATAATACGTGGGGGCCGTAAATTCGATGAATACTTTACACACTACTTGGCTACTAGTTTAAATGTTTCATTATATTAATGCATTTATATGCAGTTAACACGACTTCAATATCTTTTCGGAATAAATTACATTACTTTAGAGATGGGTTCGAACATCCAAAAAAGTTCGAAATCCTTGTTTATCTAGCATCAATTTTTCCCATAATAATTATGTAGGTATAAAGGAGTATAAAAAAAATACAGTGTTGTTTAGTCTACTGAACTGAGTAAATGAATATTGCTATAAGTTGCTACCAAGCAAATACATATCGTTCAATAAAAATTAATAACTATGTCCTTATCTAAAAAGGATGTCTTTGTCAGTGCAATAAAAAATAGGCCGCATTGATATCGCATTTAAAACATGTTTATCACGCTGCAGGTGTAACCAAATATAATCGTATACAAAGTAAATGTTAAAAAGATTAATTTACGTATACATATTTCCTTTAAACATAGCAGTGAAATCATTTTTTTCTCCTTTTACAAATCCCCTTCCTCACGATAAATCCTCTATTATATTTATTATAAGAACTTTTCAGGTTCTCTTCAATAATTGGAAATTTAAAATGCCGCCCGCCGACTTGTTACCATCTTCGTTGGCACTTACGAAAATTGGAGGTCTCTAATGATGCCGGCGCAGATGTTTAAATTTAACAACCTTTTTTACAAATTGTCGACTTGTATCTTTAACTCGCAGGATGAAGACTAACGTTTTGACATTATTAAACGAACAGCAATCATTAATAAGAAGTTCTAGTTTAACAACAACCTTATCAGTAACAATGTTTTTTTATAATTTGTAGCGGAACTTTTATCGCTATAAAATAAATAATTTTATCTTTACTTCATTTGCAATTAATTAGACACTATTCAATCTTACGGTTTTTTTCAATGCAATCATACAGGCTGTATAATTTTATTCCATGCATAGGAGTCAACTACTAAGCTTGATTCAATAACGTTTTGCCTTTCTTTACCACTCATTAAATATAAGAATACCTTCTAAACCGAAGTTTGAGTCTCGGATCTCACGGTAGATATGTAATATAGAAACGTTGTCAAATCTTACGTTGGTCAACATAACATCTGAATTCTTAACATAGTTATGCTCGAAATAAAGTTACAAGCTCGTATCCTTCGCAATAAAACTAGTCTTAATATTTCGTATTTTGACCAAGTTCTCCTTCTTTGACATGTAGAAAAGTGCACATCGGTCGATATTAAATAAGTCTTTATAGATCTTAATTTTTCTTACCTTAAGACTAGACGGTTTACAAAACGAAGGATTAGTTCAAAATTGTAGTAAATTACTTTATTAATATATTTTCTCATTTTTCATTAGTTTACGCACGTTGCATCATTAGTTACAGAACCAATATCTCATTCTGGGATCAGAAATGCTTCAGGAGAAGCACGGTACTCTTCGTTTACAAA
The DNA here is from genome assembly GCA_951812935.1 of Hermaeophaga mercurialis. Taxonomy (NCBI): domain Eukaryota; kingdom Metazoa; phylum Arthropoda; class Insecta; order Coleoptera; family Chrysomelidae; genus Hermaeophaga; species Hermaeophaga mercurialis. The sequence goes on from OX638358.1 coordinate 57,852,672, forward strand.
AAATTTATTACTTCTGCCCACACGTTTCGCTCTCGACGAACTTCTGTTCAAAAGTTAATTCCATGTGTCCGGAGACCATCGGAATTTTGAAAAATCATGATAAAATACGCCTTCTGGTTTTGTTTCGGGCTGAAATATTATATTACTTTTGCGGTGATTGAGTAATTTAAAACTTCAGTGGCGGAACTGAAACATTTATATCGGATTTATAAGTTAACAGAAGATAAACCAAGGTGAATAATTTTAAGTACATAATCAGTGTCTTTTATTTAGTTAGGGGTTTATGGAAAAAATTAATCGATTCGGTAGAAAGAAAACAATAGAGTTTTCTATATGTAATATTATTATTGTTAGTTTAAAAAAAACAAAGTTTTTTAAGAAAATCAAAACCCAGCTACGGATATAATAATACTGTATACGTTAGGGCTGACACGGTTATGCAATAAAAAAGTTTTATTTTTTGCAATAGAAGAAACCCAATTAAAAATGTTTATAGGTATGACTTAAGTTACGCCAATGAGCATATCTTAGCTAAATTCTTGTTCTATGGCGGCCATTGAGTAATTTAAGTACGATGATATAAATGAGAAATAAATTGCTTACTGTAATCTCATAATATATCGTTTGTGTGTACGCGTACATGTACAATAAGAAAACTGAAAAACCGTAGGAAATATATATCATCGTGCATTTAATCTTTTTATTTCTGAAGGTGGTCGATTAGCATTTATTTTGCGGAAATAAAAGGGGATTATAAATTTCACATCCTTTAAAAAAATTCTATTATTTGAACCATTTCTTTTTCAAAAATAATTTACAGATATTCCCAAAAAAGAATCTCTAATAATAAATCGGTTTTTACATTTTTTGTTCGAATTTAATGTTAACTGCTTTATAGTTGAATAATTATTCGAATTTTGTTTTCTACAGTTCTAATAAATATTATTTTCTAAAATCGATTTTCATTTTCAGAAAATTGACATTTTCCGAGGAGTGTCGTCAAATGTAAGCTTTGCTGGAAAAACGCTCGCCTAATTTTGATTCAGCATACAACTGTTCAACGTACGTAGACAGTAGTATATATACGAGTATCATCAATTTGATGGGAATTTTAATGTGTACTAACTTAAAACGTATACTCACTTTCATTTTTTAATTAATAATTTAATTTCTTTCATGTTTTCACAATGTAAGTATATAATTAATCGTCATATCATCAAGCATTTTATATTTATTTTAATTAAAAAGAAAAATATCTTTATGCAATTGACATAAAATATCAAAATGTAATAGCGCCCATCTATATGATAAAAGTTTAGTTACATTGTTACAACGGCGACAATTGACGTTTAATATAAACAGATTATTTATTCATGATTTAGTGAAATATCTGTGTTTCTTAAAAGCTTGTGTGCAATTCGAGTGAAAAGTACTTTGTCAAAGCGATAGTGGTACACTTTCCACCCTTAATACACAAATAGCAAGTTACTTAAACCAATCTCGACTAATTATCAGCTTTACATCAGCCCGTTCAAGATAGTAACGGATTAGTTTGGTTGGTCCCTTAAAAATGAATCAACTTCATCGTTAAATTTAAAGATTTGTTCGATATTTTGAAGAAAGTTACTTCCTTGAACTGAAAACGTTTTCATTCGTACTGGAGCAAGTTTTTTAATCCTATATTTTGGTCCCTGGTTAGTGTTACCCCGCGTTTCGCTCTACACAAGATTTAACCGAACGAAATGTTTGCTAGTTTTATCCGAGATTTATACTCTCCATTTCCTAGTTGCAAGTTTCCTGTACGCTTTTCATTAGTCATGATTGTGATAAATTGCACGGAACGTTGATGTCTATCGGCGCGCGTGTAATTTTTTGTGTTGGCAACACCTCTTGGCAGACTAATTATCACAAAAAGTAGTGTTCCTGTCAAGCAACCCATTAATCCACCGATATCTGTATCAATTTATAATTCGTTATCGGGCGGTTACGGGAAGTGCGGGAAAACCGCGAAAATCCCGCACGCGATACCTGAATTTCGGGAAATTGTGCTATTTCTCAAACTAAATTAGATGGATGCTAAGAAATACGAATACGCGTCTCTAATTAACGATTCGCTACTTCAAATAAACACATTTTTATTGGTTTTTATAACGGAAATAAATGTAAACGCTGATGTAGTATGCCGGGACAGAGGCAGGTTCTTGCGGTATACCTCCGACGAGAATCTGTCCGAATTACTTAAAATTAGGATCAAATTGACTCAAAAATGTCACAAGTTTATTCATAAAACGGAATTATTCATACACTGTCGGTCGTTCTTATAATGCAAGCAGCTCTGATGAATATACTGCGAATACATGAATACTAAATGCGAACGTTTCAACACAGGAAGTCGCCCGAGGTTCGAATATAAATATAAATACTCCTGAAGTGGTCACAGAGATTAATGAGTATAAAATTTACTTTATGCGAAAACTTGGACTTTGCGAAATGTCGGCTAAATAATATTCAAACAAAACAAACTGATCTTATCGGATAAATGTGAATGTTTTAGTAACGAATATATACGATATAATTATACCTAATATAGGAGATAATTCGGTATTATTTCCATCATTATTTCATTTCGAAGAAGCTGGAGTTGTTTGTACAATTAACTTTTCGAATAACAGGCATCTGAACTATGAATGCGCGCATTGTTACTGGAATCGCTCAATAATTTGGTGGTTTACCGCAGAGCAGAGTTACTTACGTGAGATCTTAAAAAGACTAGATAGAAATTGCGTGAATAAATCTTTCTTAGAGAAATGCAATTAGAAATATTTAGGTGAGTGTGTGTGTGTGTGTGTGTGTGTGTGTGTGTGTGTGTGTGTGTGTGTGTGGTTTTGTTGCTCATGCCATTAGTTTTTGCATAAAAGCCATCTATAAGATGATGCGTGACATAAAATTGGTTGTTGAGTCCACCGTAAATCTATTGAAGGGCAACATTCTCTTGCTTATATTTCAAAAGCCGTTCTGGAACTTGTAACATAAACAAAAGGTCTAGAAATACAGGGTATGAGTGCATCTCGGGCAAAGAATAGCGTGACAGTTAGAAAGTGAGAATAGACAAAATTAAATATTTAATTTTTTAAAATTAACTTTTCAATCGAGAACACTTAATTCATACTATAAATATGGATAAATTCCTTTTTATTTATTACATTTTATTTATTTCACTTAAATCAATATATTTGATTTATTTATTTAATTTATTTCACTTGATTTATATATTTAATTTACTTGATTGGACATGCATATTTACTTCATTCATTTTATATTTTTTATGTGGTTTAAATAGGATTTTCTCTAATTTGTTAGTTTATTTGATGGTTTCTATTTTTTTAACGACTTTTTTTTATTTAATAATTTTTATTAATTTACATTTTTCGCACTTTTCTCCTACGTTATTTAAAATATTAATATTTTTTCTCTTTAGACCAAACAACGATCATTGTGCTTATATTGGTTTTCTTATTTGTTATTTTTTTTTTGGCCTAATAAAATACGAGATTATACTTAGTTTTTTGGTAAGTGGCTTACAATACAATATTAAAATTGTAGACTAGAAACAGATCATTGTGGCACTCTAAACCTAAAAGATTCTATTCGTTAATGTATTTCACAAAAACTATTTCTTCGAGGATTGCGAAATCGCTTTAAAAGTAGTAATTTCCTTAGAAAAACATTCTACTACCATCTGTTCCTTTTCCATATTTCACTATCTGGATGCTACGGGCCAGAATTATTCGAAAATGTAAAACTCCCGTACAAACCTAATTAAAACATTAAATTACCATGAAATTTGAACGGTTGTGACTGAGAAATGAAACGTTTAAGCGCAAGCACCGCGATTCAGAAACAGGAACGAGAATTTGCATTTCATCTGGAAAATGTGGAAGGGTTTTAGTTGATATGCTTAATTTTTATTCGGAACTGAAAGAGAATGTAGGTAAGTTTTTTAAAATAAAGAAAAAACTACTAAAAAAATGGAACTTTTTCGCTTTTTTGTTATTACCTAATCAAGAAAGACTACTTGAATAAAACGTGTCTTTCTCTATAGCAACACACTTGATTGTATATTTTAACTGTGCTTAGCTTTCCACTTCTACCTGAAATAACTATGACATTAGTCTGGTTGTTTATCTTTCTATGAAACAGTTTGAAGTACAATAAAGAAAAAATAAGTGTAGGAACATTAAAAAGCACTTAACACTCGCAGCCCACTAAAAGGTTCCATTCGGACCCATTTTTATATATGGGGCGGGCCGAACACATGTTACCAAAGAATTTAGGAGTACTGCACGGTCCATTTATAAGCTCTTATTACCTAAAGCTTTTATATTTGTTTTGAACATGTGATAATTGATTAAGGATGTCTCCTTCATGGGAAAACGTCAATTACACCGATACGAAGTTTTCTTTATTTCAAAAATAACTACAATATGCTATTTGTTCACAACGAAAGAATAACGAAGGAAAACAAAAACGAGATTGTAAATAAATGTTGAGATATAGAAGATGAACCTGCGGCTCAATCAATTTAATCGATTATTGTTCCGTTCTTGGTAGTTGAGCGTCCAGCGTCCAACGTTCACCGTACCATGGCAAAGGCTATAAAAAATAACTAACACTAACAGAAAATGAATCCGAGCTTTGCATGGATGATATTCAAGATCTAATCTCCAGTCGAATGCTCATGAATGTTGCATTCGCAACGCCTTTCTGCGCATTATGAATGAAGAAAACCGAACACCGAATAGTTACTTCTGGATGCAAAGACAGCACCTTCAAAACTACGAGCCACCGACGTGGTACTGGATTTTAATCAAATCGGTATATATAAAATATATTAATCGATAACCTGATAATAAATACGATGGCTTTAAAGACCGAAAATACATCAGTGGAATGTCTACAAAACAACATTTGATAATCTGTGATTATCGAAAAATAAACTGAATATTTCAAAATTACTCGGAAAAAACAATTCGGGCACCCTCAATACTAACAAATAATTGATAAACTGACTCGTTTTACTGATTTTATTAAAAAGGATTAGAAAATACAATTAATGTACAAAATATAATTTTACCAGCTTCTCTTACTTTGTTGGAAGCGAAACTTAACCTGAGAAGTCATGGCGAGCAACTGCAATTTTTCGAATTATAGCGTGCATTAAGGATATAGGGTTGATCTCAATGTAGATTGGTTACTTTGCATGGTGTAATTGCTATTTGATTCTTTATCGGTAGGCCTTGAACCGCCCTTAGACCACGAAGTTATTAATATGAGTATATAAAAGTGTTTGAAAATTATGCCGCATAAACGAAATGTCTCTTGAATAGTACTCGAACCCGTTTAAAACGAGTTTTATGAATGAATATAGATAGAAGTAATGAAATTTGAGCAAGTGTATAGAGAAAAAAATGGTAATCTTACGATGATAAAAAGAAATGTTCGGAAATAAAAATTGTTTGAGCGCGCGATATTCCGGCACACAGTCTTCCAGTTGGTCTTTCTTGTTCGTGTTGGGACTCGTATGCATCGATAAGGAAGAAGATTAAAATGTTAACATTGTCATGACAGCTCATGCAAAACATCAATGAGGAACGTCTCGAAGCTGTCCATCTAGATTTAACAAGAACCAGTTCGGTCAACAGAGGAGGGAAGAACTTTTAACTGCATTCTTACATACTAACAGACTCAACCAAAATATACCTTTTAAACCCTCTAAAAAAGATACTACTAATTTATTCATTTGTCATTTTGAAAAGAAAAAAATTAGTATTATAGGATTTTTCTTTTTTTTTTTGTCGTGACTAGTCGCAGATCGCCCTGTGCGATCTCCAATTATTTAAATTTCCGATAAAAAGCGAACAATATATAATTTACAATTCCGTTAAATAATTTTAATATGCAAATTCGGAATTAATAGTCGGTTTTTATGCGATCACAATGCGTATTTAGAATAATAAACATGTCATTATCAGAGCTCTATCATTAACTCTAAACAAAAAAATCAACTGTGTGATCGACCTTTCAATTATGACTATCGCGGAGCAGAATCGGACTTGCTCAACGAAACTGTTAAACATTATTATAAAATATGTAGAAAAGCATGTGAAATAATTCAATTAAGCTTTCTATGCGTAATACCGAATCATTAATATTTGGGCATGTACGACATTTTTTGCATACAATTATTTAAGTTACAATAAAAGTCTTTTCAATTTGTTAATACGAATAACGATAGACAACTACACACGAAGGAAACACTTAATTAAGCAAATAGAAAAATTTAAATAGTTGCGAATTTTAATAAATTCCAAAGATACGCAAGAAAGTAAAATAGGAAAATAGGAAATCAACAAAATTAGGTTAAACAAATTAAGTCTTGTCATGCCTAACTAAAAAATGGTCGTTATATATGTATAAAATCAGAGAGCAACTTAAAATAAGACAAATAAAGATTCAAATAAACGAGAATAAGCTGAAATAGATGAGGCACCTTTACAGAATGGACATAAAAAGATATGGAAAGCGAAAAAGATTGACAAAAATCGAAGAGGAAAACCTAAGAAAAACCTAAAAGATTAAAGAGTAAAGGAATACCTTTAGGAATACCTAAAGATGAGGATGATGATGATGATGATGATGATGATGTTATTTTTATTTCGCTTATAAGAAGAGTATTTATATACATTATATACATTCTGAGATCGGTTCTGTGTTATGCATTAATTGAATATAAGAAAATGATTTTATCTGGTAATTACGGGCTATCCGCAAGATTTATGGCTTTCTGCATTTGTTTTGCCACAGAAATCTTATTTATAATTTAGTAATAATAAAATATAATTGTGAACAAATGTTTATAGAAGACTTCCTAGTATTGACGCCAAGAATGAGTAATGGACTACTTTATTTTAGCTCAAATTGAATATAATAAATACAGAAAGGAGAATAAGATAATCGTAGGTAAAGGAATAGCTAATTATTTTTGAATAAGTTATATTAATAATATTGTAACTCTTCACTATTAGATTGTTTGTAAATTTGAATATAACCTAAAGTTGGAGAAACTACTCTAAAACTACAATAATTGGAATGTTTGTTATGTTATTAATTTATTGATTAACCATTTTGAGATTTCATAGGTGAATAAATCACACACTAAACTTTTGGAATGAGTGTATAAATTTTTTATGTTAGTAAGACTCGGGTAATGTTTAAAAAATGAAAGAGAAACATGGGTTCAATTGACCCTGCTCCTAGAATAAACATGATTTTTATGTGAAAAACAAAAGATTCCTTGTCTAATGAAGGACTAGATCAACTCTTCGTAAATTGTCTTTAGGAATAAAATAAGTGATAAAACGGGTTTTACTTAGTAAAAATGATGCTTCGAGATAATTGGGTCATAAACAAAAGCCCGATAAATGATAACAGTGATATTAGGACATGTTGATAACCCTCGTGGCCGAAGGATATAAAATATACAATAGATTGTTTTGGAATGATAGTTACATAAAAGCTAATTGTAAAAAAAGACTAGTTTAAATAAAATAATGCGGCACGATGCAACTGAACTCACACACCTGTGAATTTATAATCTTGTATTACCATTTAATTCAGTCGAAATGATCTCCATATCTATTGTTCATAAAGATGCACCAATATAGGTTTAACTTTGGGAGAGTTAGAAAATCAAATTTAAATGAGTATCTGTCAGAAAAGGCAGAGAGTCTCTCACTTGGGTGTGTCAATTCTGTGAAAACCGATACTCTCCTTAGTTTTAGTAGTGACTCTGGTAACCAGATGTTGTTTCTGTAACTGATACTGGTCTCCATAGGTGGTTTCCCAGTGACTCGGTGCCCTTCGAGGTTATCTCGGGATTACGGACTTTTCGACTATTCGATAAAGTCACTCAACTCGATCCGAAAAAAAAAATCATCAATCAAAGATGATAAAATCACAATAATAGTGATTAATGTAAACATAACGACAAATATAATCCCTTAGGACGGGTTATCTTCCGTATTTTGTCGATTATTAAAAAGAAAGATTGATTCAATTTTTCGGAAACAAATATTTGAACACATGGTTCGGTATCGATCACGTGCAGTTACGCATCAAAAAAAAAAAATTGAACGTCCTAGAATTTGAAAAAATTACTTTTCATTTACATTCTGGGTCAAAATTAGAATTTTTTTATAAACACTTATTTGTATTATAATTTTTTATCCTATTAGGCATTTTGAATTTAGCAAAAAGCGGTTAGCTTTTTTGAATAGATATGAAATTTTGAAAAAACTAAAAGTTATTTCAATGAAAACTGATTTAGCAACTTCTGTATTATCTCCGAACTGATCCGGCGTGGACTATTCATTTCATTCTGAATTTTGTCCGTACTAATTAATACCGAAAACTATTCGATTGTTTGCATCGAATACAAAACCGTAACTAGAATTGCTGAAATGCTGAAAGTTCCGCTCAAACCCCAATCGCGAGCGTCCAATTATAATCAAAATTTATAGAAACATTTATCGGCGATGCCGCTAGTTGTAAAATTGTCAACGCTGTAATTGATAACTTCCGGAGGTCACAGAACATTGTGATTTTTTTTTCTAATTAAGAGCGTAACCGAATCATTTTTTTTTGTCAAAAAGAAACGTAAATGCAAATTGAAAGATTCATAGGAAAAAGTATGTTATCAAATGATATCTCTTATTTCAACGTAAAAAGTAATTTTTATTGTTCCGTTTACATTGTGATGCTTGTGTAAAACGTGAAACGGAGAGAAATGTAAAATATAATAGAGGAAAATGTCGTTATTCGGAGTTGTCACGTGTGAGATTAAAATTAAATAGGAAATTAAAATTCTTGGTAAATTTTTCTCGGTTTACGCGAGATAATTAAGCATAATGACTGTCAACAACTTTATTAGACTTAATTTTATAAAAAATATATTGCGGCAAAAAAATTAAATAGTTCTTAATAATGCTACATCAATAAGAAGACGATTGTTTGAAATATCGTTTGCTTTTGGTTGGGTGTATAATTATATACCTAAAAGATGAGAGAGAGGAAGAATAGGAAATGATAAAAATAAAGCATTAGGAATAACGGCCATCTTCTGAAAAGACAAAGCTTTAAATCACAATGGAAAGAGAATACTAGAACTAAAATTACTAAGGCCCAAAGCTTTCTGTTCTGTAGGACATGAAAATAAGAAAAACGTTCTTTCAAATGAAAGCTACAACACGTACGAATCTGAAAATAAAGGAACACAAAACACTCTAAACTGTATACAATATACGCGAGTACGCTAGAAGAAAAAGTAAACGACTTAAGAGTAGATCATAAGTTACTATTAACGGATACAAAAAATTTGAACGGAATGAGAAAGTCACGTAAATGTATTAACAGTTAAATAAAACGATAACAAAGAAGAGGAAGAAGAAGAAGAAAATCGTTTCCAAAACTAAAAAAATCATCAACGGTGGAATGTTTAAGTATTTAGAAAGCTATATATATCCGCACAATCGAACTTGAAATAAAGTATCGGCCACGGAGATTTCTTATTTGATGAAAATGGCAGGGAAGACAAACGTAAACAGAGATCTCACAATTAATAGAGTACATATAAATAATGGAATCAGATTCATTAACGAAGAAAATAGCAAAGTCAAAAAAAAAACGATGGAACAAAAAATAGAGTTCAGAGATACAGTTCAGAAAAGAGGGAAAATAATTAAAATGAAATAGTCGACAAGAAATGAAAAAAAAAAGAAGAAATATATCGTAATTCCGTTGGAGCCGACGCTATTAAGAGATACCAGCTAATACCAAAGACATAAAGATTTTCTAACAACTTAGTGCAGTGTCTTTTGAAATTTTTGATATCTTGGATTATCGAAAAGTTTTCTAAGTATATATGAAACATAAAAGTATCCAGTATTATTTTGACGACGAGTTCTTTGCAGTTTGATCGTTTGACCAACTTATTGTCTTGTTAGTTTTGTTGCAGCTTTTGGCTATGTTGGAATTACCATTTTGAACAGAAAAGCCTTCTCCTGAAATTAATAGAGAACCCATTTTAAAATAGGAGCATTAAAAAAACGGCAAACCGTCGCTTTCTACTCTAATCTTTAGCATCGAAAAGTTTAGGTAATTGTTTTCCTGTAAACAATCCTCTTCTATTAGCCGATACCTCTGGCTTTGCCATAATCCTCTCTGACATCGATGGTTTTTGTTGAAGATGTAGTGCGTGGCCGGTTGGCAATACTGATGGAGCTGGCGCACGCCATCCGGGGCCCCCGTTTCGATCTTATCTTCTCTCGCGCAAACTATTATTTCAACATGGAACTTTAGCATTCAACAACCGGCGTCCAACTTCACAACGATACGATCCATTTAAACGTCAGTGCTTTTGAGTTTTAATTGCTTTCTATATCATTCCGGCAAATCATTCATCCGATACAGCGTGTCCCAAAGAAAGAACAAACCTCGAGGACGTTCTTTCGTTAGTACAAGTTATTTCTGCATCCATTTGGAACGGTCTAACATAAAATGCTCCACAGAAATTCAAGTGGACTTATCTCGTTAGAGTGAATCATTTCGAATGTCTCCTTTCTTATGCTATGAGTAAGCATAAATTTTAATCGATTAAAATAATATTATACAGCTACGAATTAAACAGTTAATAAACTCGATTTTTATCGATAAACTTCCGCATTTCTCTAGAAATCATTAAGCCCTGCCCAGCCCAGAGCTGAAACAATTGCGGATCAAGCCGTTGACGTCATAAATAGCTTCTGTAATTTTTCTGTAACTCCTGAAAACGCTTGAGGACACCATTCATCATTCCATTTTTACAATTTCAAATATCGAAGGCGACTTCTAAATTGAACGACGCGACTCGAACCAACACGGAAAGTTTCTAATGTCTCTTGTGCGTACCGAGGAACAAATATACAGAGTGGCACAACGAAACGATTAATTGTAAGTGGTTTTTTGCGACAATTTTGCAGATTGTTACGTATTATTTGACGGTTTTTCTAAAAACAAACAATTGAATATTTTTAAAGATTATTGTAAATATTTCGACAATTAATTGTATTTAAAATACATCAAATTATGTTGTTTATTTTTGACAAACTTTGGCAAATCTTGATGAAGCTTAACAAAATTCCAGCATTTTTTTTAAGAACAACATTCGACTTTTAATAGATTTTAAAATTTGTTGAACCATGTTTGAATATATTTGTTTTTAGTTTTAAAATGAAATATGACCTAATGATTATTTCAATTTACAAGCTCATAAAAAATATAACGCCCGATTCGTTGGCACGTAATTCTTATTCCGTCCTGTTTTGTCTTAAACAGGCATTTCGTCGCGTTTTTTACGATCCGTCAGTAGAAAGTTCTTGTAGAAAAAGCTGTAAAAGACGAATAAACACCTCGAGAGCTATTAAACCTTTTCTCCTTGGTTGTCGGTCGTGCGATAGCACTCAATTCTTGAATCAATATGTACAGTCTATTGGGCAACTAGAAATTGCAAAAGGTCTACACAAACGGTCAATTTGTGGCCACATTGTCTTTCGAGAAATTCTTTTTCTTAGAGATCGTGCTCCTCTATTTCGAGCGAAATGTTCCGTTCGGTTATAAGAATTACTCAGAGAGGAAACTATTTAACGATATAAAGTTTTTTAAAAGTTCAGTTGATTATCATGTAAAAATATTGGCGGTTCTGATTATTTGATTATTTCTTTAATTTATCACTTCGTTCCAAGATTTATGATTAAGGAAAAAACGGGGACTAACAATTTGCTTCGTTATCTTAGTTATTTATAACAATGTCGAAATTGCACTCACTCGAATATATTTTGTAAATATTTCATTTGATAAAATCTTAACTGGTCATGTTTATTAGAAATATTCCCATACAATTTACAGCGTAAAAAATGTACTCCGGCAGCGGCTGTCAAAAATATAGTCCTCTATTAAAATTAATCATCATAATGAAACCGTTGAAACTATCATGTGAAAAAAAGGACGTTGAACTAAAAGACGGGTTCTTTTCAGAAGAAAAAGCGTGGGTTTACTATTTTGTAATTAATTTAATAACGCAGGCCATTTTAAGCACCGTCATTAAAAGCTTTAGATAAAAACAGTACCGGGCGAGTCCAAATGATTTGTCCATTTCGAGATTATTTAATTTGACCAAATGATCACTTTGGTCACGGTCCTGACCTGCGTACATCATCTGCTCTATAATTTTCGGCAGCCCGAACATTAAATTTGAGGCTCTAAACATTTCAAGGTCCTCCAAAGGCGCACCACTTATTTTAATTCCTATAATTTATACCTATTAGCCGTGGGTTCTTTCGATTTCTAAAAAATTTGGTAGCATCAAATCTTCTGAATTTTTTCTTCCAAACGTTTTCGCGGCGAATCTTTCGACAAATATAATGATAATTCAAGTTAGTATTATGTTCTCGCATGGCGCTTATGCAACCGAGGAATAGAAATTTCGAAATGGCACGCCAACTAATGAGATACCGTGGTGTTTGTGAATTATGCAAAACAAGTATTTACATGTTGGAAGCAAAGTGGGTTTTAAATGAGTATTTACATACCAAAGGTTACACTCACTGCGTACTTTTCTACTTGTTCATTAAAATACAGAAGGTTTAAACATTTTTTTTTGAAGACCCATACATCGCATCGCTGCAAACATGAAAATAGCTTAAAGAAATAAAAAACATAACCCAAATCGCGTTTTTTGAACAACACGCTAAAACTTGCAAGTTTTCATATAACGTAAACGACATATTTAAAAACAACGTAGAACAAGTAGAATTTCTTCTATTAAAAAGGTATTGTTACTCTAGAAACGTATTATTTTCGGAAATTCGGAAACGCAAACAGAGTCGCGATTTTTGAGATTGTGAAAACTCAAATAACAAGTGAGGAACTGTCTGAAGTCTCAGGTAACTCGATCGCGAAGGAAACTTTTGCAAAAATAACCCCCGGTGTGTGTGTAACTTTAGAAGCCATTTAGAAATTCCGGGGCACGGTGTTCGAAGCTGCCTGTCGAAAATGATGAATGCAAATTGCAAATGGCGATTGATTTGTCTTCGAAGACTCGAATGTTTGTTCTCAAAACAGAGATTAAAGACAAGGGGTTGATTTTAGGGATATTTTGTAAATATTGTTTAAGACGTACCCTTGGATCGTCTCTAACAGCGATACTGTTTCCCTTTAAACAATAAATATAATTCGATTACAATAGCTTTGTTTATCTAAAAATAGATTCAAAACTACGGCTCGAGTAAAAAGGTGCTGTTTACTTTTCGATCGAGATGCTTTTTGAATAAATTATTGTAATTATTATGAATGAATTTGAACGTTTTGAACGGATCTGAATTATGCATTAATACATTCACTTCACAGTTTTTGTTTTTTTTTTTCGGGATAACGTGGGAAGCGACGAACTATTGTTTTTTTATTTATTCAGAATCATTTGCATAATATAGGAACAGTCTTACGAGGCCGCGGAGGCTTTCAATTCAAAACTATTTTTTTTATAAATGTCCGCCGACTAAACTAAGTGAAAATGAAATTGGATTACAGGGTGAATTTGTGAAAAATAATATTTACATTAGACCCCAAAATAGCTCACCGAATAAATTTAAGATATCACATTATTGACACTATTACATGTATGTAATTTAATTATTGAAAAAGTCTAAAAATGTATTGGGGAAAAAGCTGTAATTGTACAAGATAAACAATTTAAATTAATAAGAAATTAGTAGTTAGTGTTCCTACGGAAAATTAATTAGCGGATTAGCTTTCTTTGGTAAAATATTGTTTTGTTACATACTGTAATTCCAACTGGCGCCTGCTTACTCTCTATCCCTAGAAAAATAAACAACCACAAATTATGTTCGGATTGAATAAATGTGTCATTTCATTATTTTTAAAATGGAATACTGCGAGTCTTTAATAGAAAAACTGACGCGAAAATTTTACGGTTTTATTATTATAGAAGAGTCTATCAATTTAATCATCATGTTCGTATTTAAAAACAAAAAAACTATCATGTTAATTTTTAGAGTGACAAACGTTTATCAAGTTTTTCTATTTTTAATCAACAAAATTGTTCACGAGCCAGTGAACTAGAAAAAAATTTCTGGTTCATCCCTCGAAAAATAACCCATAAATCTGACTATCAAACGTAGAAATCAACGAAATAAACTCAACATCCATCGTTAGTGGATTTTTTGCCGAGCGGCATTTTAAAGAGGTGAAAATTTTGCATTATTAAATTAGGGGGGAGGCGATAAGCCGACCCCCCTGCGCAAAAAGCACTTATCTCTTTCTGGGAGAATGGCTTCGAAAGTCGTTACGTGAGACTCTAATTGTACATTTTCACTTGTTATCCATTCATCTCTGGATGCCAGACAACTCGGTCCGAATCCATTTTCGAAACTACCTGCCGTCCATGGACGTACGCTACGCGTTCTTCTCGGGGTTCAAACCGAAATAATCACTAATTACTATTGAACAAAATTCCCCGCAAAAAATAAAATATTTATATAAACTAAAGGAGCCAGTTTCTGCTTTAACAAATAAATGCTAGAAATGATTTAAAAAAATTGTTTTTTATTTAAAATTAAACAAACAACGCTTTGAAAGTATACCGGATATTACATAAACCACTGTCAGTGCTAAAAATATTTACGCGATTCTAAATTGTGGTGTGCTTTTTTCTGGAAAAATCGTAAAATACGTTGATTTACATTATTAAAATGCGCGTTTTCTAAGATATTCCTTTTATTCGTGACGTATAGAACAAATCGCAATGTAGAGAATAAATCTACGAGAAAGATTAAAAATCAATGTATAAAACTATTGTCCAATTATTATTATTTAATAAACAAAAACAAATTGTAATGTATTAGGAAACTTAAATGAAACGAACTGAAGAAGTAAAGAAATTAGCAAAACTTAAAAAGTGGTTCAATTTAAGATTTACGTGACGTCCCTGTTGAAAATATCTTTACCCGTAGAGTTTATCTTGTGATCCAAAAGGGCCGATCTCCTGGGGTTACGAAATTACTGGGAATTTTTTTTTCGAAGACAGTTTGAAAAATTGGTTTTTTTGTTTTATGTGTGTATGCGGGTCCAAAATTAACAGTTCCAAATTCGCAGGTAAAATTTGTGACGGGCCTAAAACAATATTTACCATTTTTATATAGGTAGGTAGATCTTTTTGATAAATAAGTAACAGCGGGACGTTGTTTTTGTTTTTGTTTTTGTCTTTGTTTAATAGTTCAGCCACTACATTTTGTCAAGTGTAAATATATACTTACCTCGAAATATTGTTCTTATAATTTCCGACTATATGAATGAATCTGAATTTTATAATGATTGTTTTTCAAACTTTGTTGGTCACTTGACAAAAAAGTCGTTGGTTGGAAAATTGCCGACACAGAAATGAATTTTGGCGCCGTTTATGAAAAGTAAACAATATTTAAACTAATAAATGTTTTTTTTAATTGACACCTTTCGCTGTAGTGTTTATTCACTTTTAATGTAATCTTCTAATCGGATTAAATAGAGGTGTGGTATGTAAACCAACCAACAATAGGCTTATGCGCATCTTTTGTCTGAGCCTCCAGAAAAACAAACACGATTATCGAGTGCATAATAGGATTTTATAAGATATCATAAACGTTTTTTTAAGATAAATTTTAACATCCGGTGTAATTTAGGAAAAGAATGCAAACAGAAAATAAAAAAAAAAAAAGAAAACGCCCGAGCAGGGACTTGAACCCTGGACCCTTGGATTAAAAGTCCAATGCTCTACCGACTGAGCTACCCGGGCACATGTTGAACAATTGCCAAATATTGATGTTGTCGTAGTAGCAACCATTTAATCTCGTTTTTATATAATAAATTGATAATGCACAGGGTATTGCTAAATTCGTAAGAAAAACGCAAAAGGAAATTCTTTGTTAAAAAATTATTATTATTATTATTATTATTATTATTATTATTATTATTATTATTATTATTATTATTATTATTATTATTATTATTACTTTTTAGTGAATGACACAATTTGCCAAATTATACATAAACTCTGTACTAGTCAATTCAGTATTATTAAATCATACAGGGTGATTCATAAGTGCGATAAAGTAAAAGATCTTCTAAATATTTGAAGGTATGTATAGAAACAAAATTTTGAAAGATTGTAACCAACCTTAACGGTCAGATTTTAAAAGCAGTGGCAATTGTACGGTCTGTTCTAGACCGTTGTACCAGATGAAAGGTACATTTTTTATATGAGATTAACTGTATTTTGGTGCATTTTTTTATTCTTCTTAAACAGCTGCTTTCATTAATCTATCACACTTGGGGTCTAACATTAATGGTTAAGGAGATAGAGGGCGTTAAAAATCGAAAATTTTCAATTGTCGGAATTTTTTGTGTAGAAAATATTCGTTATTGGCCACACCAGCTTATATGTACCTTTTTATGTACTATTTAACGGGATATAATTACAAAGAGTACAGGGTGCTTAAAAAAACACTACCGTTTTGAATCTTTAACCACTCTGTATTTGTTTTAAATACATGTTAGTGCACCAAAACTTTATTAAAAAAACGAAAATTATTCGTAGCTAAAATGTTATGAAGGGCCGTATAGAATTTTTTTCATTGAGCGTTGACGTTTATTATTAGATTTAAATTATGCCTTGGAAAACTAATAATTTTTTTTATGAGAAAATTGAACTTAAGAGCATTGTTGGTACTAGTTTTATTATATTTGAGAGAAAATCGAAAAACTTTTAGTATCGGGTATGAGCTTTCGATAATGTTTAATTGTTTTGAAGGCTATTACAAATAAAGCGGAAATAATCTCCAACATACTTAATAATATCTGGAATTTTTTTTGGACACGTGGGATATTTGAAAACTCTGTATAATTTTTTTTTCTTCTAATAAAGTAACGTATACGTTAAACATCTAAGCCATTGCCAATTATACATTGTTTGTGTGTTTTACAACCGTACCAGAAATTCCATATTTATAAAAAATATTCTTCTTCTAATTTTTATTCTATTAATTTAGTTATTTTCATGCAAAATTGATAAGGAAAATTAGATAAGATGGTAAAATGACACTGGAATATTTGAAAAAACAAGAAAACCAGGCCGAAAAGCCCTGGAAGTTGAGACCTTGAAATCCAAGAAGAAAGAAGGACGAGAAGAATAAAGAGAAGAAACTTCCTTAATCCAATGAATCTAAATTCTACAACATATGTACAGCAATATTTTTCAGACGTCATGTACATTCCAAAACTACACAAGCGTATTTTTTTAATTGACAAATTTATTGTTAATATATTTATGGAAATTTCGGCATTTGGAAATACAATGGCGCGGTAACAAAATCACGAGTCCCACATTTCGTGTAACAAAATTACATTGTACCGCACAGATAACTTACAAATGTAAAACACAGCGGTTATACATTCGTTTGGAAAATATATGTTATAGGTATTTGTACAAACGAAATGCATAAAATAGCCTTAATTTTGATAAAATATTAAAATAAAAACAATTTATTTTAAAACGTTTGCGGTAACACGCCAAAACTGTTCCGATGTAAATTCGAAAATATTCCATATCATCGTGTTTTGTTTTAATTTAATTAAGTGATAAATCAATCACAAACAACTGACCGTCGATGAAACCGAATATATTTGATAAATTATTCCGGATTAGCTCGAATTTGTCCCTATTATTTATTTAAATATACAAGCGCAACTACATAGACGACAGCACTTAATCATTAGTGATAACTGAAAAAATAATTCCGGCTTTTATTTCAATATAGAATTATTTTTGTTTCTTTCAGTGTATACAAAAAAAGTACGAGTTCCGCGTTGTACGAAACGTGAATACTTAAAAATAAAAAACATCGTGATCCTTTCCCCTAAAAAATATCCTTTTGGCATGATCCTTTTCGGGTTTAAATCTCATCAGTCATTCAATGCGAGGACCGTCTTCAATTCGCCATAAATGAATAAGGCCCTTTACGCTCTTTTGGCCCTTTTGCATAACCTGATTGAGGCCGATCCCAAAGACGAGAAAAAAAAGACGCTCTCAGTTTTGTAAGAGCCTCGCCATATGGTCACTTTAGTGTCTTCAGTGAAGAGAAGGTAAGAAGGGCTCGGAGGGTCCAATCTTAGCTGACCCACTTAAAACCGCATCCTAATTAGTAGTTGGGCTGTTCCTGTCTTTAGAACTCGGATAAGGCTCTTAGCGGGAATAGAAACGCGTTCTTTACATACTAATAAAATTTTAAATGTACTGTTATACTATTATCCAATTTGAGAGCTAACCTTATTATGTGTCGTTTTTTTTTTAATATTTTCTTTGTTCGTTCTGATTATTTAACCTTTTCCAATTACCTACAGTAAATTATATGCTGCAATAAATCTGAATCAATACAAATTAAAATAATCTAAAAAATAGGCTGCTAAATGTAAAATGAGTTAATGTTATAATTGATGGAGATTGGAGGAAGGAGGTAAAAAAACTAGAAGGTCTGTCGAAGTTCCATTTTGTTTCAAAAAATCGCAAAAATTAGTTCATCGGAATTTGCTAGAATGGATGTTTAGTGGAATATCGAGGAATAGAAAAATATTCTCTTTACAGATGAGTCCCGAACCAATTTTGAAAGTCTGTTAAGATGAAATTACGTTTATAGAAGAGTTGGAGAACGGTATGGAAACGGCAATCTTATAGATAGAGAGCTGGTTTTAGAGGTGGTGGTACAATGTTTTGAGGAGGTAGTTACCAAGGTTGTACTCGTAAACTTATGGAAGTGCTGGGATACATGATTAAGGACTTATATACTAAAAATATGAAGTTTAAATATAAACATTAATTGACCATCGTACAGCTCAGATTTGAATCCGATTGAACACATATAGGATCATCTAGAAAGCCTTGTACGTATCGTAGAAATCCCCTTTCGAATACCAAAGAAGAGTTTAAAATTGCTGCACAAGAAGAATGAAATGTAACTCCTCGAAAATTCATTTAAACTCTACTTTTTAGTGTGCTTAGAAAAATTCAAGCAGTAAATAGACCTGTTTGGAGGAAATGCTATATACTATTTGTTTTAATTAAGAGAAGAATAGTATTTCTCATCTTAATAATATTAAAATGATTTTTTTATTTTCCACTCATATAAATTTAATATTGCTCATTTAAAATTTACCCGATAATAATTATTGTAAATTTTTTTTTGATTTACACTTAAAAGTATTTTTACAAAATTGGAAAAAATATTGGTTTGTCAATTAATAATAAACCAATTATGAAATACAGATATTAAACAACTTGAGTCGTTCATTTAAAATTATTAAATCTTCAAAAACTTGCCTAATTCCCTGCTATATATTAAGAAAATTTTTCAAAAATCTTTCTATTAGGTAACGGTAACTTAATATTTTCAAATAATAATTTACTTATTCACTTAAAGACTCCATAACCAAACATTTACATATCTTTTCAAAAACTATAAAATTATAAATCGACCATATAAATAGACGTCCTTTTAAATTAATAGAAAACGTATGTCTAAAATAATTTAACACTCTGTATAATATTCTGGAAATAACTAAGTCTCAATAAGTATTCCATGTCTGATATTATGAATATTTCTACTATTTAAACATATCTTTTGCATAATCTTAAAGTTATATCCCAGTTATTAACTTAACTTTAAAGTATACGTCGTACGATTTTTACGTCACTGCGGGTTTTTAATAAAGATGTAACACATAAAGAAAATATATAAATTATTCAAAAATGGAAATAAAAAACCTTAATCCAATTCAGTGTAATAATATAATAAAAAAAATTCAGAGGATATCGCGTTTGTAAACAACCTTGTAAATTCTCGCGACTCGTTGCATACCGTTTTTTATTTTCAGTAACGAGTACAAATTTCTCGTTAATATATCGAGATTAATAGTTTTATTTTGTTTGTTTTACGTTATTTATTCTGGCAACCAACCTTTTCTCGTTTTAAATTCCTTACATAATTTTCATATTCCTGTCGACGGCCATTCAATTTATCTTCTTTTGAGGGATGAAGGCATTATTCGGAAGAGCGGCAAAAACAAAAGTAAATGATGTAAGCCCGAGTTCTACTCGTGTTGTAGCATCACCAAAAATTATCAATCATTTCGGTCGGCTCCTCAAACCGCGAAATATCCAACAAACACGAAATTCCTTTAATTAGGAAAAAACAGCCCCTCCTATTGTCGAAGATTTCAATTCGAAATGTTCCTTAGAGAATACAGAGCCCCACTGAGGAGAACAATTAATCTCTAAACACCAGAAAAAAATAACCGAACTTGGGAATTAGAAAATAATAACTGCGTGACCCGGAGGAATAATTAAAAAATAAAAAAAATGAAAGTTCCTCCTGTTTCATTAGAATTTCCGAGGATCGTTTGGGAGAGACGTAAATCTAATAAAATGTCGCGTAAAGCGATAAAATTCGGTCCTGCCGAATCCCGACCCCCCGTCAAAGGATGTATATCCTTGTCAGGAGTCCCCGGGACGCGAAACAATGGGCCGATCTTAATTTATCACCCGACGGGATCGGTTCTGCGTTCACAATCGAAATCGCCTTAGATTGAAGCGAGATACTTGTCATCGGTCTTCTTCTGTTCGCTAAAGAAAAGCTGCCACAGCCCGCCGGATGATTTCCAAAAGCTTTCCACAAGGATATTCCAGGATATTTCAGGTACTTAGCTCGTGAATCTTTCATGAAGCCGGCCGACCGTTCGAATGGAATGGAGTTCGCGTTCACAAAGGATCAATGTGTATTTTTATTCATCGCGACATTTTTTTTTTTTTTACAGAAGCGGGGTGAAAAATGAATGGTGAAAAGAAAACGTTACGTTTACCGGGGAAATTATTTTTGTTACAATCATTTCTGAAACTGCAATAATATACAAGTTACATTAATAGCCGAGTTGAATAATCATCTTTAGGGCATCTATCGGATCCAAACCGACTAATTTCCCAATATAATCTAGTACGAGGTAATAAACATCTATTTGCGGCAAATGGAAGCATATTTAGACCATTAAAACGTTCACAATTCCCAATAGTGTATCCAGCAAATAGCTAATCCCGATTTTATCTGATTTTACAGCGTACCTCTAACCTATAATTTCGAAAAGGGTAGACTTCCAGACGTGGGGGAGCGCGTTCGAAGCCGCCCCCCATTTGTGTTGATTATTACCGGCACTGTAATTTGCTTTATGGCTAATAAAAGGCCCAATTTCGTTTACCTAAGTTTGCAAAATTTAATCAAGAAATGTCACCGGAGTCTACGGCTTCGCGCGACCATCAACACTTTTTTTTTCTCTCTTAAAATCTAGAATCAAACGGAGAACTTGAAACTTCCACAAAAGAATAATTAGGCCGATGTAAGTTGCTGGTGCATGCAATATTACTACATATCTAACATCCTTCCATTTTTTTATTTTGTGTGTAACTATATTCAAATAAATTTGGCGTTTATAGAGAAAACTAAATTATTTTCCCGTTGTTTTCTGGTAAATCGTGATGTCGTGAGAGAAAAATTTCTATAAAGAAACCGAAATTACTTAACACAGTTTAAACTTTCATTAAATCCTTTAATAAAGAAAAAAATAGTAGTCGTTTCTTCTATTGTTCTTCTTAATTGAATTAAAGTTTAATTAAACAATTGGTAGTGTAATTATTTTATTAAAGACAGTCGGTCTTTTATATTTCTTTATTGGACGACTAGATATTTAATTTAGTTCGCGAAAGAGGGGGAATGGGAACAAAAAACAGAATAAAACAATTCTCTTTCTCGTAAAAAGTAAAGGTAACAATTCAATTTTGCTTCAATTAACGAAGAAGATATTGAAAACAGGTACAAAGACGACGAACATTTTTGATTGAAAATTTTACTTTGAACAATTTATTAAGGATCTTTTTATTAAAATAATAACCTTATATTTATTACAAAGTTAATAACAAAATATACTTATTTAAGAACACATTATTCAGATTTTCAGATTTTCTGCCCCTTTTATTGAATATAATTTTTTTAAGAAAATTCATTATGTATTTATGACAGTGATCACCATAAATTCCAGCCATATTTTTCAGAAAGAAACAAGAAGTGTTGCGTCAAAAAAATTCTTTAATTTTCTAAAAGGACACACTTCTTATTTATATTACTGCAAGACAATTGTTATTAATTTGATAATTTCATACCTTTTTTGTATTTTTCCACTCCTTTTGTTCATTTTATTAATTAAATTGACAAAAAAACTATAAATGGAAGTCATTACTAACTAATTGCTACAGGTCAATAAATAGGCGTTTTTAACTCGAATTCTGAGCTCCTAATTAAAAGAACACGTTCTAATGGTTAATATATTACAAACCTTAAATATACCAGAGAATAAACGATTTCTATCCCTCAGAATAAATGTTCCCCTCGTTTGAAGGATCATTATATTATTAGGGGTGAATTAAAAATAGTTTGTCAATGGTAGAGGTTAAGTCAAACATATTTTCCATTCAAGATTTCGGTGATAATAGAAATAGTTTTCTTTGTATACGAAAAAATTATAAACGTAATAACGTGTTCTACTTTTATTCTAACTCTAGAATAATAGTCCACGGTATATTGTCTGCGGTTTTGGTTGTTTATTAAAAGATATTCTTGCTATGAGGGTGGTCTCAGATATATTCAATTATATGTATTTCTATTTTAAGTTGCTTATCTTTGATCTATGTTGCCAAATCAAATCAAATTAGCCGTTCTTAATAGGGTCAAAAAAGGTTTCAATTAAATTCTATTAATAAGTTTATCTCCTAAAGTTGAAAGCAAAATGTGGTAAGATAAAAATAACAATAAGACAAATGTAAATATTTTAAATTGTTTTCTATTTCTAAATTTTCAGTCTTTCTTGATATTTTTCTACCGAAATTTTTAGTAAATTTATCCTCCATGTGCTTTGTTAGATTGTGCCTTTCCTTTATCCTTAATGTGATTTTGTACGTTGGTATTTCTGATTTTAGTTTTAATTAACAGCAGTACGTGATCTGTATACGAATTTGCACGTCTATAGCTTTTTATATTTTTGACGGTTTTGAAATTTTTAGTTTCTACCAGCACATGCTCAATCTAACTTTTAGTGTGTTCGTCAGGCTTCTCATTCCCTTGTGTGCTGCAATTTCAGACTTTCTATTTTTTATGATTTTTTCGTCTTTACTTTACTGCGAATTAAAATTAAGGCTAATTAATACCTATTTATCCTTGGTACGATCATTAGATAAAATAATGTATAAATTTGTAAATAAAAGGTTTCCCGGCTTCAGAAATATTCCGGGAAAATATATTTTGGTAATCAATTTTTAATGCACTTTCTAAAGTAGCTGAAAAGCTATTTCATCAATTAAATGATTTCTCGCATTTCGCATAGGAGCTAAAACCCGAAGTATCTGTTTAGTTTCAATGAATTAAAGCTAACAAAGGCTCGTCTTTATTTTCACGACAAGCGATTCGAACGAAACTGAATCGGGGCAATTTGAATTCCGTGTGTAATTCTCGCTTGAAATTTCACGAACAGAGAAAATCTACGACATTTAAAGGTTATCTGAGGGCACGTCGAAACATTTCCTGTTTATCAAAGAACTACAATCCAGTGGCCAGCAAAAATTAATCGAATTCCATTCGCACTACACAATGAGTAGAAAATGAGTGATCAAAACTGAGGGAACAAATGAATAACGCAGCTTTTCCAAGTATATTCCAAGTGGATATTCACGTCCAGAATGCAAAAAGTTTTATTTATTTTATTTTATTTTATTTTTAAATGCAAACAATTCTTGCTCGACAATCGTAAAGAAAATTTGCAACTAGTTTTCCCAGTTTTCGAGGCTCGTAAAAAAGCATTTACAGTTTCTTGAAAAGAAGAAGCCCACTCGCGAGCTCATAAAAGATGAAAATTTTTAATTATCATACTAAGGGAGCTGCTAATGAAAATTTTAACGAGAATTTTATTTAAATAGAGATTTTCAGCTCACAAAGTTTGTTTCTACTCAATGACGTTCTGGAAAATATTCATTAAAGGATAATTTTAATAAATTTTTGTATGAATTAGAAATAAATAAAGACTTTACTTAGCGGGTAACAAAATTTAACTGTGTAGCGATTGTTTCGAAATAAATGTCCGTATACATTTGCAAAAAAATTTTATAAAAATTAATTCAATATTGTTATTAAAAAATAAACTTATTAATTTATTTTTATGGATTTTGCAAAACAAAGCACGAAGGTTAGTCAATATTTTTCCTCTAAAATAAGAAACACGTTAAAAAAATGTATTGGTTGCGCCACTGGGGGGCTAATTCGACTTGGGAATAGAACTTTTCTTGCCAAACACGGGAAAAAGTATAAAAGTTTTATTATTCATTAGATTTAAGGCAAGAAACTAACTCAATTGGGTAAAGTAAACGAGTTGTAATGGGAAGCTAGAAAAGTTTTGTAGAAAACCTGAATGAATTAAGAATCGCTTTGAGGACCTAATTAGTTACAGCCGAAAGAAAAGTATGAGAGAATTTTTAAACGTCCACTAAATTTAATGAAACGACTTAATATACGATTAGAATACCTTTAAAAAATATATCGACGCAATACTTGTAGTTCATCATTTACTAATCGAAGTTTTTTTTAATTAATTTGAGCTAAACTACGATTTCCAGTAAGCTTTGCACACGTAAACCGCCGAAAAAGGGTCTTAATTGAAATTGGGTACACAAAAGGCCGTTGTGAAAGTAATTGCGCTGTTAATTCGTAGGTTTTATACGACTTTTTTTCTTCAATGTAAAATGCATAGCTAAGTAAAGACCGAAAAAAACCGGAGGAAATGAATGACATGCTAAATCTTAAATTCGGGTTTTCCGGGCCATTGGATGTGAAATTAGGCGAGAGGGGTTTCCTTGAATTTTAAATAAACTAACGACGATAGCGGTGTTGAAAACTTCTTTTGGAAAAAAACATTTTTTAAAACACTTAAAAGTCAAATTCAAATTCTAGAAAGATAAATAACGATATATAAAGAAAAATACTTAAAATATTAAACAACAGTTTTAAATTTAAATAATCCAAAATATTTGAGTTTACCAATTTTTTTTTACACTTATATATATTTTAGGCGCTGTGAGAAACTCATTTTTATTAAATAATCAACTTATTACTAAAGGATTTATTTACGGAATAAAACTGTAAGAAGCTGCAAAATTTCACAAATTAATTCAGAAATTAAATTCAAAAATTAATAAACAAAATTAATCAAAATACTAAGTTTTATACTTTTTGTAAACTAAGTCGCCTTTTTGCCTTTTAGATAATTATGAAAATATAGGTACATTTTTTTTATAAATTATTAGACAAATTTGATTATATTTTTTAATCAATTTAATATATTCACTTTAGTATATCAACTTCTCGTCGAAATCTCAAACTGCACCTTTTAATATTTCTATTGTCTAATCAATTTGCTTTGTTGATATTAAAACGCTGATGAATTTAAAATGTTAAATAATTGTATTTGTCATCCGCAACGATTATAAGACTGAATTCATTTGACTAAGATTAAGTATTAAAATATTTTTCATCGGTAGTTGTTTGAGTTGCTCAAAGATATTATTAACATTTTTAAAGTAACATTTCTTTAAATCTTCCAGTAGGGAAAACAACTTGCCTTTCACGTAAAAAATCTTCGACCTGTATAAATCCAAAATAGTAGGACACAAAACGTTTAAAAAATTCCCAAGCACCACACAAAAATTGATCGAAACTCAAAAAAGTGTAAGTGTGAAAGCCATTAGAGATTGTTTACAAAAATTTCGATTACGATCCCGTCAGTCGGCTTGTGAGCCACCGAGCGACGCAACCTCCACGTGGGGCAGCTTCAAACGAACTGAAATTCAAACTCCCAAGTCGTAGCCGCTCTTCACGAAAACCATTGCGCAGAACCTGAGGATGGATGATGGGATGCTTGTGAGAAAGGTAAAGACGTGGAATTTTGATGACTTTTAGGGCCCTCAACATATGGGCTAAGGGATAAAAGAAGTAGTGGAGCGAGCGGTAGACAATTTTCCTAGAAGAAGAAACTCTTTAAGATAAAATTATGGGATTTAAAGGTGACTTGAAGCCGGCCCTAACATAAATACTATTAAGATAAATAACATAACATTTTAAAGGTTTAATCGAAGATTGGATAATGGCAAGCAAGTTAGTTATAATATTTGATGCACTTTAACTTTTAAAACTTAATTATTTACTAAAATTTTACTATTAAGAAAATAAAAGTTATGACGAAGCTAGATGGATGAATAAAATATTAAAACACAGTAGAAAATATAGTTATGGTTAGATGCACAAGTCATAATCAATACCAAAAATATTTTGGATTTTTAAAAATCTCCACACGGAGTGTTTATCAAAAATAAATTATTTATTTATTGAAGTAAAATTGAAGATAGATACTTGTCTCTAAATTTTTCTATTTTTATACAGGTTCTACGTAATACAAACTTGTGAAATTCCTATTTTTACCTTAATGATTATCTTATTTTATGAAATTTAATCAATTATAAATATAAAAGATAAAATATTAAATATTAAAATTTCACGATATTTTTTTTTAAATATTATTATGTCGATTGTTTCGTCAATGTTATTTGGCATAGTCAATAAGATTGTAAGAAACTAATAGACATTTTACATTAAAACTTGATTTTTGATCATAAATGGTTTAAACAATAATATTTATTCTTAATTTTCTGAAACATTTAGTTTATATTGTATATTTAATCCTGAAGGTAATAAAAAAGGCGAGTACTTCACAGAGTTCCTTTCTGAGCAAAAATCAACTCTATCAGTCAAATGTCTATCAATTTCTTATAATGTTGCCAAAGACCATTAGTGAAACAAGTGTCATAAGAATATTTAAGGAATTTTAGAAAATAGTGGAATTTTAATATAAATGTATTGTATCTTCTACATTTATAATTGAAACGGTATTCAACTAAACCTCTTAGATTGAATTCGTGGCATAATCCATTTGTAAGCGATCCCGTTTACTAGCTCGTCCCCTTTTTTTTGACAGATAACTCTTTTATGGGACCCCAAAGACACGGCTCAAATCGGAGAATGACTTATGATGGAGTTGCTCGCTATTATCATCAGATAATGTACGTTGGGTGCATACATTTGCGATTTGTATGATCTGGGTCAGACGGGATGACATCCCTATACATCGAACAAAAGGAGGGGGACATTCTGGATGCGAGGGAATGTCAGAATAGGATCAATAACATGCGTATCAACAAAAGCTTTTATGGAGAGATTGTTTTCTCACGTTTTGCTTATTCATTAGGGATTCTAAAATCAAAGCCAGATCTCTAATTTGCTTTTCTAAGCATTTATTTATAAGGGAATCGTACAAAAATAACTAGAGACCAAAATTTAAAAAGGAAGAAAGGACCCACAAAAATGAAGATCAAGAAGAATAAATCCACCTCCTTAAAAGGATTCAAAAACCCCATAATCTTCCTATTGAACGGCTTGATGATGATGATGATGATGATGATGATGATGTTGATGATGATGATGATGATGATGATGATGATGATGATGATGATGGCGATATGATAATAATTTGACAAATGCACAAAAAATTGAATAAAAATATGCAGTTCCTATTGTTCCACTGCAATTTTATTTTAAATTTTTAATATCAAATTATCAACCTTAATTAATCATGGTAACTAATTTTGACATTATTAAATAATTATTACTTAACTATGTTTCTATTTTTATACCTTTACGTAACCCCATGTGAATTTACTTGTATTTATTACAAAGGAATTTCGCTAGATTCATTTTTATTGAAATTATAAATTGTTATTAATACTCGTTAATCTGGTTTTTCGAAAAATCAAAATATCTAAACACTGCAGAAAGGAAATCTAAATAAAATTTGGCCTTATTTTTATCTTATAATTCAAAATTGCTGGCAATTATTGAGTGACTCGTTTAAAAAACTTAACTTTGAAGTGAATACTAAAAAATATTTTTAAACTGTAACCCACACTTT
Source organism: Hermaeophaga mercurialis (assembly GCA_951812935.1). Taxonomy (NCBI): domain Eukaryota; kingdom Metazoa; phylum Arthropoda; class Insecta; order Coleoptera; family Chrysomelidae; genus Hermaeophaga; species Hermaeophaga mercurialis. The sequence continues at coordinate 57,880,974 of OX638358.1, forward strand.
ATCTTTTAAACAAATTTTAAAAACATGTGTATTAATTATTACACCTAATGTTAATTTTTTTGGAGCACATTTTAAAATGCAATGTATTTTTATTGTTTGCACAAATACAATTTACCATTATGAGATATTTATATATTTAAAAATCGCGTAATGATTTGCAACACCGTGGAATTATTTATTATTTAATTATTCAAATAAATATCAGATATTCCGATGGTAATGAACTAATTTAAGAAGAAAAAAGACTTTCAGTAAAAATATAACAACTTAAAAAAACTTTCGTAATAAGTTCTACTATAAAACATTATAGAATTCTAAAGATTAAATTTAAAATTATTTAAAACGGCAAGTTCTTATTAGTAAAACTAACCTGTTTACCCTGTCGTATCCATCTTCTTCTAGATTCCATTCAACCATTAGGACCATAATCCATATTCGTTTGCATCACTCCCGAATTATCGCGTTTCTTTCCATTTTCGACCACATTCATTCTGACATAAACTCATGTACTATTGAAGATGTACTAGATGAACTACTTTTTGTAGCTCATTTAGGACCCCGGGAAAATATTGCCACAGCCTCTGCCCAACTAAATGATGTAAATTCGATATACAAAACCGATGGATAAAATCGAATTTGATATCTACAAATATTGTATAACATAGCTTGACTTTATTGTTTCAGAAATTTCGCAGTACAACCCCATTTATTGTAGAATTACAGGTTTTGAATCAAAATATGAACATGTTAATAAGAACGTTTTCTTTTATCTAAACAAATTCGCGTTAATTAAAAGCAAAAATGATTATTAGCAGATTTCTTTTATATTTGATTAATTTTAGAACCACGTCGTTTTTCAAACAAAATTTGTAGGTTTCCAAATTGATTTTATAATTTTTAATATTTACAAAAAGTGTTATTTTATAAAAATATATAATTTGATAATTTCTGCGAAAAATGTAATACATAAATTTACTTAACTTGAAAAGAGTTACTTAAATTAAAATAACCAAAAATGTATAATACAAATTTTTTTATTCTCTTTACATTAACATTCATACCCACCTTCTACCGATACCGATTTCATTTATTTCGATGCGAAGGGATCTGAAAAAAAAAATATTTTGAAGAAATTTGTAATAAAACAAAAATGCTGTGATTACTTAACAAAATAAAAAAAGATAATTAATGTTAACGGCGGCCTGTACAGACGAATACAAACCAAGAGCTTTTACAATCTTAAGTACACTTTGCTCTTACATTCTTGAAATCTGTGGCATTTGCTTGAGACGTCAATGACTTCGGTCGTATTTCGACATCTCAAGAGCCATTCCGAGCCGTGTTATTAACTTAATTGCAAGTGCAATTCTAGAAAATGATGATGATAACAGGTGGCCTTTCTTCTATTTTACGATTCGCCAATCGTCACGAACAAAGAAATAGTTCATTGCGTTCTCCAAAATAATAAATAAATACGTGTAATTGTAAAAAACAAACAGATTATAACTTTTATAACACCGGTTTTTACTAAATAACAAAAAATTGTTTGCTAGAAAAGTTATTCTCTCACACCTGCTATCATCCCTTCATATTTTTTAATTAGCCTCTCCCGTTTTTTTGTAAAAAATCAGTTCATTAAAAGTTAATTAACGTGAATCTTTAAATGTAAGAGCGTTATTGTTACGTATTGGGTTTTTTTTTGTTTTAATAGCAGGGATAGGCACTATCAACTTCTCGATCATCCGAGAACCCAAACTTGACATCCGATTTTCTTTTATTTTACTAACCAAGAAGACCCTAATCTTTATTAATGTTGATGACTCTACTAAAAATATTTATTTAACATTCGTTGGCGGCCTTGTCCCATATCTCTCGCTCACGTAATGTTAAATAAATAGTAAAAATTTTAATTTGGAAAATAAAAAATAAGTTTTATGTACAGGGCGATATTTAACTAAATCCCTGTACATACTATCGTAACATTATTGTTAATAGGAGAGTGAATTTATAGTTATTTTTATCAAATAAAAAAGCTTTTTTGGAAACTCCCTCTTTTGTTGTAGTGAACTTTCTATTAAACCCATTTATGGAGAGAGGGATTTAAAAGAATATCATTGCAAAATAGGATGGATAACAAAAGCAAAAAAAATAAAGAACAAAATTTAAGAGATATCAAAGAAACTAAAGAAAAGTATTACTAAATAGTGTTGGTTATTGATTTGAATTGATGTAGGATGAGTGTTGAAGGTGAATTGCATGTAACCAAATAAAAAAATGTTTATCGATTTTTATTTTTCGCAATTAGCAATTACACATTCTTGCTAATGAAATTCTATACGACGCATCTATCAACACCTCCACATTAATTAGGAATGGCTAGGTATTCCGCGCCGGAGACGTCCAAACAAGTTTTTGCAGTTCCGTCACAAAAAAATCTGACTAAGAGTTATTTAAATGAGATAGTAGAAATTAATTTTGTACTTAATACGCAGATAGAAAGAAGATGCGAGTTTTTGCGGCTTTTTTTAAGCGAGCTTTTAATTATACTCGTAAGGGAATGCCGGTTGTAGAATCATTTGAAAACACGTGTAATGAATATGGTAATAAACGACAGAGGCATTTTTCTTTAAATGCTTATTCAACCGGTAAATGAGTATTTTATTGCGAAATGATTTTTTTTATTAAGAATAGTACATTTCCTTCATCCCTCACAGGTGTAAATTCCTTAACAATGCGATCGCGACTCGTGAAATTGACAGCAATCCCGTTTCCTGGTCCGGCCATTCCCAAACCGAAATAATTAAAATACTTCATTGTATGGGAAAATAATAGCGCATTTTGGACAAGTGACTATGAACCTTGTTAGTGGAATTTAATTTTCAGTTGTTGGCAATGCCAAAGGACAAAGTTTATCGTGTTGTGTCGACGGCGTCGTTCTTTTGTTTTACTGTCAAAAGTTGCAACCGGGATACGGTGGGACGAATCGGGACGGGACGGGACGGGATGGAATGGGAGACGGGAGTTCCGGATGACGGATTAAAAAGCAGATTTCATAGTTTATCGCGCTTTTTTTACATACAAAAATTTATTTGCGGAAGTTATTTTATCATAAAATAGTACAACCATTCGCTGGTAGAGACTGGTAAAAACCAACTGAACAATTCAAGTAATGTTTTAGTTTTTATTTCTGTTATGAGGCGACTCTTCGTTATACGACCTACGGCTTTAATGCCCATATTAATATTACGGTACTTTTTGTTTGTTCTGTTACTGGCTCTTTTCAAACACGACATTGATGTTTCGAAATTCATAAACTCCTAATCCTATAATTGTTTAAGTTTTGTATCATTTTATTTAATCAATAAAATCAGGTAAGGGTAATCTAAATGTAATATTTTATGTATTTATATTGTAATTATTATTCCTCAATTGTTATGTAAGGTAACTTATGTTAATTTTAGAACCTAGAAAAATAAGTGTAGATAAATCTTTACAGAGACCAGGACATATTAAAAATGCTGACCAAATGCCAGTTGAAAGTGCTAAGAGAGGTCGTTGCTCAAAAACGGTTAAGAAAAAAATAACTATAACCACATTATAAGTTACATGGAAGTTTTTTTATGCATATTTTTGTAAATCCTTCTGAAATCAATCGTCGCCCGTTGGGACATACATGCTACTCTGTTTTCGTTTTTTTATGTAAAATTCTGGATTTATACACTTAAAAAATCTTCCGGTTACAATTAAAAAAAATTATTAAAGCCAAAATCGTAATAAGAGAAAAAGAAGCTTTAATTATTATTATTTTTCTTATCAATGTGTAAATAAATAGTACTAATTGGACCACGTATATATATCGCGAATATTTATTTAAAATGACGAATTCTGTTTACTCTAACATACTCTTGTTCTACATGGTAAATTTACAGTTACGTTCCCATTGTCAATCAAGTCCACTAGTTTGAAATTAATTAAAATTTCATCCGATCCTACCTATTTTTTTGTAAAACTTACATTTCAGTAAGTATATAGCTCATATCTATTTCACAAATTTAATTTTGCGTATTGTGTTATCTTTAAATTAAATATTGTAAATAACAGAATGCTCTAAATAAATCACTTTGACAAAGAATCTCTGTCTGTCTTTTAAACCATAGTTAAAACAAGTTTGTATTGAACCCGGTGTTTATCAATAATTTTCCGATATACGCGCTTTTGAAATATTCATAGTGCACTACTCTCCATATCCACTATAAACACCTAATACCGAACCACATTCGAATAGAAACCCCTGTATGAAAATCAATGATAGGATTTTCGTGTACACACCAATTTTCCATGAAAATGGCAATGGATTTAAATTCGAGCGGAAACACCAGCGCATCGACATGGTTTCTTCGCAGGAAACAGGGAAGGGATAATTTGCCAAATGCAGGATTTAATCATCCATCGGCCTTCCTAAAAGTTAGAATTAATAATCAATATTTTATTACAGAATTCCAACCAAGGAAGAATGGAATTCCTACATCCGTGGAAAATGGATCCAACTTTGTAACAAAGAGAACCAAATCAATCGCCATTAAATATTATACGGATGTATGTTTTTTCCTTAAGTATGCATAAAAAACCCTAAATTACAATGAATCATCCGAATTGATTACATAAAATTATATAGTATTTATGGAATAAGGCAGGCATTTCTTCGTAGTTTTTTTGCATTTGCTTTGAATAGTAATTGCATTTGTGTTAAGGTTACGCTCCTGATTGAAACGTAAAATCCCCGAGATACGGCTGTTTGTCTTTATGAATAAAATATGTAGGAACTGACATCTGGCGAACCGGCATCGAATCTATTTCTTTAATCTATGATTTCAGTTTTGTACAAAGTATTGTATATTAGTGAGATTATAGGGGGTGTCTTTATTATTATTTCATTTCTTTATGCCTTGATAAGATGTACGTACAATACAAGTGGTATTCTTCGCGTTTGTTTTTAAAGAAATAATAACAGCTTTCGGGTATTGTTTTTCAAAAGTTTTCAGACGACTCGTTTAGTACTAATGGCATCAAATGAATATTCAATATTGTTTTAATTAAATATGCTTCGTTGTTTAAGTCTAAATAATAGAAAGAAATTATGTCGAAGTACGCACCAAGTTTAAAGGAAATATTATTAGTCAAAAGTCAAATTTGTCAGAGATAAATAATTGACAATGAGAACGGATACATCAAATTTGTAAAAATGAAAAATAAAGTTTATTTCGGAACAATTTATTGAAATAAAATGGAATGCATAAAATATCGTTTTTTGTTCTTTCTCCCGGAGCATTTTTCTTCACTTGGCCTCGTTATTTCTTCATTTTTAAAGACTTCGTGTTGGTACCAGAGTTCGATTATGGTTGACCTTAGTTTATTTTACATCGCAGGTGCTATTTTTATAAAAATGTTATACTTTTTAAAATGTCTAATCGTATTCGTCTAATTTTCCGAATTGGAAGCTTCCTATTGTCCTGAATCTCTTCTTATTGGGTTGCGCCATCATTACCTTCTTCTTTTCGGGCTGCAATCTTTTCACTTTCTTTTCTCCAGGTTTCCTCCTCCTCTTGTCCTTGTTATCTTTGCAATTGCACGGCTTGCACGTCGGTATCTGGTTCGTTATGGTCCTCTTGTTAAAATTGTTTACGAAATTTTTGTAAGCCTTCGATTGATTCGACACTGACCTTGAATGAATAGTATATTTTATAAGATTCTGGCAAACGGTTTGTCTGAAGCTGCCGGCGGCCAAAAACGACATTAATTAAAATGAAATTGTACAGACACTGTGAATTTTCACGAAATGATGATGAAGTCGGTGACAAATATAAATGACAACGATGAAGTAAACAAAAAAACTTTATGTTAAGTCGTCAAGGAGGCGGAAATCGGGAATCGGTCTAATGAAAACACAATAACGGTTTTTTTTTAAAGTTCAACCAATCAATCAATCCATGTTAATATTATTTACGTCAAGGTTACCCATTGGTTAACTTTTTATGTCATAATTTAAATGTAAAAAGAAGTTCTAAATTTAAGAAGCTTCAGAATTAACGGACGGATCATCTCCTCTTCTATTCTATTGGAAATATTCATTCTTTTCTTTATAAATCTATTTATTTACCTTCTTTTCGTTAGTATAGGTAATATCAAAATTATTTTTTCATAACATCTTCTACTTTTATTTTTTTTAAATCAATGGTACAAAATTGTTATTGATATTTCTAATTAACTAAACTCTTTAAATTGGTAGGAGAAATTAGTTAAATATGGTCATACTTTGAGCTGTTTCTTGAAAAATCTGAATGATTGGCTTTTTCTTAGCCTAGTTTTCGTGGATATTCTCCAAGAAAAATCGACATATTCTATATGTTAAAGAGTTATGAAACCACTTCAAAAGAAATTCACCAATGACGTTGTTCCCAAAAAAATAGCTTATATTTTGTAGAAAAAAACTTTTTCACCATAAACTTTACAATTAATGGTTATGAACTATTAAAAATTGATACCGATTTAAAAGTGCAATACAAAATACAGTGATTATGGTTGATGATTTTATTTGCAATGGCCTTACTTTTTCTCAAAACTTAAATATGACAAGTGAATAATATAATGAATCCATTTAATACATCCTTGTCAGTTGTTAGTAAAATAGGCAACTCCCCGGAGAATATTTTCGGGATGTTTCCAGAAACCTCGCTTCGTAGTTCCTTAGGGTTTCTGATCTGGATAGGTGTCCTCATACCTGTACATTCTGAACGTACCGATGGGTCTAAATCTCCTTCTGTTTACGGTCATACCGAACGGGTCTATACATGGTGGTACGATATCCCTGTGAGCTTTTAGTGGCTTTCCCCATAAGTCCTTAGTGGGTTTCTCCGGATCTTTTCTGCACACTGTCCTCCTCTTCTTCTTTGGTTTCTTGGTCGCTTTTGCGGCCCATAATGTCATCCTACTATTGGGAAAGAAGGGGTCATCCAGAAATTCCCGCGCTGTTCCCGGTAGACCATACGGATTTATTTTTTCCTTAGTGTTTTCCATTATAGGGTTTGGCATTTTTTTGGCAGTCTCCCGGATAAATGATTTCTGTTTTTCTGTAACAGGTTCGAATTGGGTGCTATTTCCTACCAGGGCTTTTCCATATATTCTGGGAATGGTTCTTCGTATGAGGGACATGGAGATGAGGCGAAAAACTTAAAATTTCGAGATGGAAATGTGAGCGATGTGCGTGAAAGATGATCTTACGATGTATGAAATTTGTTTGGATGTGAGTTGCATAGAAACCGGTCGAAAGTGGCGTACCATTTTTATATTTAAAGGGTTTCAACATATATGCATCCAATACAAGGATGAGTATTTAAAATTGTATTTTTAACGAGAATAAGGCCTTGTAGCTCCTAATAAAATAAATCAATATAAAGATAATAGTAAGAGTTTTATAGAATGAGCGTCAGTTTATTTCCAGGACAAAAAAAACAAGGTGTAAGATTTCTTCTATACTTACTGCCTTTTTCAGCTTTATTCTTTATTCAATTCTTTCACAGATAATAGTATAAAAATTGGTATCGAATTACTTTTAATCCTATACAAAACTCTCGAATCTCTGTGAACAGGGAGTGCAGTCTTTGTGAAAGTCTCAGTTCGAACAATGCTCGAGTGGTCGTTTGCTCACTTCCGAAATCTATATTAGCCATTTTATAGAAGGTCCAGCTGGGCAATTTTTTTTTTTCGAACGTTTATTTAGAGGTCTTTATTTTGAAATAGAAAAGCGATCTTAGCATTAAGGAAATTGGATTTAATTATTTAAAAAACCGTTTCAAATCATTTACACTATCGGAGAAATTGAAATATTTCCCAAATAATTCCATTTGATTGGATACTTACCTGTATAGTCCTATCCTATATAATAAAATTCCAAGTAATATTTTAAATTAAAACTATTCAAACAAAGGTCGTATGTCTTGTGATGATTTTTGTAATTACTTGTGCAAGAAATTGAAACATACTTTCAAGAAGTAAGTTAGAAACAACATTAAGTAGTGTCGTTTCCTGTCGTAATTCCTTTCTGAGAACGAGAAGTGTCAGCGCAGGGGGAGCCACTTAGGAAATGTGCATCGCGATGTACATGATGAAAACGTAAAATATGGTTTCTGCAACCGTTCACCACACGATGCTAAATTGCCTTCCACTTTCTCTACACTTTTCGCCAGACTCCGAATTGTCTTGAAATACTTTTACGAGTCTTGTAAAAGTCGCCAGAAAACGAACGGCTTTTACTTGAAATTACTTCGTTTAGCAGAAAATGTGCTTAGAATTTATTATGTTACAATTTCAATAATAAATAATTAAATTTAAAAATTACTCTGTATATGTTGTTTTTTCGTGTCACGTAATAACATAATTTCTGATTCTGTCAACACAGTATTACGGATTTTACGGGCCGTCAGGTTTTTGACTGATTGGAAAGCTTACAGATGTTGCAAAAATAAAATCAGTTGTCGTTCTTACATATAAAGAAGTGACCCGTTTGCAAAGGCTTTCGCGGTATCGATTTACGCTGCCCGTTTTGGTTCCTTACGCCTCTAACAAAGTATCATGTAACCCATGTAAAATAATATATCACGATATAATTAAAAATTAATAAGAGCAACGATTGCATGACACCCGTTATAATAATAATAATAATAATAATAAAATAAGGCGTTTTTCAACTTTTTAACAAGAGTATGTAAAAAGCGTCATTCCTCCCAGTTTTATTTTACACGTCGAAATTTTGAGGTACAATTTAAATGTGATTGTGTGTGCCTTTGGAAGCAAATTTAACGTTAATACTCCCCTATGACATCCGGATGCAAATAACAGCGAAATATAGAGAGAACCGAGCCCGCAAAGTTCTTTGGGCGTCCGAAGCCGCCATTTTAAGCTGTTAAGTGGATTCAAATCCAGGCCGTAATGCCTCATCCGCCTCATCCGCCTCATCTGAGCACTTGTCTGTACATGCCGTTCAAGAGACGGTCCCGATCGCACGAGGTTTGACACTCGCCAAAGAACAAATACTTTAAGTAAAGAAAAATGCGAAAAAGGCGGAAAATCCGACGACGGACAGTGCCGTACATAAAAATCAGTAAAATCCACATAAAATTGTCTAGTATTAATTTTCCTTAAAAAAAAATCGAAAACCATTCAAAATTGTTAAGCAGTAGCTAAAAGATTGGTATTAGCACAGTAAGTCTAATATCTCCGTAAATATCATTTAAATTAATTGACAAGTAATTTTTTTTGTATTTTCCAGTATTATATAATTATAAATTATAATTATTAGAAATTTGTAATGTACCTACACACCCTATATAAAATATATAATTTAAATAAACTATTCTGGAGACGGCATTCTGTCGTAATTTTAAATCCAAATATGTTTTGGTATCATTAAAATTTAAACATCAAACTAGAAAGAGCTTTTCTAATTTATTTTAGTATTTTATTCATCCTTCTAGAACGGTTTCAACATTGTTTAGTATTTTGTTGATTTTTTTAGTTTATTCTAAGAGTTATTTTTTTAATAGCAAAATTTTCATAGAACTTATTTAAATTAAATAAATAAGTGTTAAAAATTAAAATGTGCAATAAATATTCCGTAAGTAGCCAGTTTTCCCATCGTTCATTGCATTATATTTACGCGGATATATTAAACAATAGAAAGTTTTCCGAAATTAAGATTTGAAAAAAATATTATTAGAAAGTTGGCATGAAAAATTGTTTCGAATATTTAATAATAGCTATTTGTGTATCAAGAGCGGAAAGTGATACTTTGTCGCTTTCGACAGATTTGCCGGGCGACAAAGTACTTTACGCTCGAAATGCACACAAGATTTTTTCTACGATCACATTAATTTAAGAAACAGTAATTTCAGTAAATTATGAATAATCGGTTTATATTAAATGTCCATTGCCGCCATGTTGAGCCATCGTAGTTAAATCTGTATAATATAGGGTAGCGCTATAAAAGTTTGCCAATTTATGTCAGTTGCATAAAAAAAATCTTTATGAAACGAACTTTCAAATAAAGATTTAATAACTAATGAAATGACATTTTAAATTTGAAACCAGCATACTACATGATTTTAGTGCTTTACAGCTACTGCCATCTACCGTCAGATAACGAATTATATTAATTAAGAAACCTGGATTGATTATATGATAATAATATAGATGACTTTATTATAGCGTCGCCATTTTATATCCATTGCATAAAAAATTATTTTATTTATTTTTTTATTAATTTATAAGATTGTAGACGGTGTGATGTTTAATATATTCTTATATTGTGAAAACGTGAAAAAATTAGGTGAGTTTACTAAATACCATTTATTTGCCTGTAGATACGTTTAATTTTGTCATGAACATGGCAAATTCATATCATACGACTGTGTCCTAGTATGTGATGAAATACGTATTTTCGGTTGATAAAACGAAAGTGAGTACGTTTTAAGTTAGTTTACATTAAAATTCCCATCAAATTGATGATACTCGTATATATACTACTGTCTACGTACGTTGAACAGTTGTATGCTGAACCAAAATTAGGCGAGCGTTTTTCCAACTTTATTACTCTAGCTAGAGTGACAAAGCTTACATTTGACGTAACTCCTCGAAATACGTCAATTTTGCAGTGACTTAGGTACCGAAGCGCAAAAGAATACTTTCCATTGTGATCGTAGAAAAAAATTATTTTGGTTTTGACACCAGAAAGAGTGTGCTCCGTCACTGTAGACATTTTCAAGGTATTAACTCTAGGACGGATGCTAAGCCGATATTTCTGTTCTAGAACTACACGGAACTCTGTAAGAGCACATCAAAATTTACACAAAAGATCTCACGTTCATTGTTACGTTCCAACGCGAAAATAAAAAAAAAGTACATTTTTATTGACTGAAATTCTTAAGCAGTAAGAAGCTTAACGAAAATATCTACTTTGTTCCTCTCGTCCGAGTGAAACGTAGTCAGTCATGTGTAATTTTCAATCTGGAATTGTTCCATATTGAAAATAGGATTTGTTTTGCGGTTCTTCGAGATAAAATTTAAAATGCAATTACTAAAATTTTCCCGATATTTTGGCATTCAAATTTAGTCCTGAATGGCATGTAACGTTTTCTATTGTCATCCTTGGAAAGAGTTGGAAACTGATCGGGGCATGTCAATGTTGCTACAATTTAATCCTTTGTTGAAAATTTAATGCCCTTCAATAGCGTAGTGGCGATCAACGTACGATTTACACACGCCCCGTGCGAAACACTAGAGCATTTACACAAGTATTTTCATATTCGACGTGTTTGGGATTTTCATGAAATAGCCTTATTCAATTATATCGGATTTCATTTAAAATTGATCCTGCCGATGACGTTTATACGATTATTTCGTCAAATCAATCAACCATTATAACTAAATGAACTTTTCAATAAAATAATATTAATAATAATAATAATAATAATAATAATAATAATAATAATAATAACAGATTAACACTACAGACCATGTAGTTCCAAGGCTTCCAGTTCGTTCTCGATTTTCCTCCATAGTTTTCAATTGCTGGCTTTATCCATCTAATTTTCAACTTCTAACATTCTTGAGACTTCGTTAACTGCATCAATCCACCTCGTTCGTGACCGCGTCTTTTTCTTCTATTTAATATTCCTCTTCACCCATAATTTTCCGTTCACTCTGGCAATCATTTCGCTCTCTTAGCTCTAAAATCTTGATTAATATCCGGCTTCTCATAGAGTTCGTACAGCTTTTTGTTATACCTTCGCCTCCTTTATTTTCCTTCATCTAAAATCCTCCATATTTTCTCTGTAGGATCGTTTATTTTCACCTTTTTCTTTTATGAACTTTACTTCTGATCCATATAACTCATGAGATTGGATTATTGTGAAATGTAATCGTAACTTGATTTCTATTGTTACAATTTTAGATTTTGGTAACTTCTGTAGATCTACAGCTACTTTGCTTTCCGTGGCTAAATATTTTTTCCGTGCTTTCATCTTCGTTCTCCATCAAAGTCACCCCTAGATATTCAAACTTTTAGCTTTCCTCAAATAAATAGTTTCTGCTTTCTCCGGGTGTGAATTTTCTTAATTTTTCCGCATTGTCCACATTCTCATTCATGGGAATATGATAAGCAAAGGTTAAACGGGCTTCTTCCTCTCTATTTTTAGTAACACCTTCAGTAGTTTCAATCAATTTTTCAAACTTTGACCCGAGACATGACGAGATTGTCTCGAAACGCCCCCAGTCATTAGCTAAGAGCCGCTAAAAATACCTCCTCCATCCTTCGAAACGGTTTGACAGTCGAGATATAGGGCCACGTTTTGAAAAAACGTTAATTATTCTGGGGTGCAGATTTATGGGCGTTCGATCACATTTTGAGAAAACTATCGGACGACCACATGTTTAGAATGTAACACTTGACTCGGAAATATCTCGAAAAGTGTTCGACTTACTTAAAAATGCTTTTAAGCTGAGGCGCTGCGTCGTTCAAGAGACGATCTGCGTTTTGTCACTAATGTTTGTTGCCTTACTTCTTTTTGGCAGTGGCGGGTAAATGCCACGCAACTCTTACTTGGCTTATTTTTTTTATTTCTTCGATATCTAATCATATTTATTTATTCCATCGGTAAGAATCTGTATATGCTCCTCCATGCAATGCAATTTTAACGTAATTACTCATTTTTGATCTTTTGCCAACTGTTAGCCCATAGTCGAAATAAAAAAATATACCTATATAATTTCTAAACAAATTGAAATATTAACAGCTTACACATAGAAAAATCAAAATATTTGAATCGTAAGAATTTCTATTTGAGAAATTTATTTTTAAAAAACGAATTATTAAAGCAAAACCCTGAACTTTAATAAAATGTGAGCGATTAGCATTTCCGAGGTAGCGCCACTGCTTCTTTGATCTGCTATATATATATATATATATATATATACAGCTGGTCCTCTCAGCTGATTCACAAAAACTTGAACGGCGATGGAGATATGGTACAATTACCGACAGAGATTCCGGATATTTATATTTACAGATAATATGACAAAGAGTCCATTAACGTTTCACGAACTCGCGATACGGGAACTCAACTAACTTCCTATCTCTCGTTGTCACTTAAGGCCCTCATACGTGGACCGAAAAACGTAACGCCAACCACGGCTACTTTAAAAATATGTGTGCGAAAATTAAGTTACTAAAAAAAAGGTAAATTTTTTTGTTAAAGAGTTGTGGTTATTAGAAAATTTGTCGAACTGTGCTCACTTTATTTACAATCCCGTGTGCGTTTTAACCCTTTCGGTGTGTTTAGGGCTTAAGTGCGACACTTAGCTAAGTTAAATTGTGGTGGGCGGTGTGAGTGGCTCTGCTTTTGTTTTTATGGCCTTTCCAACGTCTGTAGAGTGGCCTTAATAGCCAGATACCAGCTCAGGTGCAATAAATATAAACTAGATAAAATGACAGTGTTTTAATGCGTATCAAATGTTACTATGACTGTAACAAAACACTTTTGTGGGACGAAGAGACTCATGTTTTGTTAAAACTTTGAATAGTGATAAGATAATGTCCTTATTTTTATCAACGTTTCTTGAAGTTATTAAAAAACTTAGTATGAGGGTAACAATTACTTTGGCTATTTGAAGCAATTCGTTGTAATTTATTTAATAATTGTCTTGACAGTTATAGGCAATTTTCTATAGAGCAACAGAAGGTATAATTATCAGTTAATTAAAGATAATTGTCTCTATTTTGGGGAGAATATTAAATATTAGCTTTATTAAATTAAAATGTTATATTAACTGTTAAATACGAGTATAGCCTGTTGGATAACAATAATAATGTTTGAAGAGAAAATTGTTGAAAATAATTAAGACCATGTGTCCAAAAGATTCCAAAATTTACTACATAATCCCAAAAATGTTTACGAAATTTTACGGAATAAACTTAAAATGTTTGAAAATGTATAAAAAATGTAGTGGTTTGTTTAAAGATCTCTTTGCTTAAACAACGTAAAAAAATTCCTTATTTTCTATTAAAAGATTAACTGCAGTGCTTTTATGAAAACAAAACAGTTTTTTTTAAGTCGATGGGAGATTAGTGAGAAGTTGTAGAAATTCCTTAAGAAATAATGAGTACAAGTTATCTCGTTAAAAAAACCACATCGAAAACCTTTCTTCTCTGAGATTTATAGCTTTGTAGGAATCACTGAATTGTCGAATTTAAAAATATGACTGTGTCGTGGTGCCGATATGGCACGTAACGAAGAAGTTGGTAACATTGATTGATGATGAAGCGGTTGGACAATAATTCAGTAAAACTTCGGACTAATGAAAAATATTTCTTTTTACTTAAATAAAATTATCATTTTGGTGAGTCCGTCAATTTCAATTTATTAAAAACAAACGAATTTAAAACTAATATTAATCCAAAGAAAATGATACTATCTTACGTATCCACTAAATAGAAACAGCTTTGGTTGAGATTATTTCCTCCTGTTTTGTTGTCGGTGGATTTTCTATTTAAAAACATGTCACCGAAGCTGATTATTTACCTCTGACTTTTAGTACAAGTTTGCAATGAACCATCGCTTCTCTCCTCTTGACAGAGCGATAACTGTGGCCAAAAGCAAACTTCTAATGGATGAGTAGCATTTATCATTTCTAATGGCTCAACTTCCTGATTTTCAGCAACATCATTTAGGAAAGGGAATAATGCTAGCAGAGATGCAATCTTAACGATCACTTCCCTGACAAATAACAGTCAGTCACTCTTTGAATATACAGGATGATGTATTCTATTATTTTTTGACCATTCATTCTTTGTTATTTGCCGGAATTTCTTCGATCTTCTAAATTACTCTTCGCATCGAAATAGTTGTTTGTATGAGCTTATTGGATTTATTATTGTATTAAGTTTTCGCCAGTGAAAACAAGTTGTTTTCGAATGTGAGTGTCTGTGAACCAACACACGTCCCGACTAATTTCCTTAGGAGTCCATCCTTCCATTAGCACGATCGCGTGACCCTCTCCATTCCGTATTCTCCGTGTACTTCTCCATTCTCCAATTCATAACCGCGGCTTTCATTTATTATTCCATTATTTTTGATGGTATCGTAAACCTAAAATCGGAATCGCGGCCGTAATAACTAACACGTAACCGCAACTGATAGTATAACTTTATATCGACGCTTCGTCATGTTTTTCTAATTTGTATGGCGTGTCCCCTAATTACACGATTATTATCGCTTAATTAATCAATTTGAAAGAGCATTTTTATTTTAGTTACGGCGAAAGGGTGCAACGCAGACAGACCTGGGGGATGTCGACGAGGTTTGTTAAGGGCCAGCTGTGTTGTTACAATGAGGCGTATGTATACGAAAACAACTTCTTATGTGGTCAATAAATGCACGTGAAATGTAACGCATATTTATAATGTTGTAAAAATTCCAATATTTAAAGAGAATAAAGTTATTTGTGAGGGAATGATTGAGCAATATGCTCTTATATTTTTTTCAGATGATAATTCCATCACAAACTAAAGAAATCCCATTATTTACAAAAAAAAAAAACATAAGAAAAGGTTTGAAAGAAGAAAAAAATGTGACAGCGGAGCAGTGGAACAAGGCTGTCTTCAATAATAAATCTAAATTTGATGTATATGTATGTATTTCCAGCAGGATGACGTATCAGTTCATACAGCAAAAACTAGAAAAACTGGTTTTATGGCCATTTTGAGCCAAAGATTACGGCTTAAAATTTAAATTATTTGAAAATCAATTATCCCAGAGGTCTGTCAAAAAGTTGTTAGTTCAATGCCAAAAGGGATTGAAGCCGGCATAAAAACAAAAGGAGATCTTAATACCGTATTGAACCATTCAATGTATTTTGCCCAACTTTTAATGGTCAGTTTAATATTGAATAAAAGATTTTTTTTAAATAGCTTTTCATTTCACAAGTAGAAGTTCATCAATACAAACTTAAAGAATGGATGAGATACCAGCACTTGGCATATTTTTATTAGCACAATAAAAATGATAATTTCCGCGATTTTAAGTAACCAAATGTTGTCTAGGCAAACGATTAACTCCTCATGGTAAAATATCAAATTTGTCGCTAGTCTACTAATTACCCTCGCTCGATTATCAAGTGAATAATTATTTTAATTACACGACGGACCGAACGGAGGGCGCATCCGCCTTGAAACGGGCGCTCGAATTTTCCAGGATTTGAAAATTATAAACCAACCGTAATGAAGCCTTTTGTTTTCGATGAATTTTCAACAGATTATAGGAACCGTCACATTCAGTGACATAAAGTTGTAATTATGGCATATTTGAGAACGCGAACAGGGCCCCAATCGGATAGCTATCTTCTCATTATGTACTGGGGTTTGTTTTCCATGAAAATATACAGGGAGGGACTCGATTTTGACAAATTTCGGACAATTAAAGTTTACCGGAAAATATTCATTGACAGCCTTTCCATGGTATTGAGTAAAGTATTTTATTACATTTAGTTTGATATTCTATAGAGTAAATTCTCTGATTTTTCCAAATGTTCATAATCCGCTGTAAAAATTTCCCAAAGGTACGTAAAATCTGCATTTTCAATCAAAGCCCCTCATGCAAATCCAGATTTCGCTGGAAAGGCCGATCCCCCGGATCCTGTCCTTAAAAATGTGAATTGAAATGCAGCAATCAAGCGTGCGGAGCCCAAGAGAGACAGGATCCTGGATTTGCCGCGGTTCAAGTGATTTTTCGCTATGGTGGCATTCTTGGAACGCTTTTCCCGCGTTGTCCTGGCCGAAAGGGGGCGCAACGCAGGAAAAGGGAACACGCGATTGTCCCCAAGGGAGTATAACAATTATGTTTGCGTCGTTAGATATAGAGAATCCGCGTATTGAACGACGCTCTATTGAAATCCCTGAATGTGGTCATCATGCAGAGATGAAAGAAGAGTCTTCTCCAAATCCAGTGGTGTGCTTACTAGAAAGTGCCTCAATCTAACTGTTACAGAGTACTCGTATTTTAGTAAGATGTCATAAACGCTGTCAAGAAGAAAGAACTCTTAAAAGTTAAGGCAAGATTCCGGCCATGCTTTGTACGGTACCTTCAATTAACAAACAAGGCTTCAGGAACAGAAATATTTATAATAAAGCAGGTTTTCTATTTTCACTGATTTAGGTGTCCGCTTTTTCCGTTACATTTCTTTATTTTTGCCTATCTTTTGATTTGTTCAAATCATTTTTTTTATTCTGAATTCTCGAATTATCCTTTCTCACTTGATCTTCGTATCTCTACTTTTTGGACATCTTTTACCACACATTCTCCATTTTATAATTCATTTTACCTTCTTGTTATACTCCATGCTTTTTATATATCCCTTCTATGAATCTTACTATATCTTCTCCTTTTAGCATGTCTTCTCTTTTACCGCTGTATTATAAACTTTCATTTTTGTACGAGGGTTGCTATTTACGTATTGAGAATAGAAAGAACAAACAAATGAATTTTATCAAAAATATATTTATTGCTTTTCAAAATATTCGTCTTTAAATTTTATACCCTTTTGCATGAGATTAAACCACACTTCAAAGCACTTTGTCCAGTCAAAAGATGATGGTTCTAAAATATGGCCTCAATCGCTTCTTCGGCCGATGAAAATCGTTGTCCACGCAGTTTATCTTTAATTTGACATTTAACATTTAACAAGAAGAAGTCATTAGATGCCAAGTCGGGGCTGTACGGTGGATGGCTCATCAATTCGAACTTGTGTGTGTCCAAATACTCTCTTGTTTCACTTGATGTGTGGGAGCTCGCATTTTCGTGATTCAAAATGATTCGTCGTTTTGGATTGGTTTCTCTCAATTTACCTAAAACTTCCGGCAAACAAATGGTTGTATACCACGCTGAATTAACGGTCTTTTGCTTTTCGAGAGCCACAGTTACCACATGACCAGTTTTCGTGAAGAAACACGCCACCATTTGCTTCTTAACACTTCGAGAACGAGTAACTTTTGTTGGCTTTCCTTCACATTGAAACACCCAAACTGCCGATTTGCCTTTTCTTTCTGGCTCATATATGGTACGACTTGCACAATTCTATTGGTAATGCTTACTCGCAGGTCTGCTTCCTTGATTCTTCTTAAAAATACTTTGTTTTATTTACTAAACAGCCACATGCCTTCTTTCTATACGACGTACACAGATTAATTTCCATTCTTTGATTAACCGATCATTCCAAATCTCGTGTAGTTTAAGAAACGATGCGCTACTGGTAGGTTTTAATCTCTTCGGAACACAACTTCTTTCTCGGGAACATTTCACTTATTGAATGTGGGCAATCTTCAACTTCTTCGTTTAGCATTGTTGTCGAACAGATTTGGGAAAGAAAAAATAGGATGGGGAAAAGTAATTAGTTATCGGGATTTCAATTCGTTATTAAAACAATTATGAGTTTGTCAGTTTATGCAAAATTACATAACTGTTGGATAACATAATTATTACTGAAATGTTAGTGAAAACACGGAAAAAATTAGTTTGCAGTTCAAACAGTCATTAACTTTTATTCAGTTGTTTTAACACTCGCAAATTAGTTAAATACGCGGAGGTAGTTAAAAGTTTGGTTAATTAAAAAGCTTTAAATTGGAAACTAAACGATTTTATTAAATTTCCATTAACAGTTACAAGTTAAACGGGTGAATGCGAATTCAACAAATATAGAATAGAGTACGGTAGAAGTGATTATTTATTAGAAAAATAGTTCCGCCAAAATTTGATAGATATTGAAGTAATTGTTAAATGTTAAAACATAACTCCTATTTGATCTTTATTCAAACTTCATTTAGACTGAACGGCGTCTTAAAACTGCATTCAACTCTCCAAAATCGCCAACAAGTTCCGTCGATCGTTAACATTCAAGTTTTTAGAGCACCCGAAGAAATAATAAAACTTTACTACACTTTGATAACTTGTTTTATTCTAACTAGCTTAACTAGCTCGAAACTTTCACAGAAATATTTTACATTAATATCGCAAGAGAAGTTTAATTTAAAAAAAGAAACGAAAATTTAACGTAAAGTATAGCTTAACTTAAATATTAGCGATGCCTAATTTTGTGATTAATAAACAATACAGGTATTTAGGATATTTTTTTAATAAAAGTTTAATAATGAAGACGACCACGCTTCACTCATTTTATCAGACAGATCTGTATCTTCTTTTTTTAATAACTTATATTTTTTTGAATAAGTCAAATTTAAAGTTAAGTTGTTTCTGGAGTTGAAAATTTTAAATACTTGAAGGGTTAATTCCCTGTAGGTTCAGGAATTGAGTTAGCGAATCCGTCGGACTGTATTTAATTCTTGCTTTTATGCTCTAAGAAATTTAAATGAGCTTATTTTGCGACGGGTTACTCCAAATGCACTGAAGCCGAGCATTTAGTCCGGTATCAAAAGTTCCAAACGGAACTCAAACAATATTAAGCTCATAATTTTTATCGCCAATAATCAATAGAACTATACTTAAACTCTAGCGATTTTTGGAAGTAAACAATCACTTTTTATTTTACTGTGAACATTAAGTACTTTACCTGTCACTAATATTTATCAACATATCCGTGACTGTTTGATATTTAAGATATTACTGTCAAGGCTCCAACGATAAAAATTCTGTCGCCAATTATTTATAGAAAACAATTATAATTTTTTGCGGTTGACAATATGAGTAAGTAAAAGTGTCTTTATCGATCTCGCTTTTTATCTAAATCTAGTTCTATAAAGAATTGCTTTATAAACTTTATTAACCTCTATGACTATTTTTTCAAGGAAAACAAATGAAATATTAATATCTAATAGCAACTTTATTTAGTTTGGCATATTTCTATCGCGTGTCCGCTATAGAGATTTGTAGCGTTTCAATATAGATCTAAGTAAAATACATAAATCACATAAATATGTTAGGCCCTCTGACTATACGAGATCAGGCGGCAGATAGCTCTCATTATTTTTTAATTAACAAAGATATTTAACAGGCTTTAATTACACTCAAACACATGCCTTATTCTTCGAGTCGGGAAGAGTAGAAACAAATTGGGTCGAAATGAATTAATAATTCCCAACGTTTGATCCCAAAATGCGAATTAATGTTCTCTAAACGTTTAATTCCGTATCCCGGTCGTTGTATTCAACAAAAACGATACCTCGTTGATTTTTTTAAGTACCTACACCGAATTATTAGTTACATTTCTCTGATAATTTTCAATTACGTCATGCCATTATTCATCTGTTTTAACCCGTAGAAGCTTTCCGATTCAAAGATCCAAGTGTGCCGTGTTGGCTGAGTCCTCAGCCAACTTAGACAAACTTAATAAACCCATAATATCTGCTAATACCCCCGGGAGCTCCGAGTGGGGAATTTAATTGCGGAAACGGGGCTTAAAAACTTCAACAATATCTGGATTATTACATATTAAGACGGGGACATAAGGCGAAGTTACCTGTACGTTTAGGAATATCTACAGGGTTGTTTAGCTTTTGCAAATAATTTGACGGGTATTTTTTTTTTATATTTATATCGAACACCTTAATTCGGTCCTAAAACCCACACATCTATAGCTCGTGTGCTTAATTCTCAAAAGCCGGAAGCATAAATAAGAGTTTTCCAATTATTCGACAGTGTAATGTCGTTTTTAACTTTAACTGTTAATGGCAACCTTAAAATGACTTTTTTAATTTTTGTTATTCCTCTGTAACCTCAGCTTAATCGGTTGTTCGTTAGGAAAAACCAAAAAACAAGTGAATCGCAAGAACATGGATCAAAGAATGCGCTGGTAGGAGGTATCGAATAAATCTAGTGAGCCGGGATTTGTCGAACATTCTATTGTTTCATTTTGCGGCGTGTACACCGAAGCAGCCGAAACAAGGAAAATTCTATGGTACCTACACTGACATTGAGAAATAAATTTTTGCAAAATCTTATTAGAGAAAACGTGTTTTACCGTCCCCTCACTAAAAATTGCCGTTCTAATCGAACCGAACAGTTTGGTTTCTTGTCACCAAAATGCGCTCTCGACCATGTTCTCTGACCAATTCAATTCCTAAGGCCTTTTGTGTCTATTTTATCGCAGTCGAGCGTACATCTCGTGCCCTTGGAATTAGCCGAAAGCCGAATAGAAAAAGAGTAGCTGTCACCCTAGTGAGAGCCAGATCACGTCGATAGTCCCAGTTCAATGAGTCGGTTAATTTTAATGGGCTGGTTAGTCGCGAAGAGCTACAAGTGATCGACGAGAAGTCATTCGAGATGATAAACACGCTGCTATGGCCGAATCCTCAAACCTTTAGGAACGCCTTTCCCTTTTGCATATGACAGGATTCCATCGGCGAAGTTCTTGTAAAACATTTACCATTTACGGATATTCTATTCTATTAGGAGAATATTCCTCTACAAGTCTCTTTCAATACACTCGTCACTTAAGAGGTATTCAACAAAAGACCTTAGCTGTAATTAATCAATATATTAATTAATTTTCGAGCTCTTGTGCTAAAGAATATCCTTAAAACAATTGAATTTTCGGATCCTTCCAAATTTGAACGGATTAATTTCACAAAACGATTCGGGCGCGTAATTCTTCAAAGGTGCAATTTAAAGTGAACGAAGGACAGATTGACTGATATCAGTGGCGTGTCTGTCACTTTTTTTTAACCATACATCAGATTCTCTCCCCGATTCAAAATTGATGTTTAATCTAAAATTATTCGTGATAAATAAATTGAATATGAATTGAAAAATGAACTGTTTAGTTTGGGTTTCTTCTTCCTCACAAACACTCAATTTCAACAATCTAAAAATAAATTATAAAAGACGTATAGAGCGCTCAACTTACTTGATATATCAATTTAGCATTTTTAAATTAAAATAACTGAAAAGCGATAGCAAATTGAGCAGTAGCGTTACTAATTAATTAACTAACAAATTCACCGGCTTTTTTCTCTGGTCGGGAATAACAACTTCATCTTGATTTGATAATGGAAGACTGCTTATTTTTTTAATAAAAGGTTGATCGGTCACTTTAAATGGTTGATAAAAGTGTTGATAGGTTGGCGTTAAAGTAACTCTTAACATTCTGTTAATAAAATGGATAAAATTATCTGTACAACAAACCAAGCGAACAAAATGTTTTGAATATTATTCGAACTTGTTTTGAAACAATTAATATTAAACGGGCATTATGAAAATCCCATTTCTGACTAATTTTCAGTTTGTTACTGATAAAACCTCGTATTTCCAAATTTCCGATCGATAAAACTAATGGCAACGAAATGGGGTAATTTTTTCCACTTCTTTCTAAACCATTAAAAATGATGTTATGGGGTTTTCTGATTAGAGCAACGATATACAATTGAGAATATTCCTTAAGTACGTCACTGTAATTGCCAAAAGTTTTACCATTGTCTTATTGAATTGCGATCCTGGAATTAAACTATGTCTCCATAATGGAAAATTTAATTACGTTCCATTGGAAATTGGAAAATCTTTATAGAGAAAACGAAAACGGAAGACTTATAGTTTTCTTTGTAATAAATTGTATTTAGACTAGCATGACATTTAAACAAAGAAAAGTGAGTAACAAATAAAAAATTTGAGATAATATTCAACATTTCGTCCATAAGAAAATAAAAAACTTGATCCACGAAACAATAATCTTTAAATTTTCGTTAATTTAATTTCATATTTTTAAATTTGATTCCTGTGTCGTATTAGATATTTTATTGGTGTTTTTTTAACTGCTCCACGCCCACACGTATGTTTTCCCATGTCAAAAACATAAAAACATTACTGAAGTGAATAAGACTGAAACGTACACTTTGCCCTTCCAAGTTGGTGCGCAGGATGTATCGGGTTACTCTCATTTGTGCCCTTATTCTTAAGGGTTCGTCATTGTAAACGTCAAATCTCGGTGGTAATCTTATATAAAGGGCTAGAAATTAAATGAGAAAATCACCGCCTATCGGATTTCGGTTTTTTAAAGCTATGGGGGTCAATTTTTTAGATATGGTGGTACATTTTTTAATAGATGCGGGGTAAAACATAACGGAATAATGTTGCCAATGGTATCCTATAGATGCACTACGTGCACAGTGTCTCAACATTAATTTTATTAATTTAGTATGGCCCACTTTTTAAAAAGTACACGGCGTTTCTACTACTCTGTTATAATTTGGAAATATTTCACGCCTCTTGGTGTAAATTTATTTATGGGTATCCGTAAACAATTAATTACGATTTGCGATGAAATATTGTGGTAAATAACAGACCGTTCACAGTTTATGGCAGCCAAGAGCACGCTGATCGCCAATTTTGAGACGCATTGATTGATTAATTCATATACTTAGCATTCAATTTGATCAAAACCATGAACACGCTAAATCGTTCAAATCGGAACAAGAAAATTCATTCTCGTTTCCAGAGGCGCCTTCGAAATCCCCGAATGGGGAAAATATTTAGAAAAAGAAGAAGAAGAAGAAGAAGAAGAAGAAGAAGAAGAAAAAACGTCATAAAGAAGGGAAAGTTTGCTCAATTCGTCTTACTTTGGTTATTTTGAGCCACACTGTATGGGAAATAAAAGCAATCGGCCACCCGCCATATAGTGGGTGTCTACTTCTGGCGAGACACTTAAATCTGGTCGAACAACAACCATCTTCAAAGGTGGATACGACCCATTGAATCAATGAAATATGGTCCCGGCTCGGTTTTCCGATCATAACATTTAAGTTTCGACTTAACCGCTGGATATCGCGTATAATTTTGCTCTATCTTGTTTTATAGGGAACGATGTCGATTTTCGACGACCGTAAACGCCAATCGAAACTGATACGAAGCGTTAATTTATTACACCGAGATCTGTTTTACATTTACATACTACTACTTATGTCTTAATTTATTTCAATAGTATGACATTGTGGAAAGTCGTCGATTTTTGAAATAATTAGCAACTCAGTAACCGAATATAATATATCTTTAGAAAACTAGAGAAACCCTTCCCGTTTATTTATTCTGGACCGTTTAGTCGTGTTGAACATTCTCTTAATTAAGTGATCCATCCTCTTTGCGGGACACTTGGACGGGACGACATAAATCTTGAAGACAGATTCATAACGTTGATTTCCATAATTCTTCGTTCCATAAGCCGGCATTTGTCCCCAGGGAATTAGCTTAAAAGCCGAGGAGTAGTTGTCTGCCACGACCACTAAACTTTGTCTTCTGGGTGAACCAATGAAAAATCGCTATTGGCACGAAAATACGATCTGCTGCGAATGGAAGATGCATTTTGAAAATGTCGCCTTAAGTCGACAATTATGAGAACATTGTTGTTCGCTACAAAATTTATGTATAGCTTTTCCGTTTGTTTGTGCACCGATTGAAATGTCAATCGATTATCTACCG
Source organism: Hermaeophaga mercurialis (assembly GCA_951812935.1). Classification (NCBI taxonomy): domain Eukaryota; kingdom Metazoa; phylum Arthropoda; class Insecta; order Coleoptera; family Chrysomelidae; genus Hermaeophaga; species Hermaeophaga mercurialis. The sequence continues at coordinate 57,905,495 of OX638358.1, forward strand.
TATTTGTTTTAGCAATAGTTGTTTCGATTGGATTGTATTCACTATCGAAATACAAATAAGCGGTTCTGCCCGTTAATTAGGGTATACCTTTAATGAGTTAAAACAACGAAAATAATTAATAAAAATTAGCTTTATATAAATCAGTCAAATTTGATCTTAAAAAAAATTAAATTAAATTTTATTTAACAAGTAAACTTATTCTATCTAATGTCTAACATAATTTCTGTTTTTGAATTTTTAGATAAGATAAGACGTAGGAAAAGATAACAGAATACGAATCGTTTTGGCTCTTATAATCATTGGGAAATTCTGTCCAGAAATTTGTTAATAAAAATTTATTTTTGTGAGGTGCTTGAAGAAATATCATGTTCTTGTTGCGGTAATAGCCCGACAGGTGTACTGTTAGATGCATGTAAAACCCAACTCCAACGAGATAATTTTACATCATCATTCTTTACAAAGAAGTATCGTCTGAAATTCTTACTAAAATTTCATGAATGACTTCCGACGATTTTTAGCATCACAACTTTGTGATTTTCTTCCATTGGAAAATCCTCCTCGGGTTGCTTCTTCTCCCTTTTGAGGCGGTTTATTACAGTTCTCGTTTGTATCAAAGACACGTGCCCGGCCTTACAAAAATCTCGACAAGCAAAAGAGGTCTTGGTCTTAAATTTCTTGCTCGGACATTCTTATACATAGTCGTTTTTAGTTAAATCCGTACAAAGTTCGAGACCTAGATATTATTTATTACTATTACCAATATAGAGAACTTTAAACAATTTGGGTTGATTTTACACTACTTTTAAAAAAATCCTGGGAAGACCGAAAACTACTACGAGAGATAAGATTTTTTTGAAAGAATTGTGACAGTTCGTAATTTTGCATCCGGCCTTAAATCTCGATCCCGTTTACTAGTTTCGTGGATGTCGTTTCGGATTTTATTAACTATAAAAGAAACAATATAGACCGAAAATAGCTGATGCGGTACCGTGTTGCAGATTTACTGGGGACAGTTAAAACTTTATTATCTCACTTTTCAAAATAATAGACTCGACCTGTCAACAGAGTTATATTTATTTACGATACACCTCTTTGGATAAATTGCCGGTATTTGTTTCTCACATGTTTCTCGTGTCGACCCTCTTTTATTTCGCTTTTTCAATTTATTTTTGCCTCTCTTTGTTTCAAACATTCCTGAATTCATCCCCCAGTTGATTTATATTCCGCGAAACATCATCATTTTTAATGCCGTTATGAGATTTTATTTCTATTATTTATGTAGATTTTATAGATACAGAAGTAAATCGTTTTCAATTAAAATTTATACAATTTAATTGAAAATTATGTTTCTAATTCAGTATGCAATTTTGTTAAAGTGGCATCTATGTCCAATTCAGTTGAATACAACTTCCTAAGGAAAGCGTAAATCAGGATTTTCTTCTTTCTTTTATCAATGTGTCAGTTTACTTAAAACCATACCAGTGGCGTACTAAATACTTCAAAAATGCATTTCGTCCATTCGCAATAATTTAAACCTATAATACGTAAACTTAATTTGTTTAGGGCGAATTAAAAGAAAGCCACTGGGTAGCGCACCTTCGAGGGGTCTTAGTCATTACTACTGTTATGATGAGTAACGTATACGTATCGTTCTTAAGCAATTTTTAAACTCATTGACAAGTCAATCTGTAATTACCTCAAAATAAATTCTTTTCATAGATTATTAAAAACTATATTATAATTGAAACGGTTTTATGCATTACCTCTAAGAGAAAATTATTAAGTAGTCATTGATTTAGTTGCATAACATTTTATCGATTTGTATATTGCATAATTAGTAAACAAATTTAGTGTTGCAATTTCAAACAATTTAATTTATTAAGTAATTTATACTAAAATAACAAAAATACTATCTAAACAGGTACTATACAAAAATATGTAAAAAAATTACTAAATGGACCATTTATTTTTCAATTTTACATTGCTAGAAACAAAGTAAATACATATAAACAAATTAATATAATTATGAATCATTATCAATATTAGTCACCGGAAATAACACTACTGTCTGCGTTAACATTAGAAATTACAACATCATATGTTACGATCCGAATTTTTATCTTTGGCGCTACTAATAGATGTATATTATTATTTCATGTATTGTTTAGTTATAGATTTAAATTCATTTTCACTTGTTTTAATTTGGAGTTTACATTTTTTGTAGATACACTATTTTTACTACACTCCGTTTCCTCCCTTTTTAATTTTTCACTAAGAGTTTTAATTGTTACATATCTTTCGTTTTATGAAAAACTGTGGCCCCTGATTATTTCGATTCAGTAGAAATGGCAGGTTGAATCTAATAGAAGAACAAAAGACGAAGAACAAATTTGATACGGACACTTAAAAATGTTTAGTATTTTTTTATTACTTTAGAGATCTTCTCCCAACTTTTAACAAATTTTGTTGTTTATTATAACTTGCATGTTTTAACAATTTTTGACGACATTTGCATGTTTTAGAAAACCTTTTCTGATATTTCTTTTGTAACTTTTGACATTTACAGCTCATTAAATATACCTTGATAAAATTGACCCTAAACTTCAATCATAATTAGGCCGACAGTAATTCCTCAAAATGAAATATCCAATTATCACTTAATTATTTCCACGTGTCTTGAAGTGCCACGCACGTGAAGATCCTCTTTAGATGGTTGGAGCCTCCCGCAACCAACACGTTTTGAATTAAATCGAAAAATAGCTGTGGATATTCGAAGTGGCATCTGAAGAGGAAACAGAGTCATGGTGTGTTTTCATTTTTGAAACCAGTCCACTTAACTTAGGAACACGTCGGGATCTTGTTGTGCGACGTTATTACCGTCAAAAGCAATGCCATCGTGCTAAAATAAATCATTCGGGTTCTGGTTCACCTGTGAGAAAAGCCACGGGCGTACCGAGAATTCGTTTAAAGAATACACTAAACTAATATTGAAACAAAAAAGTGGACGACGAAAACAGGATCCAACTCGTTGAACTTTTTAGAATAAATAACTAATTTCTCTGTATTCTGTCATGTTTCGGGTCCGTCTGTCGTTGCAATAGCCACCGCTCCGAAAAAAAAAACTGTATTCTGGTCCAGTTTTAATGAAAATTTGTCGAAACTTGCGATGGAGTGATAAGAAACGATGACAAAGAGATCGAGATAATGCATGTTCCCTGTGTCTACTCTTGAGAGAGCTGGATTAACGCCAAATGCGGCTTTTCAACACATTGGCGTATCCGGAAACATTACAAGAAATGTATTTAATTTAAAATTCACGACGAAAAATAGGAGCCTTCGGAAATAATGCAAAAAAAATGTGTACGTTCGAAACGTATAAATATGTTTGTTTATGCGAAAGAACAATGCGTTTAACGAAATCCTGGTGATCCCGCTCTGTATTCTGAATCTGCGGTTGTTTTTTTCCTTTTATTTAAAGTACGTGTATAAACCCGGCCATTGTAGATTTGAAATTAAGCGAAAATTTGGAGAAAATAGAAAATGCTGCTATTGCTTAATCCGATATACTCATTTCGGAACAATGAAAGCAATTACGGAACGTGACCGGTTCCCTACAAATATGAATTAATTTTATAAAAAGGTTTTCACTTAGTCCGGAATTAGCCCAGTTAAAAAACACTAGGTTTAATCAAAGAAAACTATTAACGACCTGTAAACAAAATATAAATATGTCTGCCAAGTTCGGAAGCGTTAAGATAATATCAGGAAATTTAAGCTTATCTTCCGCAGACTTTTCATATTTTCATATTTAGAAAAATAAGTAAACTACGAACAGTAACTTGGATATATTAGAAAGGAAAACCTTTGACGAACAAGACACAACCTTAATTAATGTTATTCGTTGTGTTTTTTAAGAGTTTTAAATTAACCTAACCTTAATATATCTATTAAGTTAACCCCTTATTACACGAAAACTATCCAGAATATTTATTAGTGATATATTCATAATACATTTTCCTGTATTAAAATCCCCCCCTGTCGTCGTTATTATCGTCCACTCAACTTTCTATTGTTCCGGCATAATTACTTTTAATCGTATTTAATTTCGTAGTGTTCTCAAATAAATAAACACCCACATGAGCGAATCACATCCTCTACTAAAGGGAGTTTCGTGGGACCATTATTTCCTAACTTATTATTGAATAATTCGGTTTTTTATGAACACTTTTATCCTTGTAAAGAAATACCCTGGTACCTGTCCAAAAAACTGATATAATTTCTAAATTCTAAAATAATTTTTTTTTTCTTTTCATCGGCTCATCCTGTAGCGATCAGTGGCAAACCAAAAGGTTAAAATTTCCCATCAATTTAATATATCTGGCACGTTTTGACGAGGGCCTCGATCGAGTGGCAGCCCTGAGTTCGCAGAAAGTTAAAAGATTGGGTCGAGTGCCCAAACAAAACGTTACTAATTAATTTGGGACCCTGCATTTGACTTTTGATATTTTAGTAACCTCGCGCAAATTTTAACATAATAATAATTAGAACCTAACTTTTCGAGTATTTTCGTAAAAATGAACAATATTTAGACCATTATAAAGAAGTTAAGGCTAATTATTGATAATCCAAACAATTTCATAACGTTTTATCAAAGCACGAAATTGCTAAGACGTCACGACAAAAGCTAAACACTTGTATTAAACCAGTTGAAAATAATAGTCTAACAATTGATTCAGCGCAATGATTCATGAATACATTAGCTAAAATTGCACTATCAAGTAACCGATGACCAGAGCGATATTTTACTCAATCTACTCAAATTCGTAAAGTCGCAGTTGATCGCCACAAAATCACAAATAAAATTCTCTTTGGGCAGTGTAAAAGAAAATCGGTAAAGTAGTATTTGTAATTAATTAATTAATGGCATTGCTAAATTTGCCATATTAGTCTTACCCTCTTACGTTAATAAATTTAACGACTCATCTGTAAATATAATGAAGACTTTGTAAAACATAAGTTTAAGTAGTGATAAGTTGTGAAGTGAATAAAAGTGAAACTTTGTTCAATGATCACTAGAATGCTGCTTGCAAATCTTATAAAGATTTGTATATCTGTATTTTATTAGAAATGTTCATTAAATTTACTAAATAATCAGTTTAACATTATTATTTCTTGAATGTCTGAAAGTGAGTGATTTATGTAAATTACTTTCACATGCTTTTTGAGCGAGTACTTTTGCAATACTCTAACGTCACACGGTACATTTATCCATAATATTCCTACGCTTATTTTTAGTATTTTAAAACATTTAATCGATCTAACCCGAATCGTATCGCTGATTAAACCTTAGCCTGGTCCCTGGATCGACTGATTTAATAGAAAATGTGTCCCCCTTCCGTTAGTGCCCTGTATTTTAACTAAAGATTGTCTCGGATTAAAAAAGTGATACGTGGGCTCGAGTGCAATCCAGATCTTGTGCTAATAGTCCTTAAACACATGTTGCTTACCGCGAAGCATGCCATTGAGATTTTAATAATGATGCGGATTGTCTGCACCGTGTAATCTCGATTCCCGGAGGCACGGTTACATCATCACTTCCTTATGGCCATTCTATCGCAATGAGAGGGAAAGCCATTAAAGCTGGATAAGTGCGCGTTACATGGAAAATAATCTACAAAATTATTTATACTAGTAATAATAATAATAATAATAATAATAATAATAATAGAGACGCTTTGACTTTTATCAAATTGAAGGCTGATCTATAAAAATGAATTGAAACTCGATCTTCTTTGATTTTTTTTTATGGTGACATGTTTGATCAGGTATCGGTAATATGAGATCTTTATTTTGTTCGTACGAGAGAGACTCTTCTTTCATTTTAAATAAGACAATATCGAATTTCAAATTTGTAAAAGGAAGGTAAGGAAATTTATTCTTTTCGGTTCCAGCTGAACGATTTCTAGACTATTATTTCAAATATTTGTTCTATTATTTCAAAAAACAATCGCTGGCAAGCTGTTCTTATTAAATCAAAAAGTTTGTTTTTACTCTGTACTTTTAAAAATAATAAAGGCGATATGTATTTCAAAACTATCTTCACGTATTTTTTATTTGGAGATGACACAAAATAAACGAAAAGTTGTGATTGTTTTCCTCGGAATTTCCATTGACCCTTGAGGGTTCCCCAAAAACAATAGCGCATCGTCTTAATAAATATGTTCTGACGCGGAGTTGGTGATCCGTGAAAGGGAATTTGAATACTTCAGAAGAAGTGATTTTCAAAATAATAACGGCACCGCGACATTTTAACTAAAAGACTTGAAGCGAGCATCCGGGGTTAAAGACCTCTAAAGGGGTAAAACCCGGTTTATGTTGAAACAAATAGTTTGACTTATCTTGGCCAGTGAACGATTTTAAACGCAGGCTGATTACCCGCCTAAAAAATGTCTTAATTTCAATTACTCAAGAAATAAATTTGAGTCGTTTTAGTAATGTTAGTACACTTGATATACAAATTTTACATGCCGCTTTTCGGTTTGCATTACTTCACAACTTAAATCTAACTTGTTCAAATATTTCGTATATTCACTGATGTCTGATGGGTTGTTACACTCATTGAGATGAGAGAGGAAGAGATAATGACAATTTAAACAAGTCAATAAATTACTAGAAATCACCGACATTTTTCACATGGGTTCTGCGCGGATGAATTTGATGGCAAAAAGAGAATTTCTCATTTCCAAAGTAATTATGATTCCGTTTTACTTAAAGAATTATTATTTAAAAAAAAGGATGTTTTTTGAGTTCGGTTTTATTTTAAAAATCAGTATTACAACATTTCGTAGATTCTTGGATGATTTAATAAAAATAAAATCAATTACTTGAAAGGATTATTTATTGACCATTTCAAAAGTGAATTTTAAGATGAAAGCGCACGTATTTCACTAAAATAATTAACGGCTATCCGTACCATTTACCATTTACCGTCTACCTACTATAAATTTTTGTCAAACTTCATAAACATCACGATTTTACACCGAAAGACTAAACAAATCCAAACATTTAATAAATCGCCTCTTGGAAATGACGAATGGTCCGTGAACAGATTAAAGCTCCAGCCGAATTTAACCGCTGGACGCCACGACGCTCATCTGGGACGACGCCAACGTTATCTGCCGGTCGTCGTCAAATTTCAAATACCTACAACCACTATCATAATACTGAAATACGGATCTTCCTATGCAATTTATCACATTCCACTATGATTACTTAAATACTTATCCAACACGTTTTTTGCAAACCGATTTATCGATCGGTCATTAATAAAAACAAATTCCTTTTTACGAGTATTATTCTCTAATTAATTCCCTTAGGTTTCTACTCGGGAAAGCATTGGGTGTGTTCCCAGCGATTACTTGGCGAAGTGGTAGCCCCAAAAAGGCACATAAAACATCTAGGAGTAGTTACAGACAACTTAGGCATCTTTGGTTCACAAATGCAAGGCAATAAAAGAAACGAGAAGATTAGCAAACTCGCCAGAACTTTTGGTGGAAGTACACTTGATGCTTTCAATGATGCACCACGGAGTGACGAAAATAATTTCGCAAGGAAAAATAACTAGAAGTAAGCAGCATTTAGAATTTAGAATGCACAGTGACCAGCAGGGCAGCACAATGGGCGAAGAAGACTTTAATACCGGACATGGCAATTTAGTAGAGAAATACGTACAGGATAATAAAAAAGAGGAGGATGAAAAAAGTGAGAACGTAAAACTGAGGTAACGGCGAGAGCAACCGATTGACCTGACTGGAAAACCAACGATTCCCGGACGTCGGTCACGTAACATTAAAGTTCTAGTAGGTATTGCGTAAACTTGAACACAACCAGGACTAATTTTCACCAGTTCATCGCTACCACCTGCTTCGCTCTGAGCCATAATATACAGGTAGCTTTTCGAAAATGTGAAAAATATTTTATGTCTGTTCTGTTTTGTATCCATCTGTGAAGAAAACTTAAGAGTTCAAGAAAAAAAAAAAATATATATATATATATATATATATAGGTATCTCTATTTTTGCAAATATAAACTAAAATAATTAATAATAAATGTTTCGACTTTGAAACAAACACTAATCTAGTACGTCATAAAAATGTTACCACCGACACTAGGAAGAGTATAGTCTTCCTAAGTTACCTATTGTATGTATTTGTAATAATTACTAATAAACACCTCCCGCCATAATTAAAACGAACAAATCTATCTGTCGAACTTACATGAATCTAAAACTTGTTCATTTATAATATTAACGCTTAGAGGAAACTATTCAACAGTCAATAGAGGCAACTTTGAGAGATTTTCTTTGCAAACGCCGTCGAGTGTAAATTTCGTTTCCATTTGATGATATTTGAGAACGGTCATTCAAGAAAACCGAACGGTCGTTCCGCGGTGGAACGGGTGAAACTTTTCATAGAAAACTTTCGTGAAAATTCATGCGAAACGGCGGCCGATTGAAATGCAATTAACCAATTGGTCCAAAGTGGGTATTGGAAATTGTAGAAATTGTAGAAATTTCTCGCAAAGGACTCGCATCGACTGGACGTAGAGCACTACACATCGGCTCATCAGCCACTCCCGGTAAAGGGCGAACCTTCATACAGTCTCATTCTTTGAAAATCAAGTGTGAAAGTGTTTCCAGACACACAAACATGTCACGGGAACAAATGACAGTGGCCAGGTTCAGATACAGCTGTCCAGATTGCAGATTGCACCGAATTTTTCAAAAAACGGCGAATTGCTCCGATAGGCATTCATTTGTTCCGGGATCAGATAAGCCGACCAGATCGAGATCTGGGCTTGGATAAAAATGATGGGATGTTTGTGTGCTTTCGAGGATTAATCATAGACGGCCTGGATTCAATGACAAACTTAGGTTACGATTAAATAAATGACTTTCATTTAGGAACTTCATTTGTATGTGTAACTATTTTGGAAATACCTTTCAAACTTATTCTGATAATTCATTTTGCGTTTAGCTTGTCCCTCAAATACCATTCTAAATCAATGGAACTAGGCTGGCGAAATGTACCTGCTGCTGAGAAAAATTAATCGTACCGTCAAGTATTTAATGAAATACTTGATACCAGTGGTACTATGTTCTTCATGGTTCGTATCAAGTGCCGGAATTCCGCGAAATTTCACTCACGGGTGTCTCGGAATAATTCATTTGCTATTTCAATATCGCCGGTGAACGTTAGTGCACCCGCTGTGCCACCAGAGGTCGCAATATTATTCGTGTTTGCTATTTTTCGATTTATGGAATTAAACAGGCATTCTAAATGTCAAATGAAAGGTCTATAAAATAGATGCAATCAATTACTTTAACATGTTTTAATAGCAATGAACGCCCATTTTAAAACACTCTCTAAAAATAAGAGAAGATTGTACCGGGAATTTGTATCATTTAATTAGAACCTAATTTAATTATGTATACACTGAAAAAAAATTAATGTAATTTTTCAGAATAAATTACATTTTACGAGTATTAAATTACAATTTATATGTAAGAAAAATTGCATTGTAAAATTACCTTGTGAAAATAGTTAAATTACCATAAATATTCTGTGAAAATAAAGTTTTTCAAAATAGATGTAATATTTTAGGATAAACTACGAGTATGTAACTTTTACATAATTGATTAAGTAAAATTAAGTCCTTATAGAAATTTACATATTATGTATGTACGTATACGAATTATGGTATAAAAAAACTGATTACCGTGTAATATGTATATATTTATTATGCTAGTAGATGTCGCTATAATAGAAGAAAGAAAATAATAATTTCTCTAAAATCAAATTATTCTAAAAAAGCCGAATTGTATTACAATCGGTGTCAGAAATGGGATTATATTAGATACTCAATCAAAATCCATTTAATTTGAAGTATATTGATGATCGGACAAAGGGAATGCCTTTTTTTCTGTTTTTTTTTTCTGGTATAAAATGGGGAACGGGAGCGACGTTAGCCCACCGGCCATCTTTTTTTTTCTTTGGAATCTAATTGCCGCCCATGCACTACAACTACATGTTTAAATAGAATTGAGCTAATTTATGAAGTGACAATTACACGTAGGCCTTTTAGGAAACGCCGTTCGCTCGAGCTGATCGACGCACGTATATGGACCCCTCGCCCCCCAATATGTGACAGACGACAGTCGCGTGTCACTATACGGGGTCGTTCACTTTGAAATTCCTTTCATTCGCAACTGATCATTTTCTGTCTAAGACAAAAAGTCTATTCGTATAATAGCATTTCTTTACCGCTTAAATTCTGTTTTCTAGTAATTGCACACGTATTTTCTTTGTCAGGATTTATACAAAGAAAAATGTTATAAGAACTACCGAATGACCCTGTAAATATAACACCCGACTGTCGCGTGTCATTTATATAGGGGATTGACATTTATAGGACCCAGCTGTATATTTTTCCCGTCACTGAACGAGGAAGTTGGTCGAAAAATTAGACTTACAATGTTTTTAATTCGTAAAAATAGATTGCAGATCTCAACGAAAAAATTGAACTCTATAAATTTTTATTCAGGCATGAAATTACTCGCTGGACTATAACTTTTCATTAATCCAGTGTATAAAAAATTAAATTGGTTAACTGGGAGATTCAACATTTCTATTTCTCACGATCCGGGTGAGTTGTACAGGGCGATCTAACTTCTTGAAGATATCTTTAATATCCGTAAGAGATAAAGACATTTTTTTCCATAATTAGTTACAGGGTGATTTTCAAAATTAAGCACGATGATTTTTGAGGAAAATCAGATATATCCTGGTAAAGTGTCAAATGTTTTAGATACATTATATAAAAAAATATTTATTAGACTGGGATGAAAAAGAATAACAAACATTCTACTATGCATAGTCAGTGCGTGAAACTTAAACTATATTTAATTTTCCACAAAACTGCTAAAGACAATCAACTTTTAAAGCTATTTTTTTTTTGTTTTGTTTCCGAGACTGAAAGCTGGATGGCGGTGTGAAATCAACAGCTGTAAGTACAGAACAAACATACTTAAACCGTAATACCCTGTAATTTAAACTTGCCATAAATTACTCGTTCCACTTGAATTTTGCCGGAATTGTTTACTCTAGAAACAAATCAAAAACTTTTATTTGAACGGTTGAAATGCAAATAGAAAATGTGCTATATTAATACGGGGGAGAGTCGTGGTTTGAAAAAAAAGTTTATGTATACGAAACAATAAAAAACCACCGTGTAAAACACAACCAGATTCGTTTATAGATGTCTCGCCCTATATATATTTATTAAAACCTCCATCCGTAAATCGTTATTCCACTTTACGATTCGATTCTATTGAGAGTGTACATACGTATTTTGTAAAATGAAAATATTGGATTCTTCATCATAAAATCAAAAGAAGCGCACTCATGTAGGTATTTAATTAGATCATCTGCTGAAATTAAAAAAAAGTCCAAGAACAGATCCTTGAAGATTCCACTTGATGATATTGAACAGCTTAGGTATATTTCATTTGATTTCACAATATTTTATATCGATTATAAATAAGAAATTAAAAAAAAAAGAAAACAGATTTCACGTAACTTATATTTTGGTATCGAAAAGATTTTACATTTTTTTAGTGCTTTTATTACTAGCAAAAACTTTATTTCTTGTAACGAAATTATTTAATTTAGGAGGGTTTTCAAATAAAATTTTGCTAACATTTGATACCATAATCCCTAAAAATTATTTTTATTACTTCTATATGTATATTTTGTCTCCTAATTCCCATCATGTTTGAAAATGGATACATTCATTAATTCTGATTTAATAATATGGCCATGTCTCCTAATAATAATCTAGGTAAGATTACCTTCTAATATTTTTTTCTAGTTTAACTTTTTATAAATTTACGGATAACGTTCGACACTTTGCTCAATTGGTTGAGCCAAATCGATGTTTTGTGCTCAAAATTATCGACACAAAGTTTCGTATTAAGACAGTTACGTAAAAATATCTGTGACAATAATATCATGAAAATTACTTATTTTGCTTTAATCACTCTGGCGTAATTCCAGCGGGTCTCACAATGTTTTCGGACTTCAAAAGGCATCATTACGAATTGTGAATGGTTCAACATACCGGGCTCATTGTAAACAACTTTTTAAAAAATACAAAATACTTTGCTTGCCCTGCCAACTTTTAAGAATACATCGAGAACTAAGAACTGTCAACGCCTAAATTGAATCGACTTGATTTAAGTCTGTTTAATAAATCAGACAAACTTTTCCCGTTCAAAAAATATACTAAATTGAGCAATAGTCATATTCACAAATTCGCTAAAAAAATCCTTTGATAGAAAACTCTTTCTACAGCATTGCTAAGTACATTAACTATTCCGTTGAATGTGCATCATATTTTTAATTTATAACGAATTAAAAAATGTATTCGATTACAAATTTCATTTTTGTATTTTCAAGTGCTTTAAATTAAATTCTTGGAATTATTTTGAGTCTAATTTAATAATCTAATGTTTTTATAGTTTAATGTATTTATATTTTAATGTGTTTACTAGTTGTGAATTTCCTTTATTATATACTATGACTAGGTATTTTATATTGATACTACACATCCTTGACTATAAACGTACTCTGTATGTAAATTGGTCATTAAACTAAATTTATTTATTTATTTATTTATTTATTTATTAAAAGAATTACAGTTTTCATTAGAAGAACATTTTTATTTATTATTTTTTTTTGTTCCGCTTCACTCCGATTTCTCTTGTTTCCTTCTTTTTTCGCTAGAAACCACCCGTTTCGAGTATTCGCGAATTTCTTTGAGCTGTCAACAGCCGGCTACACATCTATTCTCCGAATGACACTTTAATTTAACACTATGTCACTTATATTACTGCAAATAGAAAAAAAACGGCAACTTGGCGATTTTCAGCTTTATACAAGACAACAAGAAAAAACCACAGGGGTTAAGGGTTTCTAATAAAATTGGCGCTGCGACCAGAGGCGGCGACAATTAATTGGAAAATATATACGAAATACCAAAATATAGACAAATTTGTACTAGCAAAAAGTATAAAAGGGTCATAACCCAACTAATATAATCGAATTTAAATAAAATAATTACAAATGTGAATTAATTGGACATTACAAAAATTGTCGTTGTCACATATTTCTGAGAATTCAAATTTTGGTAAGAGCTGGATTTTTCAATGTACACTCTCCCCTTTGTTGGTGAGTAAAACATGTTGCAGAACAAGTACTTTCGTCGGTGAGAGGCTACAGATGTGAAGATCGTTGGTATTAACACAACCCATTGAGTGATTAAGAACCAGAAAGCCGTTCTCACCCCCTTTTGACGACTTATTGTGCAACACCGATCGCTCAACATTCATCGATGCAAAGCACCTCTTTGCACTGTTGCCGCACCCGCAAACACTACATTCAAATAATCCGAGAAGGATACATACACATCGATATAACGATTACCTATCATTTTAAATAATAAAAAATATCATCCGAAATAAATCCTTGTGGAACAAATACTTACATAATAATAACAACGTTAATTTCTAAGTTTACGAACATATAAAATATTAACGAAGGTAAATTTGAAGGCTAAACAATATATTATATTATATTGTTAGTGTACGATAACAAAATCTATAAATGTCAAATTTTTCAGATTTAATTCTTGATTAAATATTATTATTATTTCAATTGCCTATATTTATATATAAAACGATCTTGATTCCTCCTAGATAAAATAAAATCTTAGTGATTTTTATATTATTTAAAGAAGAATTTTCTAGAAAACGCTTTGAATTTTCTAGAATATTCCAATATCTACGTTGATGAGGAGAACTTTTGCTTTGTGGCCCATTTAAACGCCAAATAAAAATAGTATATTCGATGCGCGTTTCGCTAACTGTGTTAGTATCATCATGAGAAGATGATGAAACGCGCATCGAGTAAAATATTTTCATTTATTGTTTCTAGTGGTTCAAGACTTTAAACTTTAAACTGTTCGCGTCCGAGAATGTTAGGAAAAAATCGAGAATCGGGCAACATGGCGCAAATCGTCCCCCATGTCTCGTGCTGGTATTTAAATTTAAATATGAAATGCCCCGGGCCTTTTTTGACAACGCATCTGGATCTATTGAGGAGGGATTATTTTCAAAAGGACGCTTTCCAGAAGATTTTATGGTTTACTCACTTGTTTCTTAATACCGCTCTATATTGTGGTGAAATTTAAATGGTCCGTGTAAAATGTAATATATTTTGAAAAACCCGGTATAAAAATTATTATTAGCATATCAAGTGAATAGAAATTTAAATCAATACTAATTATTTTTATTTAGTTATTTAAAAAATATGACAACGTAAATAGTAAGAGGAAAAAAATGTTTCGTAAAATTTATAGTTTGAAACGAAAAATAATCATGAAAAGGATTTTATTGGAAAATTCAGAAAATTACTTTATCTTTATCGTTTTAATAAGATTTGATGTATAATAATGTATAATAGTTCCAACAATGCGTTAATCAATACAGCAGTGTATTAAAATAAATATTGCTAATTATACATTTATTATAAATTATGTATATGTTGTTTTCTTTAAGTCCCTATTTTATTTATTGTTTTATTTTATTTTATTTTTATGGTAAAAAAGCAAACGATAAAAAAGTTAAGAAACCAGATATTCCTAATATTTTTAATCAATAGAATTTAACTACAAAAAAGGTTGTTATCTAAAATAAAATAAAGGTTGTTAATTTCATCCTCTTATAATATAAATAGTATTTCTAAAAAAACCGCATAATAACTATAATAACCTCATTATGCTACATAAAAAAGTTTTCCTTATGGTTCCAACTTTGGTAGACACCATAAATTTCAAAATTTTACATTAACTTAAAAATCAAAAACCCAATTTTAATTTCGTGTTTCAGGTGTGACCTATTCAGGGTTAACCTGAGAGAAAACATTTTTATAGGAAAAAAGATCCCTCAATTTTTAAGGAGGAATATCCTGAATCTCCAAATACATTTTTTTGTATCATTTAAAAACACCCTATATGCATAGCATGTTTTAATTAAGTTAATATTTGAAATATAAGAAAATATATTTTTGATTTATACTACATATTAAAAAAAATTTATTTTCTAAAATATTTATTGGAAAAAGTTGTCAAAATATTGCCTTAATCTAAAAATGTTTTTATTAGGTTATAAATAACCGCAAATAGGTATTAATGAAGATTAATGAAAATTTAAAAATGTAAGTCATTGAAAATGATTTTGAAATATTGAGAATAATACATAAAGTGGTTGAAAAGATTTAAGATACAAAAAAAGGAGGAAGTGAGAAAGTTTCCACTTAACAAATTTTTCTGTTTAGAGAAGTTCAAAAACATTTTAGTAATAAATGTTAAGTCCGGAAATAAGAATTAGAAAAATAGAAAATTTACAGTTTAGAAGTCATTCAAAGAAAGGTATTTAAATGTATTCAAATTAGTAGAATTGATATAGGCCGTATCGAAAACAGATAACCTAAAAATTATAATTAATTAATTTATTTACTGTTATTGTACCAAACAGTAATTTGTTACTTTATTAGTAGTTCGTAATTATAGGTTGATTGTAGTTGTGTGAAAAATTTGTATTTAACTTTACTTATGTTAGAATTTACCCTGAGAATATTGTTATTCACTTGTATTAAATTCTAATTTCGAGTAAAAACATACTTATTGGTCATATATATACGTTCTACTGTTATTTACAATTTTTATAAAACATCTGTGTTTTAGATGATAATAGGTATATCTAAAAAGAATATACTAGAATTATATTTTGAGTAAACTGTTACGAGTTGTTCATTGAAATTAATTAATCTGTACACCTACATTTTTCTAATTATTATGTACAGAATCTATCATAAACACAATTACTTCAGCCTGCTGATAAATACTTGTCTTATTTATCCTAGTTATATTTTTAGGATGTGTAGCACAGCGTTCTGGAACACAACGAATTAATGCTAACTAAAACGTTGCTAAAACGAGACAAACTTTAACTTACATTTTTTCCAAAAACGAAGAAGCAATAATTATTGTGAGAAAAAGAGTTACAATACTTATCAGGTGGTGGATCAGCCTCAGAAGTCTCAATTTGTGAAGTTGTCATCTACGTCAATAACACAACAATATAAATTTCTTAATACCACATTTCAATTTATGAAAAAAAACTGGTGTTTTTGAAGATGGCTGTTGACGCCAGGTGTTTATCGATTTTGTATACTCACTTTTCACAGATTATGTAAGTAGGTACTAAAATCTCTAGATTCAAGATACTTACAAGTAAATGTAAATGTTGTGCATTTAATTTAGGTCTTATATACATAGTTACTGAGTTCCAATATGAAATATATAATAATAGTTACCCAAGTACTTGCACCAGGCTAGAAAAAGAAAGTGACCCCTTTTTTTTGATTCCGTCCTAAATTTAAATTAGGTCTGATGTTTTATAATTATTATTTTGTATACTTATGTGCCTATATAAGAAATTTTTGATGGCAGAACTTATATATTCAAAAATTAATTCTAGATTATTTGATATAATTACATTTTGATTTTTATATACATCAAACTTTAAAGAATTAAAAATGAATATAGTTGCCAATAATTGATTGGAAATTAATTTGTTGACATATTATATTATTCGCTGGTTTCAGTTTCAAGGCAGTAACATTTAGTAATAAGAATATCGTCATTTTTGAAATTTTTTTCGAAAATCAGAATATTTTAAAAATAGTTCATTTAAATTAAACTTTCTCTTTTCAATTTATTTCTTTTAAGTTTTTATACATTATTTTAATATTAAATTAATTGAAGTCTGGCAAACACACCATAAAAGTACATTAAAAGTATCGTAATTGTGTTAATTTTCTATAGGATACAAACCTCAATTTGAAGTATTAAAACTTCTCTAGAGTTCTGGAAATGAGAAAAACAAACCTGACATTCGCATATGTGAGTTTTTTCCTAAAATGTTCAATTTGTATTGCCGTCAATCTCAAGGTATTCGGATACGAGGTTTAGTCATATTATCGGAGCTGCATTTGACAGGTCACAATTCGAGAGGAGCGAGGTGAGAATTTGAAGGAAATAAACCCTGTGGCCCTAACACTTCCACCACAGCGGCGTACATCAAGGAAATACCCACATATTTATTTCAAAGGAATATGTATTTTTAAACATTAAATTTAGTATACATTTCGCAAAATAAAATAGGAGGTGTTTCTACGTTTTGTACGGTATCATATCCTTATGACAGTGTACATAATCCTTGCCTTCCTTCAAGAACCACCTCAGTTTCTTCTTCTTTGTTCGCGTCTTAGCCCACGTGGCCCACGTATCTTTAGGGTGACACCTGAATGCCATCTTCAGGGCTTCTGCCTTCAGTTTCAAGTTAGAAGTTTTATAAGCGCCGTACATGCTTGCGCTATACAACGGATGTATCTAAAACAAAAAAATATATGCAAATGTCCTCTCACACAAAAATCATGGATACGCATCATTTATTACAATTATTTTAAAAACGCCGGTATTCGTCAATTTCAAACTTGATAAAGTTATTTAGTTTTTTATGATCTAATGACAGATTAAATATTGTAAATTCTCTTTTTTTACATACTGCTATCACAAAGGCATTTTTAATATTATTTTTATTTATTCAATTCAGAAGTTTATGTTGATAATGTTTTCTTGATTAAACTTTTTGTGTCTCTCATATACGTTGGGTTAAGACGGTACACCTAACAACAGAGTAGCAAAAAGTCTGTAGGCCTGTTCACTCCGGCCCCTACATGAGGGAAAAATAAGTATATCAACAGTTATTATTTATTAAATTAGAAGTTTAGTAATTGTATCATGTTCCAGCTTTATTAAATAAAGACGTTTTTGAGATATTTCAAAAAAAATTACATAGAAACTTCATCTTCAAAAGACTTTGGCTTACTTAGAAAATATATTTGGTTAAAGTTATTTTAGATTAAGTTGATATAAATTCACGTCTTTATTATTTAGAGTTAGTAAGAAAGAAAGTTTCTGAGTGCTTTTAGACAAAAATATCTACTATTAGTCATTTCCAAGAATTAAAAATATATATTAATTACATTCTAAATTTTACCTAATTTATTTTGTTTCTCTGTATCTCTGACTTTTACCCTTTCATACGTCGGAGTTTAGTATAGGAATGTCGATTCTCGATTTTATTAACTAAGCATTTTTAATCGTGGTCAATAAACTTCATACTTTTTTAAATAGTGAGAATCAACGTATTTAAAAACAATTACGTATATATATTTAAGAAACGTCGACCGTCACTGGCTCGCCACCATTTATCACTCCATTTATGTAGGATTATCAGCTAGAGAACAGTGATTTTATGTCCCCGAACATTGTTTTTACGATCCAATCTGCCATAATAAAGTTTGTTTTTCGTATTAAAAGTAAGCACTAGCTTAAAATTTCATAAATTACGAGATAGTTATCGTCATAATAACGAGGTAGTGAGAGCCAACTGAGAGTCGTAGAACTAATTGAAATGGTCAAGTCCGTGTTACTGAATCGGTACGTTGTTAATAGTTGAGATTTGCTTGATGAGATTTTGCAATTATGGGCAGTAAATGTGTT
The DNA here is from genome assembly GCA_951812935.1 of Hermaeophaga mercurialis. Lineage (NCBI taxonomy): Eukaryota > Metazoa > Arthropoda > Insecta > Coleoptera > Chrysomelidae > Hermaeophaga > Hermaeophaga mercurialis. Next base: position 57,924,243 of record OX638358.1, read on the forward strand.
AAAGGATTATCACCATCATTCCATTACGAAATTATTAATATGAAGTCACTCGATGGCTAATGTAAAACAAAAGAACTACATACTCTGGATTATTGGACTCATTCTTAGATTTTCGTTTAATCAAATTCATTTCTCATTCAAATGTACTAATTTTACAACTTTTAATCATTTTCCCTGGCTAATTATACTATTTTATTGTGTTCATTTTCCTACAGACAAATGTCTAAAAAAAGTACAAATCATGGACCTCCATATCCCAATAGTTTTGTTCGTTTTGAAAAACCCATTCATTTCTTTTCCTAAATTGTTTTTATGCACGTCAGTATTTCAGAAATTAATTTTCAATGATCCGTTGATTTATTTCCAATATTTAATGAGCGTCGTAAAATATGGCGTTTAAAATAATTCATCCGTTTTGACTTTTGACCAAACAAAATAGATATATGATCGTAAAAATCCGATAAAACAGCAAATAACACATCAAAACTGTTGTACAAATGTGTTAAATAAACTTTACGATAACCAGATTTATTTTCTAAAAATGAAGCATTACGGTAACTTGTTGCTATTTACGGCAACTAAAAGGACCACGTAATAGAGAAGATCCTTTTGTCAGGAAAAAAATAAGCAAAATTCATGATATTTTTTTCCCGGCATAACCACCCTATATCCGTCTGCAAAAACTTCTATCGCCCATAACAAATCGGAGAGGGGTGGTTAGACAATCAGCCAGACAATCTTTCTTTCATTCTTGTATGGAGAGTCTCCAAAACTCGGCCGGATAGCTGTCCTAGTTTCTTACAAGATATCCACAAAGAGGGGATTTATCTTTCAACAGACCTTTCAATTGATATCGCAAGATTTTTTTCTAAATCAGTCCTATCTGAGAGCGCCAAAAAATTTCTTTTTAGTAAAATCGTAAAGTCAATATTCTGTGGTTTTTTGAAATTATGTTATGAACTGATTTCAATACTTTAATTAAAATTAATAGCACTGTAACACTTAAATTTTATTGAAAGTAGATTTTTTGGGGAACTAGGGATATTCACCAGTTACCAGGTCATAACTTGGAAGTTGTTTTAGATCAATGTTCCTAATATCGTCTGCTTCCTTTAGTGTTACCCATATAAAAGCATAATCACGATTTATATTTTGATATTTCTAGCATTAAATGAAACAAAAGTTGTGGCTAAATATGTGTAACATTTGTTCGTTTCCCTGTATATAATATTCTTTTTATTTGATTTATAGGTCGGTATTATTGCGGGGTAATAAAGTAACGATTCGGCAGTAGTAAATCTTTTAGTGTAGACCCACCGATCGTATATTTTCCCTTCTTTCCTCTGTACTTTTTTTCTTCTGGTCGCCGACGACAACGAGACTTTTACTGGGCAATAAGCAATAATACTTCTAGGTTATGATGACCGGTCATTCGGTTTCGCAGCGCAGATAATGAATTTTAAGTTCGGAACTTTATTAGCTAGGGAGCTTTTTTGATTTTGCCAGGGATTTCTCGTCAACGAACGGAGAAGAAGGGCAGACTCTTTAGGGTCTACAGTTTAACGACGTTATTTTTACTAGTGCCAACATAATGTAAAACTTAAAAAAACATCATAGCTTTCTGATTCTGTTGATCATTATCTGTAGAAGTGGCGTGGTTTCTTCTTCGTTATATATTTAGTTTCCTCTTACATAGCACAGTGCGTTGACTGTCATGTTTAGTGAGGTGTTTTGCTTTTTTCTAAAATTTCTTCGTCATGTGTGAGAATTATGAGACATTTTCTGCGGACTCTTGCTTGCTTCACTTCGACTACTAGAGTGTCTGATCCAATATTATAGTTATGTACTTTTAAAATTTAAAGACTTGTAAAGAGAATTGAAAGGGCTTTAAAATGATACCTTACTCGACCCCTAATGCCATTTAAGTATTTTGGGGCGATTGTTACCCTCGCGTGGAGGTGTAAGCAGCGAAGTCGAAAATACCGGAAAAAAGTGTCGCCCTTTGATAAAAAATCGATGGGTTCCTGTGTTTTTCTAAAACGTTGACGCAGTTCCTGATAATGCCTCTGTTTCGTTTTCGTTTGGCCACCCTGTATATATAATTTGTGTTATTTATTTGTTTTTTAATCGTGTCAGACATTTCGTTTTTTTGTCAATATATCTGTATTAAACAAGGATTAAGAAAAACTTTTTTTTATTAGGACCAAAGTACGAGTGGCCCCTTCATTTGTAAGCCAAAACGAGCAGTAGTGTCTATTAAGAACAACAGGTGGATGAAACTCTTTCAGCCTTATCGCTACAGAAACACCGGCATCCCTAACAAAAGTATCGCGCTTTTTATTGATAATGATAACAAAGGATTTTAGATACTGTACTCTCAGGAATCTAAAGATGCGTTGTACTAGGGACATTTAATCTCACTAAATAAAATAAAATTACAAGGGCTCCATTTCACATTAATAACTTATAATGATTATATCCGTATATTTAATTATCACATGTAAGGCCTATACACCATACAATTACCGATAATTATACTTTATACTGACTTCAGTGAGAAATTAGATTATTTTCTTAAAAACCTTCATCACATATGTTGTAATTGACTTTTATTGAAAATTAGTGTTATTAACATTAAATACTTTTTTAACCATCTTAAAACTTGAATTTTAATAGAAAGATATAAAAGATCTTTGAAAGCGAAAAATTCTTTTGGAAAACTAAAAAACTCGTACATTTTGAACAAGCTAAAAATGTCTTCCTACGATTTTGCACTATTGAGACGGACGGTGATCATCGCCCATTTCTGCAGAATGGAAACCCGTTCATCAAAATAAAAGATGAATTATAAACCTCAATCCAGTGGAATCGAAATTGAAGCCGGAGCTCTAAGCCAAGACAAAGGGACCGCGCGTTACATTCGTAATTATAGGCAAATAAATTCACTGGTAACAATAACAAGGGCTCTCGAGGGTTTGCTTGGTTTTAGTTCGTGATGTTTAGAGAGGTGGAGCTCGTCCGGAAGTATTTCTCTCTCTCTGAATTTCAAGTCTGCTGCTGCTCGAACGTTTATTTTGCTGTTTATTAGAGCATGGATTAGGAAAATACGGATTATTGACAAAATTTGCAGCTGCGGGAGGGAAAACGTCTGATTTTTCGATTAAACAAACCATAAATTTAATAAAAATGACTTGTTCTTTCACTGTTTGTACCTATTTAACTAAGAGTTATTAAAAGATTGGCAAGTGACGTAACACTACTTGAGCGGTTAAAATCAATCGTAATTCCGGTTTTTATCAGCCGAGCAATCAAATTTAATGGACCACGGGCATTTCAAGTGGTAGAGGGTGCTCTAATTCAGGCTGTTAGACGTTGCTTTGCCTACGAATTGGCGAAAATCTTATAAAAACGTGCAACCACCAGACGGCCGAACGAGCTTTTCACTTTACTTTATTAAATGGCGAACTTGAAATGGATTTTTATTAGATGCAACCACAAATAGACACTCCCATTTATTTTGCTAAATTTTTATATTTTATTGGTAAAGGTACCAATGAGTCGATCTTCTGGCTGTCCTGCATAAAAATATCATTATCGTGTTAACAAGAAATCCATTCTTAATACCCCATATTCCTTTCGAATAGGTCTTAGCGAGAACCCCCAGTCTTTTCGCGCATCATTATACTTTCACTGAACGGTTGATAGTGACATTTTCAGTGTTTTGCACAGAAATAACTGTCCAAATGCGAAATTCTGACTCATCGTCGGTATTGATGAAGTTTTTATTGAAATTTATTATTCACTGTTAAGGGGAAGTAGAAATGTGATTACGGATAGTTCAAAAATTGTATAGAGTTCTCAAAAAATTGCAAGATAAAAGTTGAAACTATAGTATTGCCATTTTAGTTTTCTATTATATAAGGTCTCTCAGAATCTTCATACATCAATACATTAATTTAAATATTGTTTGTTTCGAGTCATCAATGATGGCCGGTACAATTATCAGATTTAAGTTAGAGATAACTATAATATAGTGATCTCACTAAGGAATCTCACTGTATTTTTGCTTTAAAATGATTTTCTCTATCTAAACTCGCGGAATGGTACTATCCAGTGGGATATATCACTGAAAACTAATTACATTTAAAGGAAACTTTCGTTAGGAAGGCGTGAAACAGACCTAGAAAGTTTTGGGAAACTAGAATCGAGCAGAAAGGAGCGAAACTCGGAGTCACGTAGGGCTGTTATGACTTGGCACGTGCCAAAAGTGTGATGACAGAAACCCTCAGGAATATTAAATAACACGTTAAGTTTGGAATAATATTGGTTTAAGGACAACGTACTATCGAAAATTAAGTTAAATAACAATATTTTTTTATTTTTATGTGACAAAATATAATGAACCACTAATAATTATTCATTTTATCCTTAATGGGGTCCTGGACATGCGACCGTGTCCGAATTAAAGCGTTAAATAAATTATCACCCTTCACTTCGGTGTGTATACCCCAGGAAAAGATCTGTTTCTTTTTTATGCCAACGGACTTGAATTTCCCCAGTGTTATTGAATTTTTGAGAATGCCGAATTTCAAATTGCCCCGCTAAAAATTCATGAGAACCGGGATCAAGGGGTTAGGGGGCAAAAGTACAAAAAATAAGGGGAAGTCGGAGGTGAATCGGATGTTTGCTTTTATCTAGATTAAAAATAAAATGTTTATTCGTTAAGCCGGTTTATCAGTAATGACGGAAGGTGTTCATTGCTTCTTATATTTATTTGTTTTATTTTAAATTCTTAGAGAAGTTGTTGAACAAATTTCCACAATTATTCGATAACTTTGACGCAGTGTTTGCCTCAATGGCTCGAACGTTGGCAATATCCTGTAAATGGCGACGTTGCAATTCGGCATTTTCTGGAAAACTTCTGCGTCGGACGTTCCGCTGATATATGTTGAACTGTTGCTGACAATCCCTGATGTATATGAGGATGACTCAGAGTTTCATGTGTGAACTGGAGAAGAAAAAAAGGAGAGCAGACACGGATTCTTATTTTATAGTTAAGACCATTGAATTGGCGGTTTTATGTTTTAATTTGACTTGTAAATTCATTCCATGTTAACGAATTTGGTTATTTCCCCTCTTTTGAGTACCTATCCCAAAATGTTTAAATTTCAAAGCCGAGAAATCAAGCAGACACATTTTATTCCACTCCATATGTTATCAATCTTTTAGTAAAGTACAAAAGGTAAACTATCATAAACGATCCTGGATGTGTAAGTACATAACGGATTGATTAAGCAAATCTTAAAAAACAACTATATAGCTTCGCACAAAAATTCTATGAAGAACTCCAACATATCGACAATTAAACAATAGCTCTAAATTTTCATCGAGATGGCCATTATTTTTTTCTGTTCGTTGTGGTCTTAAATTTATGTAAATTATTTTTGCTAATACATCACGCTAGGATCTTGTCGATAATCTAATCTCTCTGCGTGATACAGAAGAACGACTAAAGGGTGTCGCAGTTCCAAAATTGCTGCCATATATCTTCACTAGGACTCGGTTGGACCGCTCATGTCGTCGAAAAACCAAAATTGAAGCTAAAGTTAAAGTGATATTTCACATACGAAACTCTCGTCCCGATGATTGGTGTATGTTTTTGTCTGGAAACTTCCTACCAGCTCGCACATTTCGACTGAATACGATTTCGAATCTTTCGCAATTTTCAATTAATTTTTTTAACAAAAAAAGTTATAATTTTAAGTAATAGCAATTCATATATTTCTCTAAAAATTTTTTTGTACGTTTTGTGTCTGCAGTAATATACTTATTTATTTTTAATGATTTTTGGAACCAGAAACATTTTTTGACCTTTTAACAAGTCTTCAATAGAAGCAAAAAGCGACTTTAAGAGACAAATAAGGACAAATGACTGGATTAGAAGAAAGTGTGTGAGAAGAAGTTGAAGAAACGTAATCAAAATAGACAACAAAAACAATCCGGAATACGGGAATATATAGACAAATACATTTTTTTAACGTTCTGTGCTAGTCTTATAATTTTTAGATTGCTTCTATTCTACACCAACGTTGATTTGAATCTCGAACTTTGAGCGAGTTTTAAATATTTTATGTTTATTCCCCCATATTTTTTCATCTTTTATCTAGGTGAATTAATACTTTTTTCACGTTTACTATGCGACGCGGGTTCTCCGGTGACCTAGAAAAATGAGGTAGCAGCGAGGAAGGCGTATTATTGCCGAAAAAGAAAAATACAAAATCAGAAAATAGACCAAGTCTGTGTTTATAAATGGGAATACTCGCCTGGGTGATTGTTTACTCGGAAACGCGCATGGGAAGAGCGTTTTTCATTTCGCAGAGGAAAATCAGATGAAGTTCAGGGATAAGATTTAAGAAAATGGGCCTCAAACTACTTGGAAATTTATCGAATTTAAATAGTAAACAGCTAAAATGGAAACGTGCATCCTATAGTAATCAAAAACCTGTTAGTGACAAAATTTCAGCCCAAGCAAACAGTGAATTGGCTTCAGTTAACTACTAAATACCATGACTAGTATCGCAAATATTGATGAAGGGTGTTAGGTTGACACTTTCATGTGGATTTTTAAGTTTTGATTTACCTTAAAATTAGTTACTTTATATCGAGCAACCCATTTGCTGTGGGATAATAACACTTAATTTACCGTTTAGGAGAATATATCTGAGGAAACATAAATAAAACAAAATATTCGTGAATTACTACTAATTATTTACAATTTGTTAAGTACAATAGTAATTTGTTAATCAATAATACTTCGATAGCTTCGTATAATAATTCTCAGACCACTAATTATCTGATGTACTAACACTAATGGAAAAAATGTGTACTAGCACTACAGGTCAACAGGAGGAGACAAGCAGCAAGCAGCAACGATAAGAGGAGCACCAGTAAAGTTCAAAATAGGCAACTGGGACGTACCACTGTATGATTTCATTGCAAGTAAACTCCAAGGGGCAGCATACTATACTTAAAAGTAAAAGTAAGAAGGACTAAAATAAAAGGATTCTAATGTCCGCTAGAGAAAGCGCGGAAAGAGGAATGTCAACTTTGACATAATTTTTCGCATTGAACTAAGTACAGCCAATTTCCTTATTTCAGGGCTCATGTAATCTGCTTAATCTATAACTAAATTAATTATTTCAATTCTTACTTTATGGAAATTATTCGTTATTATGTGGTCCTCCCCCGTTAGATTCGGTAATTATTTAATATGTATGCCGACGGATAGGACGTCGGGCTCAGAAAAAAGATGAACAACGAAGAATACTGAAATAAAGACTTAGCTCAGCTTCTAATAATAATAACAATAACAAACTGTAAACAAATACGTAAAATATTATATTTGGGTCAACATACACCATTTTTTTGACTAACTAAAATGACAGAAAATTTAAAAATTATGTTATTTTCTTTATACCAAGTTTACTTTATATATTTCAAAGCATCAATAAGTTACGATTTTATGAGTTGGAAAAAAACTATCAACAAACCAGAATCATATTAATTTGTCTACGTAATAAATACTTACTAAATACGTTCCAGGACCAGGGAAATTGTCCTTAGAATCAGGAAATCGCTTTGCTTGAGGTAAATAGAATCCTTTGGAAGGTAAAGGTACTGTATTGCAGTATTTAGTTGAAGCTAAAACACAAAAAATATAACTAGAGATAACGAAACAGCAATTAGAATTAAATATATATCTACCTTTTTACAAAAAAAAATTTCTAGGATTTTATTGTGAAAACGAGAGTTTGTTGCCTTACGTGGTGTATTAATGTAGTCGAAAAAACCTTTCCTTTTGCTTGTCATATTAAAAGGTGGATTTACAGCGTTTCTAGATTTCTTATCAAAAAGGAATTCATACGCTTTCGAAACGTTTAAGTAATCTGTTTTCTGAAAATAAAAAAAAAAGAAAAGTTTACATTTTTTTTATAAATATATATTTATTCTATTCTATAAGTTTTAAATTAAGTATAATTGTAAATTTCAGAATTTAAAAAAGTCAAGCCAAGTTCAGTAGGAAACATTCGTAGTGTTAATAATCCAAATATCTAGTTAGAATGCAGACTTTTAAACGCCAGTTATAAACTATTTTAGAAAAAATATGACATGAAGAAGTAGGATATGGTTCACATTTTATTAATGTTGGAACGTAGTGTACAGTCCATTAACAACGGTGGAATAGTCAATGAAGTATGAACATCGACCAAACATAATGACTTCATTATATAAACACGTGCTCCTTTGAAAGCGGAGGAATAAGGTAACACCATAACCATAGGGAAACGCTCGTGTTGGTCGAGATTGAACGGGGATACTTAATGTTAATGTTAATAAACACACATGTCAGTGTGGAAGTGACAGGTCATCATAGTCAGTTTCGATTTAATAAACACGATATCTCTGCCATTGTCTTGTTCAGCGGTGCGAGATATAGGAGGGGCAGAGCAGGGCATTTTTTTTCTAATTTTCATTGTAAATGTATGTCGACCAAAAAAAAATCAGCAGACAAAATAAGATTAAATGTTAAATATTTAACTAAAATTGACTAGCTCGACACCCACATTTTGTGACGTGAAATTCCAGTTTTAGGTCATCAATTTTCATTAACTACGACTGCAAAAATCTAAGACAGTTCCAACTTTCTGGTAACTTTGAAGTTTTCAAATAAATACCGAACTAAACGAAGAGAGGGAACAGATATCCCTTAACGGTGTCGATAGAGCAGTGGCACTTCCTATAGAATTTCGGCCAATATTCCAGTGATTAAGATAAATGAAGTTTTCTATTTAACGATAGCAACAAACAATGCGATAATTGATCGAAATTTGGAGATTATTGAATGCGTTCTGCGATTAGGAAACCAGTAGAGTTTTTAAACGTATTTTATTGAAATTGTTTTTAGTATAGTAGTGTTTACGAATGTTTCCAGTTATAATTACATTCTATTAATAAGTCACCCAATTATATTACGCACGCAGTGTTTTTCAAATAATTTAACCGGGGCCTTGTAGGGCACTCGTCTGGCGAGCCCTTCAAGAGCACACACACATGACAAAGCTGAAAATCGAAAGGCTTCCAGAAAATTGAAAACCATAAACGAGAATTAACAGAAAAGCGACATCCAAGTTATTAGTCGGGTGGATTAAAGCGTACTTTTCTACACTGAACGCCATCGAATTTACGAAAGTGCTAATTTTGCAGGAATTCTAAAATTTGTTTAAATATGCCAGTATTTCATTCAAAGTAGTATTCACCGGTTTTGCTCAAAGTTTCATCAGAAAATAAAAAGACAAATATCTTCCTCAATACCAAGAGGTTTCTTTAAAAAGTTTTAACAACTCTATAGAACATTCTTTAACCTTAAATACGTTATATACAAGCCATAAATATTATTCAAATGCGCTAATACAAGTGCTTATGGGCTGTGTAGCTCTCAAAAACATTTGTATATATCTATGTAGCTTATTCGTGTACTCTATAGATATTTACATAACTTTAAGAAGACTGACAAAATCCATAAAAATGGTTCCCGAACACCCAGAAATTTTAGACTAAAAAGTTCTCTAATTGTGAAGCCAACACATAATTTATTACTAGACACAAACATTTTAAGCACGAGCTCTAAGAAAATCCAGCCACAATGGTTTCGAGACGTTTATTCGTAACTTATTCTTGGTTGTTTACTTTTATCAGTTTACATTAGTTTTTCGCTAAGGTCCTGTACTATGGACCAAATCCCAATTGGAAGTGAGGCAGGGAGAAAACGGGAGGTAAATAGAGAACGGTTAGAGTGTAACATGTATCCCGATCAAAAAGCCTTGTCGCAGAACAATCAAGGCCGAAACAATAAATTTCAATTAACAACCCGTCTCTATGCCAAACACTGTCACTTAGCTACTTGTTTATTATTTACGCCTTTGGCATTGGTTCCGACACTCGCACACAGGAATTTTACTTAAAAGGGGTGTCGCGAAATCGAGAAATCACTTAGGGTAGCGAAAGGAGAGATTTAAAGAGGGTTACCACTTAGATGTATTTAGTTTAAGATATCCTTAACCGCAACACTTTTATGAAACGGGTCTCAAACACTACCTAAGAAATGTTTCAAACTTCTTTTATCTTAGACAATGCATTGAAATTGAGTTCTTTTGTGAGGAAATGCCATTTCCAAGAATGCTTACTATCTTTTAAATTTTCATTTAATAGCTTCGTTTTAAATCTAATTTGCTATTTGTACAAGTTTTATATTAAATATATGAAATAATTTCATTGTTTCAAAAATGGAGGACTTTTGAAGTAGAATAACATTATTGTAACCGCCACAGGGAATAAAACATGGTAGTTAGTATCTTCTATTCTATTTAATGGTCCAGAAAAAAGAGATATATTAACTGATATATTAACAGTAATAATAGTAATTTCACATTATTTTGATAAAAATAATTAAGTTATATAATCTAGCAATGAGGCTTGCAGAGACCGAACGAATCAACATTTTAATTGTGATTGATTGTGGAAATAAAGTGAATAGTCAAACAATTAGTAAAACGTTTCGAGAAACGGATCGTGTTAAAGATTTTGTCAAAATTGCTGGAAAAGCAATTCCCGAAACCAAAAAATTTGATGTGGTACCTGCGTTCTAAGAAAAATCACATACCCTCTAGAGGTAAATCGCACTGGATAATACTTTACATCTTTCGGGTGCTAAACAAATGACATCCTTCCAAAGTAAATCTTGTCCAAGAGCTGTTAGAAGATGACTTTTATAGATGATGCTGATTTTATGCTCAACGGTCACGTAAGCCACCAAATGTATCGACACTGCACAATTAAAAACCCACACGTGAATGTTTGGACAAAAATTATAAACAGTCAGATTTTAGGGTCGCACTTTTTTGAATGAACGAGTCTCCGATATCTGATTTTCTCAAGTACGCCGTTTATAATGTTTTCCGAGGCAGGTGTATAGGGAGGATTGGATCGATCAAATGGCCACCAAGATCTTCAACTTTAATACGGTTAGACTTTGTTTATAAAAATTCCGAAAGTCATCAGTTTTACATTTATTATAATTTCGTTAAATTTTATTAAATAAACGGTTTTGTTTAATTCTGTAGGAAACAAATTTTGCGGTAATTATACCGTTGAATAGACTAAACCTTTCAAATGAGATGTAACGTGAACTTTGTATTTAAATAAAATGTCAATTACCTTGAACAGAATGAGAGGGTCATTCAAAAATTGAAGTTTACGTGTTTTATTTAATATTTTATTATAAAGTCGTCTATATTTTGAAATAATGAACTTATTCCATACATTTGTATCGTACTGTATGATCTCATAAAAAAAAAAATTAGAAATGCCCATCCTAACATCTAATTACTACAGTTTTTGTGGAATTGCCCTTTCAATTATTAGTTCTTTCAAAAACAGAAAACCCAGTGGGCGTTCGACAAATAGAAGTTGTTCCCTCAAAAACCTTTCGACCCGTGTTCGTCGTGGGAAAAAACAATAAATTCATACCGGCGTCCATAGGGGCTATGAAAATACCTTTATTTACCTTTTTCCAGACTTAGAACTACATAAAGGAGGTACGCGTATTAGTTTCTAGGGGAAACTGAGGTACATAAAAACCACCATAATACTTTCTATGAAGATAATTTCTTCATTAAAACTACAGAATGATCTTAAAATATGTAGACTCAGTTTATTCTTATTAAATTTTATGTACACTCCTTTTGATTGGACCATTCACTAACTCGAGAGGATCTTAAACATACCATGTAGCAGAATTTTTTTAGCAATAATTCAACCACTACAACAGTCTTACATAAAAAACAATTACCTTTTCAATATGTAATGGACAATAAGCAAAACACAAAAATGATTAGAATTGTTTACGAGAAAGACGCATACACAATTCTAATCATCTTATTTTATATAAAAGGGGGAGGGAGAGTCAAGCCACTGGTAAATGAAAAAATATGTCAAGCCAAATTTGCTTAAAGCTTACTAACGATAGAACGTTCTCGTGGCCATCTTTTCGTTTTGGAAAGAAAAACGCTGGTCAACTTCCTTTTACTTTTATTTTTATCCTCAGGATATAGTGTATAATCTCCCGGTCCGGGTCCGTCGGAGCTTTCCATTGTCACTCTTTTGGCTCCCTTACCAAAGGGGGGCTGATGAGAAGAGTAGTACTTGCTTTTTGACAACTTTTCGGTCAAAGGGCTTGGAATCTCGTATTCCCCGGGACCTGAAATATGGCCAAATAAAGGACTTCATCAGGTCCGTAAGTTTTTAAATATGCCAAAAGATATTCTTCTTACCGCAAAGACCGACGGATTTATCTGGTGTAAATCTTTCTGCAGCCTGTGAAAAAGGAACGTTTAATTTGCTCACCGGGTATTTTTTTACTTCTATGTTATAATCTGTGGGCCCGGGACTTTTCGACACCTCTTCTTTGAACCTTTTAGCACCCGTTACCAGAGGAATTGGGCAAATTGGGGGACAAGGGCTACAAATCGGTTTCGCAATATCGTAGTCACCGGGTCCAGGAAATCCCTAAAGAAGAATACAAGTTTTTAAAAGCCGGAAATTATTTGAGCTTTGTAAACCAACATTAAATAATACATTCATTTCCTGCTTTTCCAAAAATCTAGGAATGAAGGTCATGAGTCGTGCCATAGCGCGAACTTCCTCTCCTTTTGGGTCCCTGTGAAAATCCAAATCGCCTCTGTCGTAATCTGCGGGTCCGGGAGCACCAGGGTTGATACCGTAGCAATCCCCTCTCGGAGCTTTTGCAAATTTGATGCCTTTGTACTTCTGGTCATATATACTTTTCTGAAAATAAAAAAAATGAATAAATGCAGAAACAGAGGAGAACCCCGCTGATAGCAAAAATAAGGAGATAAACCAACAGAATCAAAAATCAGAAGCAAATTAAAACAAACACCAATTATGTAGCAATTTAAACAAGGACAATTAAACTGGTACAAAATAACAAATGCATAAAGTGTTTTATATACGAGTATAATACCTGGCCATATCATAATTTATGAAATATCCTGTATATTATTAATTTTCGCTTTTCCAATTTTAACAATGTATGGTTGAGAACGATTATTTAAACTACCGAGCTAATCACGGAGTATATAAAAATATAAAAATACACAGCCCATTAAAAAATAATCACCTATCTTGTTACGCTTGTCAATTTTCTAGATATTTCTTCTATCTTATCAGATTTAGAAAGATACAAAACCTTTATTCAAGTATACGCTCAAAAGTTTGCCTAAATTTTTTAAACATTCGTTCTGGCCATCTAATTGGTAGTAGCATGGGCTATTGTTTCTGTGTTTAGGGATATTTTAATAGTCTTTAGAGGATTTGAATTCACTCGGGGAATATATTTACAACTCACCCAACATCCTCAGAAACGATTGGACTTAGTCTTCTGCTATAATTCTATTCATACTATAACTGTTTCATTTTTTTTTTGTGAACTGACTAATGTAGATCACTTTCACCATTGTGATTAGTACTAATTGGATAGCATTAATTGTCATCGAAATACTGATACCAAAGATAAAATAATATTCTTAATTCAAGTTAGTTTTTAATTGTATCCAATTTTGCGAGAGTCTAATTTGCGAGGAGGTTTGTAACAAATGCAAATAAAATAATCACCCTTTATAATCCGTTTTAGATCTGAAGGTGTTTCATTTAAATTAAAAAAATCCAAACTGATATAAGCATAAACCTTTTAAGTACCTCTGAAGTCACCGGACTCCGGAGTGTAAGTGGATCGATCACTTTGTATACATGATAATTGATAGGTGAAACCAATGGTGAAACTATTATTTGTACATATTTGGTTGTATGCTGGCATCTATTGACGTGAAATGAATGGACCCTAATTTCAAAGATTTAAGATTTCTTTATATATTTAATAATACGTTTTAATATAATAGCAGCTTTAATTCCACAGATGGCTTAATAATACCTTCCAGTTAGGCAGCCCGTAATACAATCATATATAAAGCCGTAAATTGGATAACATTGCCCATTAGTTAGACAACCTATAATGTCTGTTCGCGCTGGTGGTTTCCATCAATATCAAATAACTATAAATTAAATACGATTTTTTAACGACGATGAAATTTAAAATAGAAAAAAAAATTATTAAATATTTTATCAACTGAAATACATTGATAAGCTGAATATTTCTTGATTCTTATTATTATTTATTTTAGTGATTATCACAAGTAGTACAGATATGATCCCATTGTTACTTTTATCAATCTTTAAAACGTTTATATATATTTTTAATAAAAATTTAATGATTTAATACAAAATAGATATTAGTGCGACAATTTCAATATCTAGATTCTTCTCTATCGAGTCTTTAAAGCAAATGCTTAGTCCCCCAAACTACAACATTTAGACTATACTTACTTTCATATTGGCTCCATATTTAGCTGGCCCTCCTGTTCTATCAATGTCTTCGGGAGGAACTGGGATAAGTCCCTCTTTCTCATCAAAATAATAACCATGTTTCTGCAGTTCAGTCGGTACAGACGGTCCTGAACCAACAACACTGTACGGCACTCTGCAAACGTACAATTTGCTCAGAATTTTCTTATCTAAAACGAGATTCGAATGGCTTTAGAAAAGTTACGGGGTTTTTCTTGTGTAAATGATTTACTCTTTTATTACCTTTGTTATCGAAAGCCCTAGGACATCCAGGGCCTTTGACCGTGTACTTCGTTGGAGAAGACCCTTCTGTGTCGTCGTGCAACTTTCTAGGAGCCCTGTTGCTTGGTGAGGTGCCCAACTAGAACAAAAGATAAATGCATTAGTCCACCTACAGTAAGATTTGGATTTACCGATCTGTCTTTCATGTCATCTCGAGCGCCATAAATTAGACTTTTGCAGTAACTTTGGTTTAGGAATGATACATCTAATTTGGAGGACTTCAGAAACGGTGCTTTGTGTTCTAAAAAATACAAAATGTCTCATAACTTGGTACTCGTTTTTATAGAAACCTAAATATTTTATGAGGTGCTAAAGGAAATTAAAAATTAAGATCTAAGTCGCAATAAAAACGATATTAATACGTTCAATATGTATCTTAGTTATAGAAATCTAGAAGAATCGACTTTACTAATTCTGGAAAAGGGGACGTTAATTAATTGTATTAAATATTTTAATGAGTTTTTATCTACGTTAATAAGTGGTTTAAAAATGTTGATTATTAATGTTTCAGATAAAACCTGTTTAGAGCTAACACTAATATTAACGTTTTAAAAATCTTTATTGCTTAGACACGCAAATACTTATGAATATCGCAATCTCCCAAAATGATGAAAAAATAGAAGAATAAATAAAGCTAATACAGCAGTAGGTATCCATCAAGGTTTCAAATATTATATTCGATATATTATCAATGCTATCAAATGATTGATTATAAGATTGGTTGTCGTTTGCAGTAATTTCAAATTGCTTTTAGCATATTTTTTCGAAATTACGGCACAATTATATATAATTTTTGCCGTACCCTAAAAATATTTTTAGTATACTTCGAATCGGTGCTCATAATTATGAAAGCTTACGGAATAATGATTTATCTACGGCATGGGTGTAGGTTGTGGGGCCAACGAAATCGCAATAAGGTGTCTTATGGGGTACGCCGAATCTCGGGGTTTTACTAAGCATCTTTACACTTTTTTCTTTCGATACGGAACTATATTTGTAGTGACCATCAATGGGCCGGTCAACAGAGTGACGTTGACAGACGATGTCTCTTTACATGAGATTTTTTGCATGACGTTATATACGAATAATATGGGTCGTAATCATTTTTATTCTCGTAGGATATTAAAATTACTTTTTCTATCTTAATGTAACTTTCTATACTCCACCGTTCAATATTTTTATATATTAAAATTTACAGGCAAATGTATACGCTAACGATAAAAAAACAGGGTATTTCTTTTCAAAGTTACCTTCTTGAATGGATATCGTGTTAAAATGTGACTCGTCCAAATCTTAGAATGGTCGGAGCGAATGGTTTTTTTGTTTTTATCATTTTATACACAAAAATTTATAATCCAAAATTATTTTTTTAATAATGTATAAACTTATGTTTTACATTTTTTATACAACCGCTTTGATTGATAAAAGAAGATAAAAATAGATTATTCCGAATTTTACACGATTAATGAATTAAGAATATGGGATTTATAAGATTGATTTCTTTATTAAAATTATGATTATAAATACACCTTTATCAGTGATGATTCATTATGAGATCAGAAATTTGAATTTTCGATTAAAGCAAACTAGACGATTTTTAAATTATTGATGAAGACAATTTATGTCTGTAAATATATGGTATAAAATTTTAATAACCCAATCATTTTGATATCTCAGTATTGTTCTAAATCATAAAAAAATCGATCCACCGTAAATTTCAATGTATTTAAAATTTTATTCATATAAAGTATATTAAAAAAATATCTATAATTCAAGCTAATTTTGAGTGTCGTTTTTCTCTTTATATAATAATTCATCGACTATTTCCTTTTTCCCCACAGGCACCCTCGGCGACAGATGCGTCATACTGGCCCACTGCCCATCGCAAAGGTTATCAAAGGTCATGTCCTTGATGAGGCCTCCTCCAAGGTCTCCGGGTCCTCTACAAGAAGGCTGAGAATCCCACAATTTGTTCGTGTTCTTGTCCATCCATCTAAAACACAAACAACTAGAAGAATGTAATTTGAGTTGAATTAATACTCGACGTTTCGCCACATTTGCAAGTGACTTCTCAGGAATTTTTTCTGTCACTTACATTGCCAGGTATAAAATCTTACAGTCGCAGTGCCATGGGTTCTTGGCTAATTTAATAGAAACTAGTCGTGTCAAAAAGTCTAAACATTTTGGCGGTAAAAAATGAAACTTGTTGCTGTCCAATAGTCTGAAAAATAAGGGAAAGTAATTCGACCTCGATAAATAATTTTTTCTATTTACAATTTTTGCAAATTGGGCGTGTAATAAAATAACTCAGGATGTATCCCCTTAAGAATGTTATTATTGATCAATAGCGATGTTAGTCCCATTAAACCGTTGAAGGTTCGTTCTTTAAGTTCTTCCAAGATATTAGAAAATAAAAATAATTTTTCTAAATTTCTGTTTTCCACGAAAGCGTTCTCTGGTAGCTCGTTTATGAAGTTTTGGCCAAGATGTAGCTCCACCAAGTTGGGCAACATTTTAAAATCATTAGTACTAATCTAAGAAATAATATAGTTTCAAAAATTAACGAAGGTTTTTGTGTTAAAATATATTACTTGTGCTAGCTTGTTGTTTGTCAGTTGTAATACTTGAAGACTTTTTACTTTATCAAAAATATTTGGAGAAATGTATGACATTTGGTTCTTTCTTAAATTTAATTCTTCTAAATTGATAAGGTTATTAAAAATGCCTTAAAAGATATAAACATTCAGCTGTAAATAGAAATTTTTAAAGTTGTCTGTCTGCCTACCTGTGGCCAACAAAGTAATATTATTTTCAGCTAAAAATAATCTTCTTAGTGCTTTCAAATCGGCAAAAGCAAACTTCGGTATAGTTTCTAATAGATTATTACTTAAATCCAAGTCCTCCAATAACTCTAATTTATTAAACAATGTTTCCGGAATATTTTTAATTCTGTTTCTCGAAAAATGTAATAAAATCAGATTCTGATTTCCTCTGAATAATTTTGAAGGTAAATTTTTTAACAAATTATCAGAAGCGTCGAAAGTTTGCAAATTTCTGAGGTGTACGAGTATATCCGGGGAAAGATCTTCTAACTGATTTTTGTGTAATCGTCTGGAAAAAATATAAAATCAATAAACTCAAAAAAAAAATTCCTTAGTTGCATTTCTGTAATCGATCTTTTAGTCATAGCACTTACAAATACTTTAAGCTATCTAAGTGTTGAAAAATATTTCCAGGTAGATGGTCTATTTTATTATCGAATAAGTCCAGTTCTGTTAAATGGGACATTGACTTGAATACGTTCTTATTCAAAGTTGTTAATAAATTTATTCCTAAATCACTGAAAGAAAGTATCGTTTACAAAGAATTGGGTTTTATAAAATTAAAGTTAAAGTAGCAAATAAAGTAATTTTCGCTTACATCGACATGACATCTAGCGGTACAATTTGCTCAGTAGGAATTGCAGATAACTCGTTTTGCCAGCAGGTAACGCTTTTTGTTTCGGGTTTACACTTACATGGGCCCTTCCCGCACTCAATCCATCTTTCGTTTGACCTTGACATATCCCAAACTAAAAAAATAGTGACGAGAGCGTCATAGATTTTTGATTTTGTAAAATGTTGCCGTATATGACATATTAAGTCTAATCGCTTCCACATACCTGGTTGTTCTAAAGATCTCACTCTCCTCTCCAACTGTGACAAGTATTCATCGTCTCCATCTTTTTCCAAACTATCAGAAAATTCTTTCAAGTTCATCTCGCTCCTTACCAACGCTTCACAAGCATTAATTTCGCAAATTTCCTTCTCTCCTTCAACCGCGAAATAGAAAATAACAAAATATATGAATTGAAAAAGATTCATTTTAGTTTGTTTACGGATGTATTTGAAGGCCCACTGACATTGCTAATGCGGAATGGTCAATTGCTTTATTAAATAATGTTGCTATTTAAGCGTAAAATCTGCTTCCTAGAGTCGTACATTCATATTAGGTTTGTGATATTATTTGGCTACAGCTTTATCACATTACAGGGGAAAGTGGGAATATACAGATTTGGAAAAAACAATCTATATTTCCAACAACCCTATACTCTATAGATTTTATAGAGATCCTATCTTCTTTTCAGTATTTATAGAGAGGATTATTTTAATTTTAATTTAAAACGACTATAAAGATTTTATTTAATACGATTCGTAACAATTGGTGGCTGCAATAATGCCACTTCTTGTCTTATTGTACTTAGGAACGTATACACAAATTAGTACTATTGTATTATTTTATGTCGAGCAGAAGCATGTGAGTTCTTATTATAGAATTGTTTGGCAAATGCCAAGCATAGAGAATTATCAACCAATGACGGTACCATATTAATAAAGAAAATTAACACTTACCACATTTATGTACTTTCAGAAGATCAGTTCTGATTTTGGAGAACATACAGTATAGGGATATACTTATGATTAGGATACAATCGGTATACGGACAAGCCGTACTTTTCTAAAGTAATTATTCGAGAGATGAATATGATAAAATTAACAATAAAATATGAAAAAGCAAATTAATTAACAAAGGTAAAATGAAATTAAATGAATCATTAATAATCAATTTCTGTTATTATTATATAACTAATTTACCAAAAAGAATAACGTACAGAGATAGAAATCACGCAAACAAGAGTTTCTTTGAAACAAAGATTAAACTGTTTTCAAAATACACTTTTGACCTGGATCTTTCTATTTTTTGTGCTAATTCTTTACATGCTCGGACACTTTGTATTATAATTTAGTAAAGATTTATGTTT
The DNA here is from genome assembly GCA_951812935.1 of Hermaeophaga mercurialis. NCBI lineage: Eukaryota > Metazoa > Arthropoda > Insecta > Coleoptera > Chrysomelidae > Hermaeophaga > Hermaeophaga mercurialis. The sequence goes on from OX638358.1 coordinate 57,943,861, forward strand.
TTAAGACGCTGTCGAACTATAAAATTTGCACATTTGAAAGTAACTCTAAATACTTTATTAAGACATTCTAGATTTTAATGGTTTCCCCCTGTATCACGTACAATTGCATAGAAAAACAGGAATCGTTAGATGTACCGTTTATCAAAAATCAATTATAATTTATCAGCAAGCCAAAACTTCATCAACGATAAATAATCTAAAATTGATCGCAAACTTCAATATCTATAATGATAAAAGGATTTCAAGTGACTTAAAACACAATACACAGATTCAGTCCTTTATTCGCAGTTCATTGAAAATAAAATGTTATTGATAGAGTAAAAAAAACAATGATGTGTGTTAAAGTGATAATATTTCTTAGTTCCCTGCTTGTTGAACTTGCGGTCTCCCAAAATTGTAAGTAAAATTATAGGATCAAAATCTGGTTAACCAACTGGCCACGTAAACAAATTCATTGTTCACTATCTACGATTTCCTTGAAAGTGACGTTAGTCCTTGACTTGTGCATTTACTACTATTTTGGTATATTTTTTATGTATATTTTCAGTTCAGTAATACGCCAAAAAAATGTATCATTTTACAGCCAATTCACTTTAACTGTGCTATTATTTTACAGTATACGGATAAGATCTAATTAGAGACATTTATAAAGAAAATAAAAATATTGCACTGTTATATATATGATTATAGAAGAAATTACATTGATTAACGTATTTTTAGTAAGTCATTGTGATATAGAAGGTATAAATGACGTTGCATGGGACTACAGTACTAAAAAGGATTTTAACGACAACCAAGTTAAAGAACAGATTTTTGTTAGCAAGTATACAGGAAATATAGGTATGTATATAAAAATTAGAATAATTAAAAATGATAAAAACACAAAATTGCGCTCTATACAAACATTATGAATAATAACAATTTCAGTTTAAAAAAGTGAACTGGGTATGTTTACTTTTCTTTATTTATTTATTGATATCCCTAGAAACAGAAGTTTATGAGAGGGATACTTATTGATCTAATGAAACATAATATATTTTATAACAATAAAAAATTCATTAATTTTATTTTTTGAAATTAATTTATTACTTGAAATTTACTTTAAGTGAGTTTTAAAGTTTTATGTATTCTGTATCTATCTTTTATTTCTTTCGGCATTGAATTATAAAGCAAAATTTCTTTGTCTGGTATTATGAGTACAACATTCATTAATTGGTTTAAAACTTTAAGATTTGTACTTTTTAATATAAATTGGATTAATAAAATAAAATGAGATATTTTGTAATGATATCATGAATTTAAATTTAATAATTTATCTGATTTATATAAATTTACATTATCTTCCATTCTTAAAAGATGTAAAATACGTTTGAATGCTTTATTATTTTTTTAAAGGTTCCAAAATTGATTTTCGAACATGATCCTCAGATTAAGATTAAATACAATTTATTTATGTAGCTTCTAATTTTATATGAAACTCATACTACTATTGAGAATATTTTTTTTTTCCTTGAAAAGTTCGATATGTTTTTTCCGTAAAGTTTTCATTTATAGATAATATTATATAGACAAATAAGAGTGTAGACGTGTTATTATATTATTATTATTTATATTTTTATATTAAATAATTAATTTTTGTTTTACTGGCATAAAAGATTATTTGTTATAGTTCAACGTTTAACTCATAGTGACTTAAGTAATTTTTGAACTATTTAAATATAGTACCTCTAATGCCAATAATCCATAATTTTATAAGTAAAATATTGTAATTTGCAGTATTGAATGCTTTACACGAGTCGAAGTAGACTAAAGTGCAATTCTTTATTATTATCTATTGTTTGATATCCCTGGTTTTGAGAAAGGCATATTGTTTTTTCAAAAAATCAACAATTCTGCTAATTTTCATTTTCCTTAATAATTTTAGAGAACCAACACAGAAAGTCGTTAATAATTTATGTAATTCTTTTTATCATTTTTAAAAATTGGATGAATTGGAAATTTATATTTTCAATTTTCGGTAAACACTTTCAACAATTTTAAATTAAATGTTGTTAAAGCCCGTAACGTTTTTAAAGTAACTTCTTCTCATTCTTTATTATTTGCAGAAGTTAGGAAAAATGATTTGTTACATTGTTTTTTATTTTATGTTTTTTTTTCGCCACAATTTATAATAAATTTAACTAAATAGTTATATACAGTACATAAAATATGGAATAAATTAATTTTATGCTAAACAAACAATTTTGAGAAAAAATCCTGAGACAGGTCGGTTTTTGATTTTAATTTAATGTATTTTTACATAATAACGAAATGTACAGGATAAACCATTGGTGACTAACGATATCATCGACAATTTTTTTAAATGGCACATCCTGTATATTTTATTTTTTTTTATTGCAAATTTCAAGACGATTCCAAAAATATACATACTTGTGTTCGGTAATTAAAAGTTTTGAAGATACAATAACTTTAAAATCTGTATTTTTGAAGACCTTTAATTAAATTAAAATAACAAAATTATAAAACAGTAACAATAAATTACAGTAAGTGTTGGAATTGTCTTCCTTCTTGTGCTTGACAGTGGCCTAAGCGATCAATAAATTCCTGCTGAACTTTAATAATGGTTTCCTGCGAAATGTTATTTATTTCTTGCCTTATTCTATCTTTTAAATAATTTATGTCGTCGGGTTTACTTTTATACATAACGTTTTTTAGATGACTCCACAAAAAGAGATGAGCGTGAGATCCGGTGACCTTGGTGGCCACTCAATGGGACCTCGTCTACCACCGATTCTCTTATTGGGGAAAACTTCGTCAAGATACGTTCGAACGGCGGCTGCATAATGTGGCGACGCCCCATTTTGTTGATACCACAGACTTTCATCGATATTTCCGGGTCGTCATCTGATAATTCTTGTACAAAGTGCACCTTAAAGGGATGCGACTTTTCATCTTTTAATACTTTATGAATAGTATTAATCATGTTCTCGACTAACTTGCCGAACGCTGTTGTGTGGATTTTCTTCCATAGCCAATAAAACGTTTAATTTAATATCCTCGGCAAGTGCTGGACGGTCTGATTTAGGTAAATCTTCTACGGTACCAAACTCCCTAAATTTGTTTTCAATTTTGCTCATTGTTGACTGACTTAAGGTTGTTCTGGATATTTATTATTAAATATAGCACATACCTCTTGTTGAGTTCGCATCTTATCGCCACAATCGTCTTGAAATTTGCAATCTAAAAAAATAAAATATACAGGGTGTGCCATTTAAAAAAATTGTCGATGACATCGTTGCCCACAAATGGTTTACCCTGGATATTTCATTGTTATGTAAAAATACATTAAATTAAAATCAAAATTGTTTGTTTAGCTTAAAATGAATTTATTCCATACTTTTTGTAAACACTATATATATATATATATATTTTTTTTTTATTATTTTTAATTTTGAATAAAGTCAATCTCAATGTAAATCCACTTCTTTTCCAGCTAATTTAAGTTGGACTTGTTCTACAAATGTTAGTACGTGTGACCAGTATATAAATTTTTCAACAAATGATACGCATTTCTATATGGAAACCACAGAAAAGTTTAGAAATTTCGACGTAGACATGTTACATTTACAAGACGAATCCAAGAATAAATTTACAATAACTTGCTCGATGAATTGTCAAGATCCAAAACAATTAAGTAGCGTGGTAAGTAAATAGTAAGAGATTATATTTTCTTCATTTACCTTTTCGACTTTGCTATTATCCTTACGCCTTCCATGGATTGTTTTCTACCGATTTTCATTTTCCACTAAACTGATCTTGCGTTATTTATTCCATATTCTTTTATAGTTTTTTTGTATTGCTATAACTTATGTTTTGTAGGCACATTTTTCACTTTTGACCCCGCCTTTGGAAATGAGCCATAGATACTTTTAAAGATCCGTAATTTCAGAAGAAAAAATTGTTAAAAAATCGTCCATTATTTTTCTCTAGTACTGTTCCAAGTATTTTTTTTTCAGATCTTCCTAAGTACGGTTAGTGACTACAATGAACACCCGCCAGAATTTAGTGAAGGTGATCGAACGTACAAGGTGGCTTCTCCGATTATGCCAAAAACGGATTTTTCTTTTTACGGTGCGTCTATAACAGCAACAGATATGGACTTCAGTAATACAGAGATAAAATTCTTTGTGGATCCACCTGATTTTGACGTAATCAGTACTGTAAATACATCTACAATACCTGCAACTTTCACAGCAAACTTCAGAGCAAAAGAAATTAAACAAATAATGGATCCAGTCAAGTACACTATCATGGCTATAGTAAGTTTTTTTCATGTTGGACATACGTATATTCTAATACATTTCTTCTGTCACTGTATACTTTAAAGTATTAATTGTTACAGGACTCGGGAACACTTCCAGGTCCCAAAAATAGTACTATTGAAATAACTCTAACTTTAGATGAAAGTTCAACATTAGAAACACCCACCTTTGTCTACACTGGAGATTCTTTGTTTTATTCATTTCAATATGAGAAAAACGACACATTGACACCTCTTGGAGGAGAGATTACTCTAAAAACTAATAAACCATCTCAGGTCAAAAATGTTAAACTAGAAGGCGGTAAGTCTTTGGGATATTTTTTATTTACAACACTAAAAGCTTATTCATTAATTTTGATTTGAACTTATTACAAAATCTAACTTTCGTGGACTTCGAAAATCTTGTAATGCTTTTATGACAACAGAGTTTAAAAAAATTCCTTATTGCAATTTAGAGTTAGAGAGTACAGGTTTTAATTATAGATCAAGTGATTATGAAATATAACTTTTTAGATTTAGCAGACCACTTCACGGCAACCTACAACCCAAGTTCATCTCAAATAACGTTGTCGGTGCAAAATAAAGTGGATAATCCTGTTTCTTCCTATAATGTTCTCAATTTAAATTTGGAAACCGATTATGTAGCTTCTACTCCGGTAATTATTTACTTTCCTGATGCTCCTGATTCTACACCGAAATTCAGCCAGCATTTTTATACCGCAAAGTACAATGATATTAGCAACACGGTAACTTTGGACCAAGAAATTAAAATCCTTTCAAGTGGTAAAGATGATCCAGTAGTAGATATTAGTGGAGGTAAGTGCTATTTTTTGATTAAATGAAGATTCTATTTATAAATATTTACTTTCCTTGAATCTATAAACGATTTTTGATGGAAACTTCCAAAACAAAATATTTTATTATTTCTACTTATTTATATTTTATATATATAATACCCCTTATGGTGAACATTAAAAAAAACACCGTTTTTTCTTATAGACCTCTCCAATCATTTTATTGTGTCCTTGAGTAGTGACAAAAAAACATATGACATAATTGTAAAGACACCCTTAACAACTGATGAAATAAATTCTGTGGAATATTTAAAATTGACCATTGAAGCTACAGTTGATTCAAAATCTGATACCTCTGGTGTGATCATTACTTTGCCTAGTCACAATATTCAATTTACTGAAATATTATATTCGGCAACATATAACGATAATAATACAGTAAATGTCGACAAAGATCATCCTATTGCTTTTACATCTGATGTAACAGCCGCCACCGTTAATGTAGACGACAGTAAGTAATATCTTTTAGTAACCGTAACTCTTGTTATATATACATTTGTTTTCTTTTAGAATACTCAACATATTTTAAAGTGAGTGTTACAAAAAATAATTGCGTCTTAAGTGTAGAGAATCCATTACCAGCAAATGTTTTAAACTCTCAAGCTGAAATTGCATTAACTATAACAGCTTCAGATAAATACAAAAGCCAAGCACGAGCCGTCGTAAAAATATCTCTACCTATTGAAGAGTCTTTAAAAGCTCCAAAGTTTTCAGATTCTTACTATGTAGTTCAGTACAACGAAGGTGACACTGGCTATTTGGATTTTAATAAAAGCCTAGCTTTTGATAACGTCGATGATCCCACTAAAGTACACATTGTGTTAAGCAGTAAGTAGAATACACAACACGACACACACAACACAAATGACACACTCATTTCATAACACAAATTCTAAATACGACATATTGTGAAACCGTCGAAACACAATTAAATAACACCCTTGATGATAAATCCAAACACGGTGCAAAAATGCACTTATTAGTGAACACGAAAGAAGAAATACAACACTATAAAAAAACCTACTACTACACAAATACTGCTTAAATTCAAATACAATATTCTAGCATACAATACAAATTTTGAAGTGGTTTATAATTCAAACAAGTGGAGAATCAATGTCAAAAATCCCTTGGATCACAAAATATTTACAGAGGCAACCGAATTACCGACTAATTTGATAGCTGTCAAGGAAGCCGATGGCGATGTCGCTCAAGGAGAAAGTGTGTTGATAATAGAACTAATTGGAGAAAAAGATGATGTACCTCCCAAATTTACGGACTCTTATTACGTTGCTAAGTACGAAAAAAGTCAAACCGATTATATTGATTTTGACAAAGCCCTATTATTTGACAATATTGCTGATATTTCCAAAGTAACAATTGCTATTGATGGTAAGTATAACAAAACACAAAACTACACGGTATTTGAAGAAATGGACGCACTAAATATCACATAAAACATAAATAATGAGAGTCAGAATTTTAAAAGTTTTATATTACAGATTATAATGATAACTTTCAAATCGTTTATGAATCCGAAAAATGGAAAATAAAAATTAAAAAGCCTTTGGATGCAACCGTGTTCGACACCATTAGTGATATTGTTATTACGATGGAAGCGTCTGAAACTGGAGTTAGTGGAAAAGGAGTTGGAATTTTAGTTATAGAACTTTCAGATAATGCGCCCAGATTTTCAGATCCTTGTTATACCGTCCAATACAAGACGGGACAAACGGGTTTTATAGATTTTGATACAGCTGTGAATTTTAAAAATGTAGCAGATATGACTAAAGTTTCAATAGCTCTAGATGGTACGTTCTACATATACAGTACACAAATAAATCGAATATATTACACTTTTTAAGACAATAACATCAACAACGTTCAACATAAAAAATTTCCAACCATTAATTTAAAAGCAATCTAAAAGCTACATATTGCTATACAATTAAAATACTTTAGTTGAAAAACATGTCTAAGAATCTTTTACAATTTTAATTTTACAGTTTATAAAGATAATTTCGAATTGGTCTATGTTTCTCAAAAGTGGAGAATAAAAATTAAAAAACCTTTGGAGGCTACCGTTTTCGACACTATTAGTGATATTATGATTACTATGGAGGCGACTGAAATTGGAATTACAGGAAAAGGAATTGGAATCTTAGTTATAGAACTTTTAGATAAAGCTCCTGAATTTTCCAATACATACTACATAGTCCAATACAAAAAGGGTCAAACAGATTACATAGATTTTAATTCTGCTGTAACTTTTACAAATGTAGAAGATATGGCCACAGTTTCAATAAGTCTGGAAGGTATGTACACCACTTAAGAAAACTTTTACCACTATGGAACACCGATAAAGGAATTTCTATACATTATACACACAACACAAACATTAAAATAATAACTATTGTAATTTACAGATTATAAAGATAACTTTGAATTAGTTTATGAATCCAAAAAATGGAGAATAAAAATTAATAAACCATTGGATGCAACCGTTTTCGATACTCTCAGCGATGTTGTAATTTCTATGGAAGCATCAGAAATAGGACTTACAAAAAAAGGAGTTAGTGTCTTGATTATTGAACTTTCAGGTGGATCATCAACAGATAATGGGCCTGAATTTTCTAATCCCCACTATACAGTTCAGTACAAGAAGGGCCAAACAGATTACATCGATTTTAATACCGCCTTAACTTTTACAAATGTAGCAGATGTGACAACAGTTTCAATAAGTCTGGAAGGTATGTATCCTACTCAGATATTCCTTCAACACTGTGAAACACTAATAAAGGAATTTGTACACGTTATACACACAACACCAACAATACCACTTCTATTGGGCCATTTTCGCAGATATTAAATACTGCAGAATTTTACAGATTATATAGATAACTTTGAATTAATTTGTGAATCCAAAAAGTGGAGAATAAAATTAATAAACCATTGGATACAACCATTTTTGACGCTCTTAGCAATATTGTTATTTCTATAGAAGCTTCAGAAAAAGGACATAATAAAGAAAGGAGTTAGCGTCTTGGTTATTCAGCTTTCAGGTGGATCATCAACAGATAATGCGCCTGAAGTTTCTAACACCTATTACACAGTCTAGTACAAGAAGGGTTAAATAGATTACATCGATTTTAATATCGCCTTAACTTTTACAAATGTAGCAGATATGACAAAAGTTTCAATAAGTTTGGAAAGTATGTGTTAGACAGTTTAGTATGACTATAAATAAACACAATTTTATTAATATATTTATTAACAAAGAACTCGCACACACACAAAACAGTTTTACAAAAACAAACAAGACGAATATTATTATGAAAGTTCAATTTATTAACTGAATTACCTTTGTGAAGCTACATTAAATTTCAACTGAATTTTGCATATTGATGCAAAATGGATCCGATTGATTTTATGAACGACACTTTTATGTCTAAATAGAGGGTTAGTTTTATGATATATAAGATGTTGCCTAACTACATTTTTGTAAAGTCGTGTATGAACCTCGTCGCGAACGAACTGATTACAGAGTCTGAATTGACTTTAGAACAGGCATATAATTGAAAATCATCACATCGGATTGCCGAATTCCTGCATTTAGCTAAGTTATTATTTTTGTTAAGCAATCATAATTGATTTGTAAGAAATTTGACTTTATAACTGATCTTTTGAAAGAAACGGATTATTATTGTAGATAGTGAAAGATGAATACACTACTGTTAAAAAAATTGACAATTTGCTTTTAATAACGTTAAATTTAATTATGTGTGATATGTATTGCCTCGCAGAAAGAGGCGACAACTTAAATATAATTATCTGAGTAGTAGCACTGATATCTTATGTATAAAAAATTATTTCTGTTCAAATGAAATTAATTTTAATTTCAACAATATGTACTCGACTCAAGTATATCTTCAACACTGTGGAACACTAATAAAGGAAATTGTACACGTTATACACACAATACGAACAATACCACTTCTATTGAACCGTTTTCGCAGATATTAAAAATTGTAGTTTTACAGATTATAAAGATAACTTTGAATTCGTTTATGAATCCAAAAAATGGAGAATAAAAATTAATAAACCATTGAATGCAACCGTTTTCGATACTCTCAGCGATGTTGTAATTTCTATGGAAGCATCAGAAATAGGACTTACAAAAAAAGGAGTTAGCGTCTTGGTTATTGAACTTTCAGGTGGATCATCAACAGATACTGCACCTGAATTTTCTGATGCTTACTATACAGTTCAGTACAAGAAGGGTCAAACAGATTACATAGATTTCAATACCGCCTTAACTTTTACAAATGTAGCAGATATGACAACAGTTTCAATAAGTCTGGAAGGTATGTATTTTACTCAAATATATCTTCAACACTATGGAACACTAATATAGACATTTGTACGTTTATACCTACACAAAACAACAACTTTACCGTTATTTTTGGACTATTTTTGTTTGTTGTTAAATATATTAATTTTACAGATTACAAAGATCACTTTGAATTAGTTTATAAATCCAAAAAGTGGAGAATAAAAATTAATAAACCATTGGATGCAACCGTTTTCGATACTATCAGCGATATTGTAATTTCTATGGAAGCATCAGAAATAGGACTTACAAAAAAAGGAGTTAGCGTCTTGGTTATTGAACTTTCAGGTGGATCATCAACAGATACTGCTCCTGAATTTTCTAATGCTTACTACAAAGTACAATTTATAAAAAACCAAAGTGGTTATATAGATATTGATCCTGTTATCAATTTTAAAAATGTTGATGAAATAAGTAAAGTTTCAATTGTTTTAAAAGGTATTACCAAAAGATCTCCATCCATTTCTCTTACAACACATTTTACCAAACAGCAAATTCAACATACAACACAGTATCATATATAGGAAATGAATATCCAAAAATCTTACTATAAACACAATATCAGACTCACCATAACATATAAGAAAAGACACATCTACACCAATATTCGGCATACCAAGTGAAACACTATATCAAATAAAATTATTTTCGTAGATTATCTAGAATATTTTGAGATATCGTATCACTCAAACAAATGGCAATTTCATATCAAAAACCCCTTACCTGACACCATTTTCGACTCAAATCAAGAACTAATCACCGCGATGGAAGTTAGTGAAAATAATGTCAAAGGAACGGGTGTTACAGCGCTTTTAATACAATTAGAACATTCTTCAATTGACGGCAAAATTCCAGAATTCCGGGACGCATTCTATTCGGCTGATTATCCAGAAAGTAGCGAGAGCGACATTCCCTTTTCGACAACTGTCAAGTTTGTCAATGTAGATGATCCAAGTAAAGTGACTATCAGCCTAAACAGTAAGTGTTTGATTTTCCAGGGACATCACAACTATTTATATCTTAAATTTATTGTAGAATACTCTAAAAATTTTAAAATAGTCTACGAATCCGACAATAAAGAATGGCAGATTCATATTTTAATTCCTCTCGAAGATACAATATTAAATGGTACAGATCCTTACTTATTGGACACTCTAACAGCCAAAATTGATGACAAAACCAAATCCCCAACCGCAGCTTTCGTTCTTAATTTACATAAAAGAGAAGCTCCAATTTTCTCAAAAACTTATTACAAAGCGAACTACGCTGTAGAGGGAAGTAAAGCTGTAGTTGCTTTAGACAGTGATATTGATTTTAGTAATGTACCGGATAACAGTAAAATAAGCATAACCGCAGACGGTAAGAACGGAAAATATTCATTAAAAATACCTATGTGCTAATTTCATAATGTTTTAAATAGAAGTTGATTTTAAAAACAATTTCAAAAAGGGTAATGTTTATCATTTTCTAGGTCCGTACTCGCCCACATTTTCGACCATTTTTATAAAGATGATCGGCCTTCTCTTATTTATATCGGGTGAAAAAATAACCTTGTATATTTTTATATGATTCTGTCAATTTTACATAAGTTACTTTTTTTCTAAATTAAGCAAATTTTTAATGATACTTTTAGGTTGTAAACTAAAAAAAAATTTAGTTCTGTTACAAATAATAATTAACACCCTTCTTTTAAAACAATTTTGCTTGTCTAGATCATCCGATATATTAAATTGATACATCAAGGTGTAATTTATTAAATCAAATTAAGATTAACTTCTATTTAAAGTATTGTATATTATGACTTTAGCAATATTGTCGACTCAAATAAAATAAAAACAGATCTTTCTTTTTAGAATATTCAAGCTTTTTTACATTTAATTATGACAAAAAATGGCATATTCAATCAAAATTACTAAGCGCTGATCTACTTAATGTGACTGATTTGACAGTTGCCATAACGGCAACAGACAATACAAATGGTTTAAAGGGGCACTCTTTGATAGATTTAAAATTACCTTCGACTAATACAGATGGTGCACCTAAGTTTTCCAAATCGTATTATACAGGGCGTTACGAAATATCTGGTGAAAAAGCGACGGTCACTTTAGATGATGATATCAAAATTACGAATAGGAAAGATATGACTAATATAAAAATCACTACGGATAGTAAGTTTTTTAATTATAACTAACTATTATAACTACTATACGATTTATTGTTTTCGTATATTTAGAAGCAACTCTAAAAATAAAAATCATAATTAACTTGTTTCGCATAATAAACATGTATGTACATATATAGATAATGAAATTAGAATTAAATTTAAATTTATCTGTTGAATTAAAATAAATGCCAGTAAACATTAATTTAATGAAACTTATTTTTCCAGAATACACAGAAAATTTCGTATTTTTATTCAATGATGGGAAATGGTCGGTAACGGTACCCGTGAAGTTAGATCAATCAGTACTAAATTCAAATATCGACATTATTATTGCTCTTATATCAACAGATGATTCAAATGCAAAGGAAATAGGTGAATCTGCATTAGTATTAACGCTTCCGATTATAAACGATGACAAAGGGCCCCAATTTTCACAGATTTTCTATAATTCATCCTGTAATTCAAAGACGACAATGCTAGAAGCGCCAATTCAAATCAAAAACAACAAAGATCCTAGCAAAGTCACTATTTCTTTCCTTGAAAACGGTAAGAAAAAATTCGCTAAAGCGTAAAAAATGCCGCTTGGACATTAATACAACATTTATTTTAGAATACCGAGAAAATTTTGAAATCACTTTGAATACAGAAAAAAGCTCTTGGTTTATAAAAGTAAAATCACTACCAGATGTTCTAATGTCGGACAAAAACGATTTGATCTTAACATTGACAGTGACAGAAAATGGAAATAAAAATATTGGGCTAGCACCTTTTATTATAACTTACATTGTTACACCAAGCCCCAAATTTTCTAAAGATCAATATTACGGTACTTATTCTGATGACGGTGACGCACTATTAGATATTGAAGATTTTACTATCGTCAATAAGGATGATTTAAGTATTATAACATTAGATTTCAATTCCACAGATAGTGGTAAGTTTTTTGAGTATGTACAGTTACAATTCCACCACTTTTGCCTTTTTTATTAATTCATATAGTGAACTTTTTTTATTGAATTGTTGAGTATTGTAGATAATCAATTTTTCGCGAATCTCATTTTTTTTTATTGCATTTAGAACCTACTAGAACCTATGTAGTATGTCCTGATGCGTATTTAAAGAAGTTTTTTTTAACTTTAAATATTTTTAGATTTTTCTAAAAATTTCATTGTGAACTTTAACTCATCGGCTAAAACATGGAAAATGTCTTTAATTAATCCACTGGAAGATTCGCAAATTAAAGGTAAAACCGAAATTGTCCTAACCTTGTTTGCTACGGAGAAAGAAAATAGCAATATAGGAATTTCAACTATAATCATAAATTTAACGAACACTAACGACGAAAACGACATAAGTTTTACAGAACTACATTATGCTGGTGTGTACGATGACACCAGTGAAAAACCCGTCGTGATATTAGACAAAGAAATTCAAATAACGTCAAACCAAGACACTTCCGCAGCTGTTGTAACAATCAAAAGTAAGTGACTAACATAAAAAATGATGAGTAGAAATATTAAAATATAACATTTCTCCTAAATTCTCTATAGTAGAAGTTTTAATAATTAAAAAAATAGCCTAATAGGCATTATCACATGTGTTATGTTATAAAGTTTTAAACGTGTACCAGATTCAAAGTATATGTAGTAAAATCCAAGAATGTTATTAATGCCAATTAATCCAGACGTATTCTTATGTTTTAGCTGCTGATAATATTGACCCCGCAAAGTACTTTGATTTAACTAAAGACGGTGACCATTACAATCTTATTGTTCGTAATCCCTTAACCCCAGAAATTATAGAAAAACAGAGAAGCATAGTGATGACTTTAGAAGCAGATTTAAATGCAAGTAAAGGCTACGCGACTTTGGTGGTGAATTTGCCAGCCCAAAATACAGAAAATTCTATTAAATTTGACAGGCCCGTTTACGATACTTATTACAACGTGTCTCTTAAGGGTGAAATTCAGTATAAGTCTGTAATCGCCAAGATAATTAGTGACGAAGAATCGGCAAATATTCAAGTTTCTATTTCGAAAGGTAAAATTCTTATCGCAAGTACCTATGTAGAATTTTTATACGTTTGTGATTCCAGATTCATTAAATGGCGAATACTTTACTCTTTCGAGAAAAGATAAAGATGTTGAAGTAATAAATAAAAATATTCTACCACCAAACATTTACCGGGAAGTTTCCTTAATAACTTTGACTTTGGAAGCAAAAATTTCCGACAGTAATATCCTCGCCTCAACCGTAGTCAACATAAAAATCAACTGTAAGTAATTTTTAGCTTTTAAACACTTTTTTCAACAAATTTTATGTTTTTTTTATTATAAGACGAAAATTACCAAGGATACCTAACATTTGACAGTTTATTGTACATGGGGAAATATGAAATTAAAGATAAAGCGGCCACGGTAGAAATAGACCCTATAAAATTAACTACAGATAAACCAGACGACGTTGAAATTTCAGTAGGCAATGGTAAGATATTTAGAAAAAAGACGAGAATTAAACGAATTTACTAATTACCTTCCAAATATAAATGTAAAAGATAAAATGTACTTATCTTAAAATTCTTTAAATATTTTGAGATTTGACAAACAGACTTGATTTTTGATCAGAAATGTTCAAACCAATAATATTATTCATTTTCTAAAACATTTGGTTTATATTGCATATTTAGTATAGAAGGTAATAAAAAAGTGAACTTCCCAGATTTACTTTCTGAGCAAAAATAAACTATATGGGTAAAAAAATAAAAAATAATTTTATAATATCGTGCAAGTTTAAGATACATTTATAATAGATAGATTTCACAAAGTAAGGATACAAAAATTCATTATGACTTATTTTTCAGTTTTCAAAGATTTCTTTTCTGCAAATATTAATAACAGCGATTTAAGTGTACATATAAATAAAATTAAAGATCTAACTCCCAGTTTAGTGAACAATATTTCAACCGTAACAATTATGTTAAATGCTTCCATTCGAGATACAAATGTTACTGCAGGCTCCATAGTCAACTTAAGAATTTTAAACGGTAAGTTTTGTACTTAGCTCACAATCAAGAAATAGAATAATATTAATTATTTACTATTTTGTAGATGACACTCCAACTCCTGATACTACAGGAGTTATTAAATTCGACGATTTTATATATACTGCAAGCTATAGTATTCAAAATGGTGTTGGTAGTTTAAAAGTTGATCGGGACATTAAAGTTACTACTGACCGAACAAATGATGAAATTGACACAAGCATAACGGACGGTATGTTGAATTCTATGAATTATAAAACATGTTTATAAAATTAATATAATTTTTTTCAGATCTAGGATTAAAAGACTACTTCTCATCATCATACAGTAACCAAGTCATTACGATAAAAATATTGAACAATTTACCCGATGATATATTTTTGTCCAGACCGTTTGTCTCACTTACATTAACAGCAAGCATTAAGGGTACCGACCAAAATACGAATGCGGTGCTAACTATTCAATTTGAAAGTAGGTAAAAAGTCAAAAAAACAGCAAAAATTGATTATCTCTGCATTTTTTTAGATGGTCAAAATAACGATACAGAACATATATCTTTCTCGTCGCCTATATATAATGCCATATATGAAATAACAAATAATATCGCAAACATACCGGACTGCGACAACATACTAATAGACACAGACCAGGAGGATAAGAATATTACCATTAGCGTAATCAAAGGTAAGCGAATAAAAAATGAGATATCCTAATACCTGAATGTATATACATTTTCATACCTTCTTGTTTGTTTCGTCTTTTCCAATTTAAATTTTCCTGTATAATTTTCCAGTATGATTAGCTTTTATGGTTGTTTTATTTAAATTCAATTAAAGTTTCAGCTACATACAGAACTGTTGGTATTAAAATTGTTTTGTATTCTGATTTTTGACTTACTAAATATGTTTTTGTTTATGAACAGCTTATTGATCAATTTCGCATTCTTACTTATATATATATATATATATTACCTTTTTCTATTTTTGTAGGATTGGATAAATATTTCAAATCATCTTATTCGGATAAAATGGTCACTTTAAGTCTCGTTTCTAATATAGCAAGCGATTCTTTAAGAGGTTTAAATAATGTCCCAGTTGTATTACTCGCTAAAATTGTAAACGCGCCCCAAATAACAGCTGAGACTGTGGTCAACTTTAAAGTCATAGGTATGAATTTCGACAAAATTTTGTATATAAGAGAAAACTTGATATAAGTTTTTCTTCAGATCAAGATTCAGGTAACAATTCTGACAACAGCACAGTCACTTTTTCAAAATTACTCTATCAAGGGAATTACACATTGAAAAAAGATCATTCAGTGGATTTCCATATTGATGAAATTGATGTAATACAAGATAGACCAGATGATCAAATAGATATTTCAATTAAAAATGGTAAAAAAATATTTTGACCACATCATATTTTTTATTAATATTATTTTTCTTAGAATACGGTTACCAAAAGTACTTTATGTATTCATATGAGAACGGCCAAATTACAGTAAATTCAAAGGAAGTAATACCCGAACGTATAATAGATGAAATGCATTTTTTAGCCTTCACTTTAGAAGCAAGTGTTAAAAACAAAACCTCAATTTATAGCGAAGCCATTTTAAACATCCAACTTAATGGTAAGATCATAAATTTGGGCATATATTTGATATTACCGGAATCCCATTGTTTTTATTTATTTTTTTAAGGAATTACTGGTCATCACAATCAAAATGAAACGACCAAATATATTATAGCAATTTCAATTTTGACGATCTTCATAATTTTAATTTTACTTGCGGCTGGAGCGTACTATTACTTCAGGTTTAGGTTAGTGAATAAGTAAAAGATTTTAAAATGTCTACTCACAAAAAATAACATATTTACGTAAATTCTTAAATGTTTCAGACGCTTGAAATATAATAAAATGGAGGAAGAAGATTACATCAAGCAACAAAATCTAGTAAGATTTAACAAAAATTCTCTAAGGCACTCGGGAGATAAGTAAGACATGAATTTTTGCATGAAATAAACTTCAAAGGTAATTCTTGAGACACAGATTCATTACTATTTTATTTTTAGGGTAAAACGGTCGTCTGCTTTGGAAAATAGACGGCCTACTGCCTATATTTCCAACATAAATATCCTGGATGAGGAATTAGGACCCCGGGAGTCTAGTACAGATCTTCCAGATATGAAGGAACGGAAAAAATCCGTGGCATTCGATGAGAACGTTGAAAAACTACAATTGGACACTAATGATGATGATTTAGATAAAACTGACGAAGCCAATGCCACAGATATTGAAAAATATTGAGGAAAAAAGTACAGATCTACATACAAATTAAATAATTTATTCTGTATTTTTTACAATTAGAAATGTGATAAGTTAAAATTTCTCTAAGGTGTATATGTATAAATAAACGTACGTTTTTAAATGATCGTTTCTTAATATTTTTATTCCATATTGTTACGTATTGGATTATTTTTCTGAATAATAAATATATAAAAAAATGTAAATACTATTTTCATTAAATTGAGGTTGAGTGGAAACATTAACAATTTATTTACCTAATGAAAACCACTACAATAGAGGGTAACTTACACAATTAAATAACTAATATATTTAATGGCAGGAGTAGGCACTATCAAAATATCGATCATCCGAGAACCAATACTTGACTCCCGATCTTCGTTTATTTTTCTTACCAAGAACTCTCGCTCACGTAATGTTAAATAAATAGTAAATATTTTAATTTGGAAAATAAAAAATAAATTGTATGTACAGGGCGATATCGAACTAAATCCCTTTATATACTATCGTAACAATATTCATAATCTCATACATAATAGGATTTAAATTTCTCGTGATTTTTTTGTATAAGAGAACTTAATCAATAAATATTGTCGCAGTCTTAGAAAACAGTGAGAAAATGAGTGACTCATCTTAATGTCTTATTTTTCCGTGGCAGTCTAGCTTTAGCAATAATTATTTGTGGAACACCAAATCAACTTTAGTCATTTAGATTTCGATAATTATTCATATCATTGTTTTTAAAGAAATTAAGTAATAAACAAAATGAATCATGAAAGATAGAAGCGCCTTGTTTGAATTACGGGAAACAAAGTTCGATATTTATTTAAGCGTGTAACTAATTACTGCGCTAAAGTTATTCTACTTCATTGTATGTGAATTTTGAGAAAAGATACGTGAAAATTATTTTTATTTAACAAACTTATTATGTTTAAGTCTTTAAAAGGGATTTAACATGTGTTAGTATGTTTGCTATTAATTTTATTATAAATAAAATTTACTTATTGTACGAGGAAGGTTTAATTTATGGTATAGATATTGTTTTTAAATAATAATATAATTCTCGGCGACCCAGATTCATTGTATTAATTTTCGTTGTCCTCCCAAACTTTTAATTTATCTTGTATCACCGATTGCTTTTAAGTGTTTTGTATTGTCGGTTTAGTTGTAGTTTTTAATACATTTCTCAAATTTATTTGAAAGGAGTATAAAAACGGAATTACATAGCTCTTGAACTATGTAATTTGAGAGCTCCATGATGAAATAATATTGACTATTACCAAATTATTAAATATTATTTATTGCATATACCATTATAATCTTACATAACTTTGACTAAAATGAAAAAGCATTTTTATGTATTCATTTACAGTTGCAATTGGATTATGAGTTACTCCTCGTATATCTTTGTTTATCAGTATTAGCACCAATTAAAAATATCTAATTAGCTCCTCAATTTTGTATGAAGTATTTGCAACACAAGATAAGATAAACTAGATAAACCTAGTTTTCAGATCAGATACAAATAACCAAGCAAACTGATGAAGCTACAAAAAAATTATGACAATTTTAAATTTTTATTGAGAGATCTCTTGGTATCTGATATCTAACAAGGTAAGCTTATAAATGTTTTTTTTTTATTTTTAAAAGTAAATTGTAAAAGGGATGATGATTAATTTAGTTGTCAAAATATTTATTTTTTATGATTCTATTTAGCTCTATTCAGCTCTATTTAATAGGTTATTCACATATCAAAATTTAAAAATCAAACTATTGGCTCTTAATACAGACAAAAAAACCGTGGCGCTAATATAATTTTAAAACTTTTAATAAATGTAAATATGCCAGGGGCGATTTCAGAAGAGATATGAGAAATTTTGGCATGACAAAATTATATTTTGTAATTAACCATCAATTTCTGAAAAAGCATTATTTTTTTTGCTAAAATAATATTAAAAGTTTACGTCCTGCATAAACACTTGTAATATAAGTATTTATATTTTTTTAGGGTTCTTTTGGATATAGTTGGGCCGAGCCTGGCTCGATCTAATTTTAACTAACGAGCGTATTGTTGTCCTTTTCAATTCATTAAATTATTGTCTTCAATTGCTTTTTATTGTTCAGTCATGTGTTGATGCCGAGTCGAGAAGAAATGGAAGATACGGTCAATACGCTGAAAAACTATTTCAAAAAAAAGACAGTTACTCCTGAGGAAGTCTCGAAATCCGGTGCTCCCCAAATCGGCTTCAGAGTGTCATTTTGTGACGCTACGAAGGAGTTAAAAGTGAAAGTTATAGGCGCTAGGCAATTGCCTACCGAGTATGGATCTCTCAAACCCAGGGGGTACCTTGTGAAGGTCAGTTTTTCAACAATAGTAATTTTGTACTAATTTCAAAGAACTAGAAAAGATTCAATTATTATTTCTTTAATCAACAAATATGGTTTATTGACATTTTTTGAATATTTTTCAGCAATGAAGAGAGAGAATTATGTAGCTTTAAATCAAATTACACTTTTTCGACTGTAAAAGGGGTTACAAACAAAAAAACTTATTACGAGAAGTGTTGAGAAAATTGAACAACATGGGCAATAGCATTTTTAAAAACGCGAAACTTATAAATACATCTTTTCATTTTATTATTACAAACAATTCATATATGACTTAATTTTACTCTTTGACACGTGTCTCTGACTGATTATTTTCAATTAGTATCTTTATGTATTCATTAAAACATATTTATAACGCAATTATATCGGTAATAAATCCCGTTTTTTTTTGCTGACTGAAAAGCGTTTATTTTATTAGGATTTTATATTTTTCGCTAAAATTACACTTCTCGCCTCACCTTTTAATCTGGGAACAGCTTATACATTCAAAAAACTTGATGGCAAAGCATTGAATATACAGGGTGCGGCATTAGTGCGTCGAAGTACGATTAGTCCGCTATTGTTATTATTGAAGTTACGAAAAAAAAGTTTTTACAAGAAGTATAGGCAGTGTGGAGATTCACATTTTAAAATTTGTCCCAAATATACAGTGTATTCAGGAACGCAATGCCAAACAATTTTTTTGTAATGGAGCGCCTGGTGTATTTTTACATTTTTATAAACCTCTTACCGAGCTAATTTCAACGATGTATCACACTTCATGTCTATTATGTTTAATAAAGGGTCTACAACCACCTGAAAATCAGATTTTTTTGAATTTAGATGTCTGTCAGCAGCCAAACCGTCAAAAACCAATTAAAACGACGTACATGTTCCTATCCTAACTTTACAAGTTCTATGCTACGTCATAAAAAATATTTGATACAGAGTGATTAAAAATCAGATGGGATTTCAAATTTTTGATCACTCCGTATCAAATATTTTTGGGACTAATTTTAAAATGTGAATCTCAAGACTATCTACACTTTTTGTAAAAACTTCAATAATAGCGGACTAATCGTACTTCGACGCACTAATGCCGCACCCTGTATATTTTATCAATTAATTTTACAGCTTATTTTATTGTCACCCTTGATTATTACAACAATACAACGAACTAAATAACATTTTTATTGCTTTCCAGAAAAAAAATTTTTTTAGGTATTAAACAAATATTAATTAAAAGTCGCACACCAATATATAAATATGTCCTTTTGTGTGGAAATTTATAACAATTACACCTTAATTGGTTTAAATGGTTTCAATTGTTTTACATCCGCACTACAATTAGCAAAATGACGAATTGATGAAAAAAACGCACGCAAGTTTTATAATCTTAATTATAGAAATTTTTCAGGTGGTTTTCTACCCCCAAAGGCAAAAATTCGAAACTAAAACAGTCAAAGAATCGTGGCCTGTTATAAATGAAGAATTCTCCGCGACGGTTCTCCCTCTCAAAAAGTTCGATGATTCCTTTAAAGGTCTGTTTATTTCTTTTACCATTTACGCCATTATGGGGAAAGAAGAAGAGGAAGAGAAGCAAATAGAGAAGCCGAAGAGCATATTGAAACGGTATTTTTCGTTTGCGGATGGCGAGGAAATGTTATCCCTAAGAAAGGGAAGCTTTAGGAGGTCTGGAAGCCAAAGAAGAAGCAGTTATAATAATTGTTTAAATAATAGAAGGACTGTGGGTAAGTTTGGCCCGAGTTTTTATAGATTGATTCTCTTCTAAAAGAACCTCTATATCATAAGTAAAAAAATCAGTCAAAAGACACAAAATTCACAAACTTATACCAGAATTGTTTTGCCAAACGCCAAATGTATGTGCACAATATTTGACAATTTTTTTAGGGGCTGTGACTTACAATTTAGATAGGAAATTTTTTACTCAGAAATTAAGGACTGGTATCACAAGTACGCCAGATATATGGAGGAATATTGCCGAAATAACGAGCGGTTTTCAAACGCAGCCAGTAAGTTTATATTTTCAATTAAAATTACAAAAGGGCAGATTAATGTTTTGGCGCATAGGGAACCTTCAAATATTATTACTTTATTTAAATAAAATGGGCATATGGAAGACGTTACAATTGTGACAACAAATTATGCAATACTTTGTTTATTAAGTTACGAAAATTTACGTAATGCTTTACTTCCTAGATTACTCAATGAAAATTTATGGTTTTTTAAAAGGAAGTTTAAAAATAAAAGATACGGTATGACAAATTATTTTTTAGATGATCTTATCTTTATTTGTATTAACATTATTAAGTCTAATTTGTGATTTATACGGAACGAATATAAAAAGTACGTGGTTCCGCCCGGGATCGAACCGGGGACCTTCTGCGTGTAAAGCAGACGTGATAACCGCTACACTACGGAACCGTTGCAAATATCGCAGAAAATGGAATATTTTAGTCGTAATAAATACTATACTGTATTTTGTGTTGCCTAGATACAAGTTAGTTTACCAAAGGTATAGGTTCTATGATTCAAATGATCTTTTTACAATATATTCATGTATTATTTTCAAAAATTACAAATTTGATTTTGCGCGTCACGTAAGTAGAATTAATTAGAGAAATTATAAATAAACGTAAAAAATGATTAAAAAAAAACAAAACAAAATTTTTTGTATTCTGTTATAATTTATAATATTATATTTGTAACCTAAAGTTTATATTTAAAGCACAAATAATTTCTCTACTTATCATTGTATCTTGTTTTTATTTTTAGTTTTATATGTGTACTGTTCTATGTAAAAAAAATGCTTGCTTTTTATAGAATTAGACTTGCGCGTAAAATAAAATAAATAAATAAATAAAATGTCCATTGCTAGACTTGTTTTGAGGTTTCATAATTAGGTTGTATAATTTTCAATGTTAACTTACAATTTCTTACACAACTTTTTGAACCTTTTGGTTGGCGCATTTTCATCTATCATCCAATCCGAATTGTAAGCGATTTTATACACTGCCGAGCATAAAATTAGGGTTAGCCCGTATATTGAAACAATTTTAGAAACTTTTGGATTTTCTTTTCAGTTGTAATATAGTTTACTAACTGATTGCTTAAATACAAAAGAGTTGTTGTTTTTTCGATAAGCTTTTGACAAAAAAGGGCCACCCACCCAAATTCCTAAAGACCATTATCATCATATTTTTTGGTTTTACTGTCTATTGCAAATTGTTTGTGTACTGTTGTCATTGTAGAGTATTACAATAAGCAAAAATCCTGTTGTTGCGTTACGAATTGTGGAGGCTTTAGAAGATGGCCCTCGGTCAGAGCGAAACGTTGGTGTAAGTATTTCGAGAATGGCAGCCGCAGATAAATATAAAGAATGGACCAAGACCGGAAAACCAACAAGTAGACAAAAATAGGAGGAACCAATACACATCACTAAGAAGAGGATACAACCAAGAGAGGAAAAGAGCGCGAGGTGATAACGAGGGAGGACTAAGGGGGAAAACTCTGGCCGCTTCCCCTAAGTCAGAAAGGTAGGATAGGTTGTATCACCCCACCCAGCCCATGGGGTGATATCTTGTGGGACGAATGTATGAGCGAGTGAATGCGAGAGGAAGTGTCTGGAAATAGGGGGTGTTGGAATGGATTCCTCGTCTTCTATATCAGTAAACAAAATATATTTTAATTTTTAAACATATTTTACATATTTGTAGACTTTGAGCTTACCCTTCTCTGTTATTTGAGGCAATGATTTCTGGTACAATCTTTGGTATTTTTTCCAGCGAGATGGAACTAAAGGTAGTATAGAATTAACCCTCCAATACGGTGTGAGTGAAGATGGAACTAATGACGTAGTAGAAGTTACAGTAACCAAATTCAGATGTAGTCTGCAGACTATGCATTTACACGAAAAAATTGGAGGTAGGTTGGTGAATGAAAATCGCGCCGATAAATGTCATTCTAAAGTTTCAGACAAAACAACAGGTGAATTGTCGTAAAAATTTAACAAATATTTTTTATCATTTCAGGACAGCTTTACATAAAAATAACGGCTTTCGAAGAGGAGTACTTAATACAGAAAATGAAAAGTGACAAATTCGAGCCGACGATTAGTCTAAAATTAGAAGCCAATAATACGTCTACTTTAAGAGCCACAGTCAACAAATATAACCTCGGTCAAGTTAAGATTTTAATAAGACTCATGTCCAGGAATATCGTGGGGAAGAAAACGCTTTTAGGGAATATCGAAATCGATAGAAACAGTAGTTTTTGGAAAGAAATTGTAGCGTCCCCTTCCATTAATATCACGAAGATGGTCAATTTTGAATAGAAAAATAAATATTTGATAAATACTGTTTATTTTACAAAGTTACATATGAAAATATTACGAAGATAACATTATCAGATGTCTGGAATACCATCTGTCCTTGGAATCTGAGATATAACTGAATAATACATATTTTAAGAAAATTTTTTTAATTATGCTGGAATAAAGCTTTTGCTGTTTTAAATAAAAGAAATTACTTAAAAATTATCGGTGATATTACGTGAAACACTTACAAACTTTTTGAATTATCTTTACAAGTATGTACAGGGTAAATAAATTTATAATAATAGGTATATTGAGGCTTCCTACAGATATAGATATAATTATATACGAAAAAAAATGCATGTTTTTGTTTTAATAGAAATTCTATATTCTCCAATACATTTTTAAATTTTCGAGAGACTGTACTAGTTGTTTATCGATAAATTAATTGCTCGCTACGATATTTTTTTAGGCTGTAGATTGTTATATTTGACGCTGTTGTAATGTATTTATTTAATTGATTAGATAATAAAATATATCAAGCCCTAAATTTTTCTTATTTATGTTGACTGATCAAGTTTTTGCAAAGAGGTTGGCTTAACTAAAAATTAAACAAGGATAACATTTGATAAATAATTAAATTATCTACATAGGAAGACTTAGAAGTTCTTATCTGAATGATTTAAAAAAATATATATATATATATATATATATATATAAATAAATAAAATACAAAGACTCTTTACAAACTTTGATGTGGGTAAAAAAATCATCAATTTTCTTAGTTCAGAGAAAACGGTGTCTAGTTCTTTCATTTTGTTATTGTTTTAACAAAACTTTGTTTATCATATTTTCCCCTTTCTTTCGGTTAGATTAACTTTATACCGCCTACATCTTGAAGTGGATAATTTTCATTGATGGATCTAAATTCAATGGACGCTTCATGTTTCGTGTTGATGACCCTGCATTAATTTTTACAGGGAAACACCGACATGTTTGACAAATCATAATTGCACATATTAGATTTTTACTTTTGCGAGGTATCATATTAGTTGAAAAAATGAATTGAAAAAACTCGAAACATATAGAGCATGTTAGCAATTATTATTTTTTATTTTCTATAAGTAAGAGGAAAGTTGTTTGTGATCGCTTAGTTTCTGATTTTGGTGAGTTTTAAAAAAAATTGTCATTAATTTTGTTCGTTGAATTTATCACTATGATTATTATTCAAACCAATTTTTTACTGTACATTTTATTGTTTTAATAATAAGAAGAAGAAGTTTAACAGGTATTGTATATTTTCGGAAGTGGACCCTGAAAGTATAATATTTTTGGATTTTAGAGGAAAATATGTGACGGGACATTTTCGGTCATTTTCGAAAAACGTTTATTCACTAATGAAATGGCACTGATTTCACTATCCCTATAAGATCACTATATTTTGGAATTGAAATATTAAATATTTGCTGGCGGCTTTTTCTTATTTCTTTTGGTTCTATACAATTTCACACACACACACTCTATTTACATTCTCAGCTCAAATTCGTGAGAGATTATTATATTTATAATCATCATCATCAGATCGACGTGGTCCCTATTTTCAATGTTTTCGATCACCCTGTAGAGTTGTTAACGAGTGCCTCGTGGTGATCCACCATCCATCCACCACGCAACGAAAGAATCAAGTTTCCACGAATTTTTACTTTACTTTTATTGGGTAGTGCAGTTGTGGTCTGGGTAAAGAAACGGAACAAGCGACTATCAGTCTGGCTTCAGCTGGTCGGTCGCAGTAGGCGACGCACGACCGTTCGCGGGATTTTCAAACCTTTTATTTTATTTAATACGGCTCGGATCGAAGGAATGGAGATATGAAGTTGTTTGTTGCAAGTGCTTTATCAATTTCGTGAAATTCTGATAGTCTTATTCTTATTTTGATATTATAATGTGGAACGCGCAATTCGGCACATTTTTATAATATTCACTCATATTGCTCTTTGTGGTAAAGATGAGTGATATACTGTTTATGTGTATTCTTGCCGCTATGCATTTTGGGGTCGTTATAAGCCATGTAAGTTCCATTTTTCATTAAGCCTACCCGATGAACATATTTAAGCCTTAGTGACCTCATAATTCACCTTTTTCAATGAGTTTATTTACACTCCTTCTCGCCTTTTACTTTTAGTTTATTTGTTTTTACGGAATAATACAAATTATTTATAAAGCTTCTGATTTGTAGCAGAAATTGAAATATTGTGAACTAGTTTGAATAGAAAAATATTTTCATTTCGTTTTGATTATTCCATATTTAAGGCACGTACCTACATCTTTTTAAGGTCCAATTGTTCAATCTTCCCCTAAACCTGTATTTCCAACTCTGTCTCAGCTTCTTCCCGTTTTTCTCATTCAAAAGAACAGAAAAAATTCTGATATAATATATATTAATGGAGAATATCAAGTGTTGATTATTTTGGTATACAATTCAACCGAGTTGTATCTATGTAGCTGCCTTAATATTTGTTTTGGTGGCAAATTGCTCCAGCTCCACCACGAACTTCACGTATACGAAAAAGGATGAAGGAGAGAATCTTCCTTCTTACCATATATTGCTTTGTTGCTGTTTAGTTCGGTAGAAATTAATTTAGAAGGGTTTTTCTGATATGATCTGAACCACTTCTATTTTCACGCTATTCGTTGGAATTTCTCTTAAAATAGTGCTGCTATTATTGTGGCTCTTTTCAATAACATTAATAATTTTGTTTTTCTTCTTCCCCTTTCATTAATAACTCTTTAAGAGGAGACTTTTTATCTACATATCTCCAGTCAATTGTGCCACATTTACAATCGTAGTAGTTATTTATGTACACGATTTTAGTGAAATAAAGAAAGTCATAATAAGGCCAATAAAACTGACTTTAATTTTATAGAATATCCAAAATTAAAATATTTCCTTGAAAAAGCATAACATTTTTTTCCATTTGAATTTCCAAAATTGTCCGGTATATTTTCTCGTTAAATTACAAATTCTATGATAATTCTCCTTAGGTTAAGTACCTAACAGTATGTGTCCAATTAAAAACATTCTCGAGATGATTTTTAATTCTGACACAACTGACATCTCGGCCTCAGAGTAAAGTTCCGTTGATTTGTTGACGAATAACCTTTTAATCCTTGACGAAATCGTAATGAGACATTGACTAATAAATTTCAAGAAGAATTGAAAGAAATAAAAATTAAAAATTCCAGTATGTAGTGGATACAAAAAGTTTTAACTAGTCCGCTACGTTTTAAATATATACTTATCTACCTACCACACTGGTACTGTAGTTATTTTTATTGATTATTAATTTCGTTTTTATAAATTAGCCAAAATAAAAAAAGTAATTTCCATTGAAAATATTTCCAAATAAATAAACATTAGGTGGTTTATTGGTATTTAAAATAAATATATTTGAGTAAATTATATATTCATTAGCATTAATTTAGAGAACTATTATTATTGCAAATGATAATTATGTGACGTCGCTTTGTTTCTACGTAAAATTAATTTCAAAACGGTAATTGACAAAATACCAAAAAAATTGCACTAAACTTGTTTTATAGCATGGGTTATACAGCGGCGTACATGCGAAAAATCTAGGTATAGGATTTTTAGTACAAATACCGTTGCACGTCAGGAGTGACGTACCTCTTTCGTCATAGTACTGCCAACTAATTAAAATTTCCCTAACTAAGATAAATCATACGAAACATCACGAAAATTCACGAGGACTCATGAACGTAGTCACAGTACTAAAAAACCGAAAAAGTAATCGTAATTATTTTGATAATTTTAGAATTATTTCAATTATATTGGCTTATATACGTACGTCTTATTCTTTATAATATAAAGTTTATAAATCATTATTATACGTTTAGTACTCAAAAAACGATAATTTACATTAAATAATTTTGAAATTTTCTACGCCTATGAGACTCGTATTTATGATGAAGAAATGACATTGTAGCGATTGGCATGCCTTGATGCGACGTTGTCGAGTATTTAGATTGAAATATTTCAACGATTTCTGACGTCCGGCCGTCAACCATTTGTGTGTTTTCACCACGTTTTCGCTAATTTTATAATATTGTCTTTATTTTCTTGCTTTGCTAGATAGTTAACTTATAAAAAAAACTGTTTTTTTCAAAACAAACATAGTGTGAATAAGCTGATTATTGACGTTTATTTCTACAAACTTCCTATATTCCTCGACAATTTAGACAAGCCGACAACACTGCAGGGTCGTGATCTCATAATTGATATATGACGTGCAACGGGATTTGTATTAAAAATCCTATACACAATATTCTAAAGAAATAAAAATATAGATTGCTCAAAAAACATTAGTTATTATTCCTGTATTTATTTGAACTTGCAAATTTTACCAACTTGTTCAAGGTAAAAGTAACATAGGAGTGGAAAATCTATATTTAATTTAGGACAACAAAATCTTATTTCTGATTAATATTGCCTCCTCGTATATTAATAACTGCTCGGTATCGCTTAGCCATACTTAAAATCAATTTATCGATTGCTTTAATTTTGAAGCAGAAAAGTGCATCGTTTCCATAAGTAATTTTCAACTGCAGGAACATATGCCGTGATTGAATTTAGTTACCTTTTAAACATGTCTATTGTTCTACATGTTCGATGAGGACGAGGTCAGGAGAATCGGTAGGCCATGGTAGAAAGGAAATGTTCTCTTCTTCGAACCTATTTTGTACCTGACTTGCGACATAAGGACGTGCATTGTCCTGCATATATGTACCTAAACAGCAATTTATGAATGTAGTTATATAACAGTTATAGAAGAATTCGTTCAACGTAATGCTGTTGGTTTTTGGGTGTTTGCAGGCAAAAGAGATTTTTCAATAATTCAGAATACCAAAAATGATTTGAAAATGAATTAGAAACCCTGTAATTAGAGGAAATTCTAATAACGCCTATCCTTCAAATTTTTTACTTGACTGCAGAGTAAATGAAAAATGTTCCCTAACGAACCGTGTTCTTTTTTTGTGATCAATTAAAAAGGCCTTTAGTTTGATTAGTGCCGGCGTCAGTGAATTAAATGGCTTTTTTAACGAAACAGGTCCCGTACATAATTCACGGTTCATTTAACTTTTCATACGAGAAGGAGAATAAAGAAGCGTTTTAGTTCCCTAAAAAACGTTGGGTCATTCGAGCAGATGAAAATGAAAATGCCTCCTATAGATTGGCAGAATATAAAGTCCAAATTAATACAAACACATATTATATATTCGCATGGAATTTTGTGTTTTCTTAGCATAGACCATACACCGAAAAGGTTGGATATGAAAATAACCAAAATGACTAATAATAGAATGAAACCAATAGGCCACTGAAGTTCGTAGTATTGATTCGACTGGTATATTGGAATGATTTCGGTACTCGTTAAAAAATATAAAACCGCATCCTTCAACAAGCCACTAACCGGCTAGAAAAAATCGAATAAAAATAGAAATAATAATTTCAATATTTCAGTGTCTAAATTAGGCATGAAATCAACGTATCCGTGGGAACGAACTCTATAATTCCGCATGCAAATCTAGTTGGCTGACGAAAAATAAACAAAAGAATTACATTCGATGAAACGTCAATTTCCTGTAATGAAACCGTTGATGCCTACTTGATTTGCGGCCCATCGTTCCCTGACCCACATTTTTCATTCTAATTAGAACGAAATTATCGATCTTCGTTTTAGATTACGACAGATCACTCACTATACGTGGCGAAATAAACTCTTTTTTCTCATTTAAATTCAATAAAATGATAGGTTTTTGCGTAATCGCCTCATTGGCACGTAACAAAAAACTTTTGGGTGTCTTTTGAAATAGAGATACACAGAAGACTAAAGTGATTAGAATTTGTGTTAAGGTTTTTTTGATTCCGCAAGTGGTGTGACGATTTTTTTCGTTCTTCTTATTTTTGAATATGTACACTGGAAATAAGCCGTCTAGAAGATTGTACTAGTTCCAGAGAAAATTTCGGTTCACAACATTTTTTTTTCATACAGATGAACTGTGACTGGTAACTCGTGTTTTTACAACTTAGCATTGATAACGCAAATCTAGGATTTCGAAACAATATTGGTTTATTTAATATTCAACAGATTCAGAAAAAGTTGCACATATCCATAATTCTCTAACTTTGATCTTTTAAAACCAAACGATTAATCAAAACGTCTACGCTCAAAAATTCACCAATCTGGGCGATCCAGTACTGGCCAGAATTGAAACACCGTAAGAATGATGTTTTCCAAACAAATATTTTTAGTCCCTCACCAAAAATTATTATTACATCAACCATATATAACCCTGATCTTACGCTTTTATATTTTCATTTATTTCCTTCTAAGAACAATTATTTAAATGATAAAATTTTTAACAAGTCTGATCATGTAAAATCTCAGTTAATTTAGTTTTTGCCGCCAAAAATCATGTTTTATAAACCTAGAATTACAAAAGTGTCTGAAAGATGGCAAAAAAACTCATCGACAATAACGAACAATAACTAATTTGGGCAACATTTTGGATTATACTTATTATTTAAAATCCGCAATTACTTAGTTGCTAAACCAATAATACATCAAACTAGAAATCATACTGATATTAAAACAAGGATATATTAAAGAAAAAGAAAAAAAAGACATTTTGACGTCGAGCAAAAGATATAAGGAAATTATGTTTCACTAAGGAGAAATTTTTCCCGTAAATTAATGTATGATTTACCTACAAATTAAA
The DNA here is from genome assembly GCA_951812935.1 of Hermaeophaga mercurialis. Lineage (NCBI taxonomy): Eukaryota > Metazoa > Arthropoda > Insecta > Coleoptera > Chrysomelidae > Hermaeophaga > Hermaeophaga mercurialis. The sequence continues at coordinate 57,974,430 of OX638358.1, forward strand.
TTAATTAGCAAACCAAGAAGCTGTTAAATGAAAATTTGATACCCTTATAAACCGGATGAGACGGAAACGTAAATTCCAAGAGGCATTTAGAAAAAACTTGACAATGGAATGCCACCTGTAAACTAACGTACCACGTCAGATGAGGGTCTTATATAAAAGTATAAAGAAATACACGATACGTGTTTTGAGACATAAATAAAGTTTTAGTAATTGGGTATCAACGCAAAATTTAAAAGGAATATTAATTTTTTTTATTATTGATGTAATGGAAGGTTGTGGTTTAAATTCTTAGCTTTGATAATATTAAGTTGTCTTCGCGTTTTCTTGAAAAGCTTACGATGTTTGTTGCATTTTTTGGTGTCAATTCCTTGAGTTCGCAAACTCGTTTTAATTTTGACGTAATTAAATCAATTTTACTTACAATTTATATTTAATATTAAAACCACATGTTTTTATTAGACTAACCCAATTTTTTGTCCCACATCAATGATTTTTAACGACACAGGAAAACAAGATGACGAACTAAATACAAACAAAAGGCTATTTATCTAATAAATCTACAGAACAACGTAAAAAAGAATTACACGGAGGGTCTGGTTCAATGCTCTGTTATTTTTGGCAGCATGTTTTCAGAATGAAAATTGCTACTAGTGTCTGTAATATTTAAATTAGATACAGAACCTCTGGAAAAATGTATTTAGAATTCTGCTCGTTATAATTATGAACGACTATTTTGTTTACGATGCGATTTAAATAACACGTGCTGACTTAAATGTGTTTATATTATGTGATTAAAAAAGTAACAAACATTTTTTGGTGGAAGTAGTTCATCTGAAAGATTTAAAAGGTTATCTCTAAAAATTTTAAGCTTCTGACTAAAAATTTGTAATACTTTTAAATATAAATTTAAAAAAATGCACCTATGTCTGTAATATTTTACAAAACTATCAGAGAAAGAATATATTTTTCACCAACCGAAAATCCTGCTGAAAAATGAATGCAGATTAAATATATGGTAGTGCGTTTCCCTCAGATAAAATAGTATTTGCGTCAAGTAACTTTAAAGAACTGATTTTTACAAAAAAGGCAACTATCCAAAAATCGATAAAAATTAAGGACCTAATTTGCAAAAATTGAAGGGATTATAGCACTATTGAGATGGTGCGTTTTCTAGCTAACTTAAAAATGGCCCAAAATTTCCTTCTTCGAGTATTAACTTACATTGTTTTTGTTTTCTGTAAAAGAAGTTTTTTTTAAGATACTTAAGTGCTTGATAACTTTGTCATTTAAAGTAGTTCGTAGTACTGAATTACTACATTTACACATTTAGCAACTTTTTGAAAATATACATTTGAGATTTTTCCTGTTTTCCTGTTCATTGCTTATTCTTTTGTTTAAATGGATTTCTCTCTATTTTATTGTTTACCTTTCGCTTAAGTCTCATATATATACTTTTCTTATAGAAACTAGAAATACATGTTTATAAAAATCGGTGAAATTTTCCGAAAAACATCAATAGATTATACCCATTGAAATTTTTGAGAATTTGATTTTTCGAAAAAATTCGATGTCTCAAAAACTAAATGACATCGAGGAATTGAAACCTTTTTGGATTCGCGGTTCTTCAAAACCTAAAATTTCAGCCAAATCAAAAATTTGGTTCAACCACTACAGTATCCATCTCTTTTGTTTTTTATTCCGATCGTATTTTTTTTTCGTATCATCAATATTTTCTTTCAACTAGAAAGACAAATCATTTTCATCTTTTTAAATTATAGCATTGCCAATTAAAGAATGAAATTACGGGTGATTTTATTGGCTCTTAAACGTATTTAATTGGGAGAGAGACCGTCAAACAAAATGGCATTCAATAATTGTATCACGAAAACTTCAAAACCAACAAAATCCCTTCCCTAGAAACTAAATGTCTTGATTACAGTCACGATATTGAAAACGACCCTGAAATCCAAATTCAAATTTTATTACCTTTACCTAGAGCAGTATTCCATAAACCGTCGAATTGCACCAATTCAATTATTGCTTTTTCAGTATTTGTTTTGTTCTGAACCGCGTCTAGGGGATACAAACTGAAAAATAACAAAAAGCCAGTTGCTCGATTACGAAGAACTTACCTCTTCACCCCGGTCTACTTGACTTAAAAACCAGACGGAAACTCAAGTAATGATCGATTTTATCGGAGAATGGCACAGAGTGTTGTTACGTTGCTTACAAATATCAACGATCAAAACATTTAAAATCTATAATAATCATTAATTAATTATGTTCTTCGATATATAACATTGTCATGCATACGAATAAACGTTTATATCATGTAAATTTGATTGGCAACGAGACAAAACGAACAGATGGTCGCAAGATAAAAAATGTTAATAGTATCTTGAAAACGTTAACTAAACACTCGATTTTTTCTAATTGATTGTAGATCCCACATTACAACAGATCAAATGGCCAAACGAAAAGTATAACCACTTCCTGAAGCTCACTGAAAAAATTTTTAGTATCCTAGTGCGTGGGCCAATTATTTACACAATCGTATCAAAATAAAAAATTTAAATTTAACACAGTTTCTTAATTTCTAACGACAAATCTACAAAAGTAAAAATGATTTTTCTATTGCCATCAAAGCCAAGACCCGTTTTGAATAATCTTTTCTTTGTTTTAAATATTTTAAATTTTTTATGACTATATTATTCTTTTATAACAACATATTCTTCATTGAAGTAGTTGCGATGTACCGTTTTCGAGAAAATATAAAATATTAACCACACACTTCCAAATAAAAATAACTACCCAAGTAAAGGAAACAAAAAAGGAAAAAAATAACCCCAAAAAATAGAATGTTAATACTACAAAATATAAAAATTTAGTTTCGTTGTATGTATCTAAAAGTTAAAAGCATGGTTGAGGCTGAACTTGAACAAGGGGCAAAAGTCAAAGGAACGCGGAGACGATTCGAGCGAGATCGATCCATCAGTTGCCAATGAAGAGCTTTTACATTTATCCTTACAAAGAATTTTCAGGATTTGTAGTGTCGGTTGAAGACGGTCTAGACAGAGCCGAAACTATTTGGAACAATCAGATGCCCGTTAACACTCTTGATTTTTCAAAGCTGGGGAGTTGTTAACACTACGTCTCTGTTGCTTGGCCTCTGCAAGAGTCGGATACAGACATAGAAAAAGCGCAGTTGCTGTCTGATCGGTCTCGTCTAATCCATTTAATTCCAGTAATCCATTGATGGAGGTACAAGTGCCGGTACCCTTGGCAATCAATATAAACTTCAATTTCTATGTGAAAAATTCCACGGTTACTTCGAAAAATGCTTCCTTATCGTGAATAGGAGTATCTAATAATGTACGAATACTCGATATGGAGCTTGGTTGATTAATATGAATGTATAATACTAAGCCAAGTTAAAAATGTCTACCCCTTCCTTCCTGTTGATACTCTTGTAATGTGAAGAGAACAATTGTATTTATCGCTTTGACATTTAGATTACTAGCTTAGTAATTAGACAAACTTTGAACATTTCAAATAACGAGATGTTTAAGGTATTTGAAAAAAATTAAATGGAGATTTCATCTGAAAAGGGTTCTATTTGTAAATTAAGATAATTGAGGTTAAATCGATATAAAATCAAGTATAATATCTTGTTTTTTATTTTGTTGAAGAGTTTCCGTAAACCATGTATATCTATGAAAACATTTAAAATTAATATCGTTATTATTTCTTATAATGTTTATAAAAAGAATTTTCCAGAAAACAAATAATTATTTACAACATGTCTGATTTCGATTTTGAACACGTTTTTTATAAAATTATTTTTAAAATAATTATAGCTTTATCAAAACAGATACAGATAGCAAAATAAATACCAATATTTATTTATAATTTTTATTAAGTTTAAAGCGAAGTTTTAGTAGAAAATATACAATTTTCGTTTGGTGTTTCTAATAAAAATAAAGAAATTGCCCTCCGACTATAAATTTCTTCCATGATTGATAAAACCGAAAAGCGAAAGGCCTTTCCTTTTAAGTACTTTATTGTTAATTTAAACATGGAAGAGTATTTAATTTGGTATAAATTACATCCTTCGTATGTGTTCATTTGATCGGTACCCGAAGCCCACGTGGTCTTCCCACTGCCATCATTAAAAATTATTATTTTTATTTTCACAAGCCGGGAATTGTTAATCCGAGAGCAATTAAACTAACGGAGTGTCGAATAAAAATCAAAAGCTTCGATGGAGTGGGCTCGACCGGGAACGGTAAGGAAAATCGTAAAATCAATTTGGTGGGTAGTTGACACAGTTTTTATAGATCAACGGTCATCCGAAATAACTGTCAATGGTCATTATTTAATAATGGTGGATTTGCCCAAATTAGGTTCGAGGAGGTTTTCCGCTAAATTGTTTTAGAAAAAAGCCGAACTGAACCGAAATTACATCACATATTTAGGATCTTTGGATTGTACTTTTTGTAGGTTAGAATATAAAGCGTCATATTCATGATAATGTACCGTCGAAAATAGCTTAAATATGCCATACGTAATAACTCTGAGAGCGCCATTAAATTTTGTTGGCAACGGACCACCATTTGCACTTGTACGTTCGAAGAAAAAGTTTTCGCAGTAGCCAGTGGTGCACCCTCGACAGACATTATAAATTATCTTCATACTTCCATTATTTGCGTAATTGAATACGTCAAAAAAATACGCCTTAAATATGTGTCTATTAAATAAAGTATAAAAATAGCATACGTACATGTTTAGAAAGTATCTTAAAGGACATAGGCGAAATTTTAAAGAGCGGGCAGAGATGTGAAACCCTCTCGGCCGAACTAGAGGTACGACCACGACTGCCGGTACGTTATTATCAAATTAAAACTGACTGTGTTAGATTTCAAAGTGTATTTTGGAAGCGAATAAAAACCTTGAACCGTTCTGAACTTTCTGCGTTTTGATCTTTGAATTTGAAACATTGTATTTTGACTCTTTATACACATAGTTGTGACGTTTAGAATTTTTTGCTCTCTACATATTTGGTTTTCTTAATTTGGATGGTTTAAAGAAATGAAGAACTAACATTTTTTATAGATATTAAATATGGTTTTCTAGTCTCTCATGATGTTTCTGGCTCCTTTTCTGTATTATCTCTTGAACTGTTACTCGTATAATATAAAGTTCGTCATGTAACATCTGGATACATCCACTAGGCGTCTGCTATTGCTCTATTATTATTAAAGGTACGCTTAATTTGTAAGCGCAGCACAATAAGTCGGCACCATAGGTACAGTTCGCAATAGTACAATAATATTTTTGTCTGGAGACATTCGTATTTTTCTGCCAAATAGCAAATATATATCTCTCATTTTAAGATATAATTGTTTTCGTTTTTTGCTTATGTGTTCTCTCCAGTTGAGTTGGGTATCAAGGTAGATTCTTAAGTACTCGGTACAGGATATTAATAGAATTTCTGTATTATTAATATTAATAATCTTTCATTAATGTGAGTGTTATATGTTGGGATTTGTTTTCGTTCATCTTTATCTTCGTTCTTTTGGTCCATTTTTCTGTGTGGAAGAGATGATCTTGATCTTTTAAGTTTGTGGAAGCAATTACTGGATCTTAATGGACAGTAACATTTGCAAATGTGTCTGTTGTAAAATTTTAACTTGGTAGTAGAAGATGTATGGCAATATTTGTTTAATTTTTTGTAATAGGTCTTTACACCAGACCTTGCATGTACTTATATGTACTAACTATCTGATGACATATTGAACTTCTAATTATTGATTTTTTTTTTACTTAAAAAGTATTTTTTCAGAATTTAGCAACTGAACTTGAAATATTTTCTAATACCTCTAGCGAGCTTGAAACTTTTAATATGCTCGCTCAATTTGTACGGAATCTATATGAATTTCTTAGACGAGAATAGGAAAAATACCTTAGATATAATATTTAAACAAAAATAAATGTGAATAAGTTTCGATAATACCACAAAAAAAACTATACACACTCCGATCATTTTCTTTATGCCTTGAAATGTCGAATCTGAGATATTTTGGACCTGATTTGCATTAGAAAAAACACGGAAATTTATACCGAGGTTTTCTCAAAAATGCCACAGAATTTAATACAAGAAAAAAAAATCAAATAGTTTTTTCTAAAATAATTTCAAAATTTAAATTGCTCTTGGATATTTTTTAATTCTATAAATTTTAATAAATTTATAATAATATATAATAATTGTCCTCTTTTGACATGTTAATTGATATTTATTTTTCTAGATAATAAATATACCCTTGAACTATGCATGGTGTCCCAATTTATAATTTATGCTAAAATATTTTGATTTCCTAATAGATAATTATTATCGTTAAATGTAATTGATAATTAACTAATTTGCATACCAAAATTTAAACAACTTTGTACTCTATAGAAAATATAGTTGGAAATAGTTAATTATAAAAACTCGAATCAGAAGTGTAAATTTAATTTTTTTGTCTCGCTGTTTAAGAACACAATGCAGACTGTTCCTCCCAAACTGTATATTATTGCAATATGCTTTTCAGAAATCCAGGCAACATCTACACAATTCAACAAAAAAGTTGGAAGTAGAAAACGCTTCTTTTTTACACAAGAATTCCTCCTCGAAATACACAGAATGGACTTTCTGGAGCCGATGTTCAAACTGTATACAAAGAAGATTGAAGGAATGCATCGACCAATCATCTTGTGAAGCCTCCAGAATATACGAAGAGAGGCCATGTCACAAAAAAAGGTGCAAAAGGAAAACGAGGCGGAAACAGCACTTCCAAATCGTGCATTTGAATAAGGTAAGAATATCGTTTACAAATCAATGATGTACGTCAATAGAACAGAAGTATTATATGCAGCTTCGGAATAAAATTTTGAAATATTTCAGTCCAGCAATTACTTGATGAAACAGGGTCCTTCAGATATTTGGAGCAGATGGACAGAATGGACTCCTTGTAGCCAAAACTGTAGGACCCACAGGATCAGAAAATGTAAAAAATCAAGCAGATGCGGCAAGAAAATACAAAAGGAACACGCTTACTGTTACCACAGCAAGTCGAAATGTGAGATTTATGTACTTAATCTTTTGGGACACCAAGGAAATCATAATAATGGTGGGTTCCAAAATTATTAAATCAATTAACCGTTTCTCTGTAAGTGAGAGGAAGTAACATTTTCAAAACTTTATACGAGAGAAAAAAACTGGATCTAATAATACTGACTATTTATAACTCCAAATTTTAAAGCAGTTCTTTTCTTTAGTAGAAGGTATATGTGAAATTAGCAATTGAATTTAAAAATGATTTAAAACAAAATTGTATAAAAATTGGACTTCCGCCGATCTGCAGCTACTCTCATACTTCTAGTTATTTACAATTTTGATTTTAGGAGGTAGACGGTACCACTATGAAACAAGTGCCCAAAATATCACTACAAAGCCGCCAAGAAAGAGAGCGAGGGTAAAAAGATGCGGAGTACCAAATAGGAAAACCAAAATGTTACGAATAATTGGCGGCATCGAAGCTAGACGATACAAATGGCCTTGGCATGTAGCCATTTTGAACCAATTCGAGGTAAATATGATCACAATCATCTTAGCATGTTGCCCTTCCATCCAATTTCATGTTATTTCTATCAATCTGTTTTATTTAAGGAAGTCTTTTGCGGTGGTACCCTAATCTCTCCTCGGTGGGTGCTGACAGCCAACCATTGTGTCCGGAGGTTCTTAAGGATCCGTCTTAACGCACACGATCTTCGGGCAACCGACGGCAGTGACATCGAAATGACGGTTTCAAAGATGTTCCCTCATCCCAAATTCAATTACAAAACAGTTGACAACGATATAGCTCTTTTGATGTTGCCCAAAGCTGTCAATACCCCAATAGCGTGTTTGCCAAACCGTCGGCCCAAAACTAGGCAGGTTTGTTCGGTTATGGGCTGGGGAAAAATCGATCCCGAAGAAGTCTATGGAGTTCCCGTCTTACACGAAGCGAAGGTAATAATAGAAGAAATTGCTAATGGATATTAAAAATGTAAATCTAAAAGTGACTTCTAAATTGTTTTAATTGGTTTCTCCTTGATTTTCCTCATCACCTTTGATGTTCATGATGCCGATACCATTTAATGGGCTAATAATGGTTTTTTACTCAAAACGGATTTAGAGAGGGTGAAGAACTCCTTATTGGGACACTTCCGCAACTCAATTGAGGAATTTTTAAATTTGATAGTCCAATATTTTTTAATTTAATTGTATATACATTTTTATTATGTCATTATTCTTTTTAATCTTTCATCTTTCAATTGTTTTGTCACAAACTTAATTGTAATGTAATCAAATAACTAAGAATTTTTTCTTATTGTATTGATATATTTATTTCCTTGTTTTTGTTTTCTATTAGATACTTCTAACTTCATCTAAATTTGATGTTTTCAGGAAGTTGTTTGCAACCAACTTCGAAAATAATGCATTTACTTAGCAAATATTATTTTATTTGAGATAGCGTTAATGAGCTGTCGACATATTATTCATTCCAATAATCTTCTATTGCAGTCTTAAATATTAGGTCGTAGTCTTCTATAGTTATCCTTTTCAAGCTAGCTAATTGATTATTTCTTACCTTTGTTCTTGTTCTTTTAGTTTCCTTAGTTCTAGATTTCCTCATTTACTCTTATAACGTTCTTTAATTTCTTACAGCTTCCAATAGTCCACCAACGGACTTGCAGAAAGTCGTATAAGCAGTTTCTTATTAGCGACAATATGCTATGTGCAGGGTGGTACTCAGGGAGGGCAGATACTTGTGCAGGAGACAGTGGCGGAGGCCTGATGTGTCCCACTAAGAGGAATAAAAAAGTAATTTACAGCATTCAGGGGATTACGAGTTTTGGGGATGGCTGTGGTCGGAAACAGAAGTACGGAATTTATACAACTGTTTATAATTATATAGGATGGATCAAATACATTATAGATCATTATGCATAGTGAAAGAGTTAAATGTGAATTGCTACGAGTGAATATTTTGAAGCAGATCAATGAATATTATAGCTATTTAGAATATAGTTTTTTCATTCACAATGTAGAAAACAATTCTACGTTAACCTTAGGCGAAATTAATTAGTTTAGTATTTATTAATCTAGTCATTTCTACTAAACACAATATGATTGTTATTAAGTATATTTTATAAGTGATTTTTGTTATAAAATAAATTTAAAAATAATTAGTCACATCACTGGTTTTCTATAATTCTTTACTAGTGATAGATAATATACTTTTATTTAAAGCCCCGTATAAATGGATATAGTGCATTTTGAAGTTATATTATTTTTATTATTACATTTAGATAGAATTAACGACCACATTAGTTTGTTGTAGGTAACACTAATTTGTACTATGAAAAATTTTGTACATAAATAAAATAATTTTTTATGAATGCTCTTGTAAGTTTTTGATTTACCAGGCAATTTAAGAAAATACAATCCAATAAGTGCATTGAAGTGTATATTTAAGTCCAATAAAAAAAATAGAATTTGATTATTGAAAAATTTTATTTTTTCAATAGTCAACTTACCATGCTAAACATATATTATATAAGGGTGGACATCCCTGGCTAGGACCTGGAGGGGATTCCACCTCAAGCACAGACTCAAAACAGAATAGCCTCTTTGATTATATTGAAACTGGAATACAAATAAGGATAGACCACTAACTTAACATGCATTTCAAGGTGCCCCGTTGCCCCTTTAGAAGCAATAATTAGGGCAGTCAAATATGGTAGGACAGAGGTTTGTCACAAGAAGCGCACTAAACTGTTTCGAATTGATAATTGGTTTAACCAAATCCTCAGTTAAGTCACTAATATCGCTATGAGTAGCCTACAACATCGTTCATACCAGAGAAATATTCCGGTATTTACACCAAAAGTCTGCACTTAAGCGAAACAGCTTTAGAAATAAAATTGTTTATATGGCAATTATTCATAATTTATTTCTAGAAACAGTTATTATGTACATAAAATAATTGATATTAAAATAACAAAATCACAAATTAAATTAATTCCTCTTGGAACCAAATAAAATACAATTATAAAAGATTAAAAGTTTTATTTAGAGGTTGCATTTTTTTTAAGTTTTGTTTTACATGAGCAAATTTACAACTATCAAACACGTTTATTTTCAATTTTTGTTTACATAAAATGTACAGATTCTTAAACATGATTAATTGATTTTCATAAATTTACTCACATTAAATTCCGATAAGGAAAATCATAAAATTCCAACTTATTAAATTTTTTCGTTTTATATTACAAACCGCGAAAATTTTAAATCACCCATCAGTCACTTTTCATGTAAGTTTACGTAAAAATCAAATTTTTGTATCTCTCAAAGAGTGCGTAAAAGTAAATGTACGCTCACATTTCAAACAAAAGATCGCCCAGTAATGATTCCGCTCCTAAGGAACTGGAACCGCTCGACAGACTCGTCCAACTCTCGGAATCGGTATCATTGTCATTCTCATAGTCATTATCGTCATTATCCTCATCACCGTTTTCGTTATTGTCATTATGATCATTGTCTCCATCTGAAATTACAATATTATCTCAAATGTCAAGGATCGACCGAATGACTGAACATACGCGATCTCTCAAAATTCAGTTTGAGATGACATTTCACGTTACGGTCACAATCTAGTGATTTATAATATTAAACTAACATTTTGTATCGATAAAATATCAAATTAATACAAAGGCTTACCATCACCGTCAGAGTTATCATCATCGCTTCCGTCAAGATCGTCTTCTTCATCATCTTCTTCTTCCTGTTTGGAAAATTAGGAAAAATAACATTCTTTCTCAAATATAATTTTAATAACAACATACATTTTTGATGCATTTAATAATGATGTTGGAGAATAGATAAATAAATAAATGAAAATAACGTAAGTTAGAGCTTGTAATGTGTGAAAAAAATGTACCTGTTCGTCTTCATCATCTCTTCTCCTTCCTACATCATAAACTCTGACCACGGATTCCTGTACCGAATTGTACATTCCTTGATTTTCTACAATGGCTATTTGAGTATCGAAACGGTTGCACGCTAAGTCGTAGATGCTCTTTTTTACATCGAAAGTTGCTAAAATAAATTAAATTACTATTATTCATTTGGAGAAAAAATATCCAATATCAGCGCATTAAAAAAAAAAAAAATTTTCGAACAAAATGTTACGCACGACACCCAAAAGTATTAAACGGACACATTTATATACAGGTGTATGTGTCTATTCAAATCATTATATATGAAACACATGTTGAAAACCTATTAGAATTAAAACCAGAAAATCAACTAGGGAAAGAGAAAAAGAAACATAAGGGAATGGTATAATGAAAAACGACGACAAAAAGGTAGATGAAAAGACTTATGTTAGTTACAATAATAACACGAATAAATAAGCGAAAAAAGAATATAATTAAAAAATGGAATTCAACAAACGGAAATAAGAAGCAAAACAGCGGCAATAAAAAATGGAAAAATATATAGAGTCAAATAATTTTGATAGTGTTTTTTATATCGATACTTGCTGAAAAATATTAAACAAAAATATCTACATATGAGAACGTCGACCTTGCTTACTTACTTATATTGGAGTAATCTATTGCATCGACAGTCTTGAAACTAGTATCAAAGGTAGAGTCTCCATCGTCCATTTCTTGTTCTAAGGCGAACGCATAAATTGCGGTATTTACAGATGAAAAAACTATAGAGCACTGATTTAAAATTGGTACAGTCTTCAACAGGTGAAACGTCCTAATATCCCAAACTTCCGTATTCGATACAATCTTAAAAAGCAAAAAATATGTATGCATCATTGAATAATCTGAGCTTTCACTATTTCACTATTGATGCCTTGAAAATGTTAATAATAAATATTTGTCTTTGCTTACTTCTAGTCCGTTTGGGTGGAACACGCCGCTTTGGGTTTGATTTAATTTATCCAATTTATGTATTGCTTTTCCAGAAGCCACGTCGAAAAGAACGCCATCAGACAAAACCAATTCATCGTTATAACTAAAAGTTGCTTTATTCTTTGTATACTGATTAGTTATACGAGGTGTCAACCTTGTTAATGATTGTCCAGTATTGATATCATATATCTGAAACAAAAAAAAACATTTATTTGCAGGACTGAATTTAGTACACCTCTCGATTGATAAAGAGTATTTAAACGCTTTTCACATACCGTTGCTATTTCTCCTTTTGTTCCGAGGACTTTTTCTTGGGTGACTTTACTAAATTCGACATGTTCTTCATCATCAAAAGGCATCCTGCGAAAAAAAAATTGTCTACATGAATTTGTAATTCTTTATTTATTTCTTACTTCATTTCGAAGGTTTTCATGTTCCACAATGCCGAAACTGGTTTACCCCAAGTCGAGCTCGTTAACATAAAATCTCCCGTTCTGCTTGGTTCCAAATGGACTATGTAGTTATCGTGTGCTGTGAACACATTGACTTCAGTTCCTTTGTGAAGGTCGATCAGACGAATTTCCCCGTTGTAGTCGCCTACTACTAACCTTTTGTCGCCGGGCTGAAAAAACGCCATTTTACGTTACCTTTCTATTAATATTACATCGGACTTGCTTACCATAAATTTAGCACAAGTGAAAAATCCTTCATCAGTGGATGAGCGGATTGTTTGAACTGGACAAAATCGCGAATGGACTAACCTTCTGTCCATAGTTTTAGATTGGTAACCAATTTGTTTCCTGGCAGTTCTCATCACATAGTTATTTGCTGTAGTAATCCTCGGTTTTGGGTCGGGACATTTGTGAGGTCTGAAAAAAAACACGGCCCTAGAGATAGCACTTGTCAAAATAAAATTATGCCTTACATAAATAAATTGAATTGAGGACACGTGGCCATGGGATTTTTACAGAGAGCATGTTGATTAGTCAGGTATTCGGTGATTATGGAGTCTAAAGTCACCCGAGGTTGTTCTGCGCATGGAGAAATCTCATCATGAACTGCATTTTGTCCCATAAAACTAATTTGTTTTTGAAGACGAGAATTTTGAGGCGGAGTGGCTGGCAAACCAGAATGTTTCCTTAAAAAATACCATTTTAGTAAATAATTAAAATTTATTTTACCGAAAAATGTTACTTAATTATTTTTATAGCTGACGTGACTTGTTGTGCTCCATTTAATATAGACGACGTTGAAGAATCTAAAGAGCTAACTGAAGGTAAACTTCTCGGTGAGGAAAAGGATAACCTGACCTAAAACAGAAATATTTCACATGTGTCAAAAAAGAAGTATGCTCACTTACACCTCGTGAAGGTGTCAAAGTAGAAGAATATCTAAATTTGGTGGGATGTTGGGCACTAAGCGTTGTGATGGCGTTACTCAAATTTGCTTCTTTTACCAACATTCCAGCCGTATCAGGAAAACCTTTTTGAACTAAATGATGGTGGATTAATTGCAGTAATTGTCTATCATTAAATTGAATTTTGGTTTGTGCTACTACGCTTGCCTAAAAACATTCATTTATTTAAAAAAATGCCAAATGAACGGACAACCGTTTGTTTACCCTGTGAATATTAGCCAGAGACGCTTCGAGGTTGGTATCTGTGTGTTTTCCTTTGCCTGAAAGAAGTTCTAATAATTCTAGAGCGTATTTTTGAAATAAAACGTGCTCTTGGCGTTTTTCTTGCAAAATAGGATCTCTCATTAGATCTAAAGAAAACAAAGTTTTTACAAAATCTGCCACTTTCCCTCTTCCCAAATCAACACACTTACTTTGTAATTGTCCGCTAGTAAACAAGGGCAATTTAGAAACAATCTGTCTAACAGTTTCTGAGCGCGCCAGACCAGCCAACGCTTTACAAGCAAGTGTTCTAATACAATCGGCATCAGTAATCGGAGTTTTAACTTGCATCAATTGCAGAAGTACCATAATACCGCTATTGGACCTGACGCAGTCCCAAACTTTTTGAATGAGATCTTCGGAACTTTTATATTTTAATTTTTTGTTAGGAGAATTAGTTGAGCTCGTTGTAAATCTCCCAACTGATCCGCCAACTCTGTTAATAGGAGCACAAACACAGTTGCCAATTACCCGTAAAGCGGCTTTCTGGACATCGGCGTCTGCTACAATCTCTCCTTCTGCAGCGCCCAATATTATATTTATACCTTCAAAGAACAAAAGATCAATTACATGTTATTGTTAAAAAAAAACTTTAGAAATGATAAGGGCTATCTTTAACTCTTAATAAAATACACTTTAAATACACTATAAATTATAAATATTTATTATTTTTATTTTACTCACCAACTGTTAAAGTTTCTTCTGGCAAATCAACTCTCTCGCAAAATAGCAACTGAACCTTTGGCATCACGCATGAAATCGCTAGAACGTCAAGGGCACTTCTAACGGTCTCGGCTCGTCCGCTATAATTCCACTCATAGGCGAATGCAATGATTTTCAATAGCAACGTGATGCCGCCTAACTTAAGAAGATGGTCTATAGGCGCCCAATGGCTTCTGTATGGCATATTTTGGAACAGCATATCAATTTGTTGTTGAATTTCCTCAGGCGAAGACTTGCAAGCCTAAACATCAAAGATCTTTATTAAATAAAATACGAAGGAAGAGAAATCCTTACCTTATAAGATGGAAGGACGGGTATAAGCGACGTTGGTCGCTCGTTCGGCCTCAATTGCGTTCTCCTAAGAGCCTCCACTTTCAGATACAGATGAGCTTCCAAATATCTACGATAAGCCACACAAACGTGCCTCACGATTTGTCTGTAAGCACCTTCTTGCTCTTCGTTTATTTGGCCAGTATCTGCGTCCGGTAATAAAATTGGTAACGTCGAAATCTATGGAGAAAAGGAGAAAATTCCCCGATAATCGCCGCATAAATGAATAAAGTAAATAGAAACATTCACTTACCACATTATGCAGCTTTCTTAAACCATCTTGTGAATCGAATTCTTCCAAAATCACTTTAAATTGGAATGTTAAACTAAAGAACATAATAGATTGACACCGACCTGAATCGTGAGCACACTCAAGAAGCCAAAGTGCGTACCTGGCAAATAAAAATTGTTAAGAACTGTAAATAAAAAGAGCAGACAATTAATTAACTTACCACACTAGAGAACTAACTATGTATTTGGGCAACAAACATACTCGCTCCATTGCTTCTTCACAGTAACCAAGATAATAAAAGCACATAGAAACACCAGTAGCTGCGATAGAAGGCCTCGGAATTTCTAATAACACCTAAAAAAAGTTCATCAAATAATAAATCCTTGAATATTCAGAAAATAAAAAATGGCGGTAGTAAGTTAATCTACCAAGAGACAGGTTCTAGAAACTCCAGACAAACTTTTGTTTACCCAAAATCCGATAATGTCTCATATTTAGAGAGAGCATATTTAAAAATCTCTTATATTTTCTTTTTGACAAAAAACAGAGACAAATGTCACGTATCATGCATCATTTTTCTAACTAGTCGAAAATTGAGCTTTAATCGATTATTAAGTGTAATGTACACATACTATATATTATTATAAGCACCAAAATATTCCACCTTACCTCTAATCCCTTCGATTGAATGAACTCTATGGAAAATTTCTTGTGACACAATAGCGCCGAAAGATATTTCAAAGCTTCAAAGGCTAGCCTTGCTAACTTTGTTTGTCTGACATTCACGTACCACAAAATAAGTTCTAAAGCGTCATGTTCAAACACGTGACTAAGGAATTCTTGATGGTCTCCCATGGCAGTCAAATACCTAATGAAAATGTAATAACTTCATTGAAAATATCGATTTTAGAATACCGTTAAAAGTTTACCTTAGAATTAAAATTTGCCGTGTCGCAAGATTCGGCGGGAAAATTTGTACAGTACCGATCATAAAACTTTCCAATTCGGCCCAAGAGGAATTACTGTGTTCCGAGAAAATGCTGTTGGGTTTTTGTGGGCTTCCCAAATACACTGGTTCTGAAATTGCAGCTTCGTCCAAACGGGGCCGTTTTTCAGGAGTCTTTAGGAAAGAATAAAAACAAACAATTACTTTCACTTACAATTCCTGTGGTATACAATTTTATTTGTTTCCTAAATATGCAACTTTTTCCCCTTTAAAACGAATTCATATCTGCAATAGTTTGTGAGATAGGAATATATTTTAATAAAAAATTTCCCTCCCTCTATATGTATATTATAGGAATATTTAAATTGTTATTGAAAGATGATTAAATTTGTTACAGTAATAAGAAAATACAAAAAATGTATTATGTTATATTTAAAATATTTACTTACTTCAAAAACGTCAATTCTACAATTTGAAGAAGTTTGTAGTTCAACACTCTTTTTCCTTTTTCTATCATGTTCCTGTTCCTGTTAATAATAGTAGATAAAATAAAAAATTTAATATAATATTTTGCATTTAAAAATAACTTACAGTTGCAGTTGGACTTGTTGTAGTAGATGAGCCTTCACTTCTTAAATTCTCGGCAGACAGTATTCCATTTTCCCCTAAAATTATCATTTAATTGATCTAATCAATACATTTTTTTGCTGCTGATACTCACTACTTCTGGGTGGAAACAAAGGAGGTGATTTAATTATACCGTCCCCCCTGTATGGAGGGGAACGCATAGCAGATAAATGAGCAAAAGGCCTTGAGATATTTGTAGTTGTAGTATGAACAACTTCTGAACTTTTCTTTAATCTTCTTAGTCTTTGCAACAAAAGTGGTACTAGTTTGCTATTTTGTTCTCGAAATCGTGCTGCAATTTCTGGAATTTCCATAGCAGCACCTAATAAACCTGTGGCGTAACTTTGGAGAGGTTCTATCGAGCTTATAACCCATTTAATTAACCTCAAAATTAAAGTATCAGATTCAGGCTGAAAACAAAAATCAGCATATTCAAAATACAATACAGACAGTCAAATTTCATTTTATTATTTACCTGAAAAACGACAGTGGTATCTAAACCTGGCATAATATCGAGTACCAATCTACAAGCAGCAATATTGAGTTGGTCAATGTCTTTTCCAATTACTCCACTTCTTGAATAATAAGTGTCTCTCAAATAATCATTTATTAACTACAAAAATGAGCACAATTTCGATTGAAATAACCACCAATATTTTATATTTGCGTACCTTGCTAGTGAAATTATCCTTCTTAAAAATAGCTTTTAAAACTTGTCCTAAAATACATTGTGGATCTGTTCTAGATGGGTGTCTTTCATCAAAAGGGTCTGGGTCCATTCTCAAATAGTGTTCGGTCTCTACTTCCACTATTTCAGCCAACCTACATACACATGTTACAATCCAAAGTAAATTTCATCTATGTTACAGGATTTCATTGTAATATCTTACCTGGTCAATGTAGATACTGGATCATAATTTGGCTGTAACTGTTCGTCTTCCCATTTCCTGATAATGGAAGACAATTCTCCCATTACAGATATGTTGCTATTAGTATTCCCAGACATATTTTTATTAGTTATTTTTCTGTAAGAGCATGAGGTAGTTTTAGCATAACCTAACTTTTATGTAGATTGTTTAAGATTGCTTGGATATAATAATCTGTTGTTGCGATTTTAATTTAAATAAAATATTATAGAAAAATTAATCTAAACCAAATGATACTTCACTTTTTTTTAAATGTCTTCTAAAAGAAAGTTCGAAACAAATACCATAAAACTAAACATCCACTCCACCATATTATTTTTTTATATGTGAATATTGTGAATGAAACAAGAATGACTAATTCTATATCATAATTGCCAACAGCAAACATTCTAAGATGAAAAGTACTATACATTGATGTTAAAAATTGTATACAGGCAACCAAGAATACACTATAAAGTTCGTAAGTTGCATATTTTAATGGTAGCATAAAGGTATATCTGACATCATAATCCTGACTATATAATAACTTTATAACCACTAAACATATATAAATATATAGATGTTTTATGTCTGTAAATTAATCAATTCATTCATCATATAAATATTCTAAATCAAATATATTTAAATCAAAGAATATTTTTGAAAGTTTCCTCTCTGGTGGTCCTATCTAGATAAAACGTAACTAGTCTGATCCACAATTTTAGTAGATGATGTTTTGTGTTATCTCAAGTTTCATTTTCAGGGTTGTATCATTTTTTTAAGTACATAAGTTACAATTTCTGTCAAAATTTTATATTTAACATATATTCGTTTTTTATAAAAAAACTTTTATATTTAGAGTTCTCTATAAGATCCTTAGTGGTGGTATTTTTGTTGACAGTGTCATAAACCAGACTCTATAGATGCCAATATATTGTTATAATTTTGTAGCTATTTTAGTTCTTTACTTATTGATTATCATAATTTTGTTCAGTAATATCATATTTTAGTAATACTATATATTTCTTCACATAAGGGAGTCTTAAGACTACACAATGATATTTAAAACTTTTTTTATCAGTTTAACTTTAGCCTTAAAATCACGAATATAATTTAATATTCCTTGTAACAATATATAACTATCCATATTTTGTCATACTCTGTTTATTTCTTAGAACGGCTATTCAGTAAGATTCGAAACGAAATAAGTTTTGTTTCTCATTTCTTAGTTACATTTATAATGCTTTGTTTTATTAAGTATCATTTTTGCTGTTATCTCTCGAAACTTATTTTTTTTTTAATTGCAACTTTCAAGTCCCTGAGATTTCGAAGTTGTTGAACAAAAGTCACATGTACTTTTGTTAGCTTTATAATTTGTAATTGTAACATATAACATTTTCCTCTACTTTTGTTGGAATATAACTGATAACTGGAAAGTACACAGTTTTATTCTTTACCTACTAACAAACTCTAAGTTTCTATTCTTAAAAAAACTTTTTTATCAATTATTTGGAAATAAAACTCCTTGGTTCATTAACATTTTAATTAATAACAAAAAAGTTCTTTTTGCTTAGGTATCACAAGAGTTTTACATTTAATGAGAAAAACACATGATTAACTTTGTTTCCTCACTGTTATCGTATAAATCAACACTTTTGCCAGTTATTCATCTTTGACTTGGAGGATTATGCGCAGATTTGATCAATCGATACCCGGAAAATGTTCATCCTCGCACAGACTCCGAAACACTCCCAGGACAAACGTGCAAACTAATTATTTCGCAAGTCTTATTGAAGCAAACCGAAAATTATGACCGTGAGTTCAAGTGCGATTTCCAATATTTGGGATATGGTAGGTACAAAAAGACATTTTTTTTAAAATAGGATCTTCAGCGAGCATGTTTTAGGTTTCTAACTGTAAGAAAATACTTTTTTTGTGTTTCATAAACTAAAAGTAGGTACTATTGTTATTCACCATTTCGAAGAACAAAATGCCACTTTATTTTAAGGATTAGGAAAATCTAATCACTTGAATGAAAAACGTGTAAGCAAATAATAATTTTATTCAAGAAAAAAATATTCTTTTGATTGTGACTAAGAATTATGTTACTATTTACATTTATTAAATACTAAAATTGTTTTTCAATATCTTAGGGAAATTGCTTTTAGGATTAATCATGTATTACATTTGTCAAAAAAAACACATATAATACATATGTGTCTAATATCCTTCTATTGCGGGATTAGAACAGCCATTTCAGTCCCTTTTGATATACAATGTAACATAATTTTCAATTTCATTACTATGTAAATAACGAGAAATGTTTAATAAACTTTTCAAACCCAAAAATATATATTCTAAATTCTTCTATTAGTTTTTGCTTACACTTTATTGAATTCTGGTAATTCTTGTTTAACAATTATAAATAAAAAAGAATACACACATACATTCAAAAATCGTCGATTTGATATTTAAATAAATGTCACCATAAAATATTTTTGTTGTCATGGCAAAATAATAGCTAAAACTATTAATTTATGTATATTTATGGGGAATAAAAATGAAAATGAAAAATGGAAAATTCTTGCTGTATTGATTACGTCTTCCAGAGACCTAATTTTCTTAGTAATGATCTAGGAGCATAAATAATAATTTAATCGCAGGTTGTTTACTGAAGTTACAAAATACATACTTAATAAAAAATGGTTGAATCTGAAAGGAAATGTTCGGCGGAAATAAACTTGGCGGACAATGCTTTACCAATTCCGATTCAGATATTTTTATGGAAACAAGTAGGGTAAGCAAACAAAATTTAATAATTAAAAATAATAATCGCAATCTGTCTTTTCCTATAAGAATTTTTTATAAATGATTTTCATTAATTTTAGGCCTTTCGTGAGACCGAAATTAGGCAAACTACATGAAGCGTCTTGTATGGTAAGTTTAAATTTTTTTACCTATCTATTGAACAAAAACAAGAATATTAAAAATATTTAATTAAATAAAAATCATTACTATTAGGCTTTTTCATTTTAGTTTTGTCAACATGCGAATACGGGCCATCATGTAAGTTTTCATCTTTTTTTCATTACTTATAAACATACATATGGAAGCGCTCCTGTAACATATAATGATTCTTAAATTAGAGATTTATAGGGACAGCGAGTATCCTAATCAATATTTTATAAGTTTGTTTGATTATGGATTTCCAACTGATGCAGATGATTTTTTATCAATTTTTTTTGTAAAATGTGAAATGAACTTTTTCTCCGTTTGTATAAAATTTTTTGGGACATAGTTTTACATTCAATACGATTGTTGGTGAAATTCAGAGCTGTTTTATACAATGGGTTAAAAAAAAAACACTTGCACAATTTATGTTGTTAGCACTTGTACGCTACTTTTATTTTCAAGGAATTAAAAGAAGCTTGCAAATCTTTCGAAAAAGTTCTCGTTCAAAACATTAAATCAGGTCTAAAAGCCGACCTCGGGGAGGCCATTAAATCGATTCCAAGGTGGAGGCTAATCCAAGCATCTTTGCCCCACGTCATGCACGCCGTTGCCTCTATTCTTTATAACCGGTAAGCATTTATTCTATTAATAATTTCATTTGTAATATTATGCTAAGTTTCTATCATATTATTATATTGTTAATATAGATTTAGAAAACGAATTCGAAAACCATGGTGATTAATTATGCAAAATAAAAAATTATTATAAACGTATTTTAGGATAAAAGATGGAAATATACAAAATTTAGGAGCTGTAGACACAAAATTAATGTACACCCTTCATTGGATAATATTAGACGCTGTAGAAGAATGCGGTGATGAAGATTTTGAGAGAGGAATATATCACTCATCTCCATTCTACTACTTATTTTCAATACCAGCAATTACGGTACTTATAATAATGTCTGTTAGAAAACGAACAAATTTTCTTATTACATTTTAATTTTAGTTGTTCGTCTATCTATTCGCGCCGATTTGTCACAACCTTAAAGAATCTGATTTTCAAAATTTCCGTTTGGAAAACGGCTTGAAGATATGGCAGGCTTTATGGGAGTACCGGCATCCTGAGGCGCCGTGTTTCGTATCCCATTGCAAACCTAAACCGAAATTTTTAAATGGGAAAAATATTAAAAATAAACAACATTTCGGAGATGTCTTTGTCGGAAGTAAGTAAGCATTTTGATAAACGCAAATAAATAGAGAACGAAAAAATATGGTAATTTTTTTGTTTTCTATTGCTATTATAAAAAGCATTTACCTATCTCATTCATTCATAAATTATGATCATTGATGATGATGATGACAGAAAAACTGTGATGCTGAATTTATTACTTAGAGACGTCCAAAGATTCTAATTAAAAATTAGTGTTGACGTCTACAAAGTAGTTTACAAAATGTCTTCTCCTGTCTTCTAATCTAGAAAACGGAAAATAAGGAAGGACGTTAAACACTACTTAAATATTAAATTCATCAATATTTCATATGGATCTCCCGTTTTGGAAATATAGGTATAATAACTTCCATCAGAAAGACAATAGTACTTAAAAATAATCCGAAAACTAGTATCAACAGCGGTCCGACTAACTTTGACATACCGATATTGGAATAGACCCTGTTATCTACATAATTGGTAAAAAATGTTCGATGACCCTCTGGTCCAACCATCTGCCCGATAAATTTCTTAAATAAATAATCTATTATACCGCTTTCGACAAATTTACTAATCACATCGTTAAACATTCTAACGTAGGGGGAGTTTTGTTTCAAGAAAAAAACGTTTTCGTACAGCCCAAAGCAATCGCTCAATACTTTGTAATATTTCAATTCTTCTTTGGGCAAAAGATCGATATCGTTGACGAAAGCGTTTTCAAATACCCTCACGAAAATCGCCGAATTTGGTGTACGATCTTCGACTCTCCTTCCTTTGACATACAGTGTGGCTAAGCTCTGATACATCGGGTTATCGGAGGCAACAAAAGTCTTTTGAAAATGGTCAGTTGATAATTTCCATTGTATTTTATAATCCACCATATCTTGCAGTGTATTTACCACGTTTATAACGCGAGGCTGTGTCGATATGCTGGTGATACCAGCGGAATAGTAAGTCGAAATAAGAAGACAGAAAATCAACCAAGAGATTATTAATATTTTAGCTGCTAGCAGAAAATAAATTTCTTTCAAAACAATACCCGCCCCTGTGTAGATCCTTACAAGATCCATGACTTGACTGCCATAATCTACAAACTCGATGCCAAATAGATTGTTAAAGATAATTTTAATGGATATTAAGACCAACGTAGTGAGGAGTAAAATGAGTAAAACAAAGAGCAAAACTGGCAGTTGAAACACTTCTAACATGATAACAGAGTCGAGCATAAGGGTAGGCTTTTTTACCAAAAATGTCAAACAAGTTTGTTGAATGGATTTGGTCATATCGATGCTTTGGTTGATTGCGTTCACCGGCCATCTTGAACATATCGTCATGTCTTTTTTGCCTTCGTTTACCAACTGGTGACTGGTTAGCCACAAGCCGCCGTCTTCGTCGTCACTGGGAGGTACTAAATACTCGACTGGTACGTTTTTTAGAGTCTCGTTTAATATGATTATTTCTATACCGTCTAAAGAACCATTTTTTGACATTATGACGTAAGGCGGGCAGTTAAATAAAATCACCGAGATTGTAGAATTGTCAGTAACAACGGGTATCCATTTTTTTAGACTGAAATTTGGAATATTATTTGAATTGAAAGTTTTCTCAAAAATGAACTCATTAGTATCTTGAGAATTTTTTGCGGTAACTCTATAATATTCTACGATATTAAAATAATTTAAATCCTCATAGAATTTCGATATTTGAACTCTTAGGAATTCTATAGCATTTTTATACAACTCGTCAGTTATAATAGAGTGAATTGAATTTGATGGGTTAGTGAAAAAGAATATAATTTTAGACCACGGTTTAAACACGTTTAATAATGCATTTTTGAACATTACTTTTTCCAAGGCATCGGCTTCTTCAAGTAGAATAATGTATTGTAAACACTCGGATTTCAAAAGTTGTTCCATATAATTCAGCTCAATTGAAATAACGCATATGTTTGACAGTATTAATGATTTTTCTACAACGCCAGATATATTTGTATTCTCGTGAATGTAATACGAACATCTCGGTGAAAGATTTCGTATTAGTAGAGTTGATAAAAGAGTAACTATATTTCCACATACTAAAATGTTTACATAAATATATATTATGGATAATAAAATTAAATTACGTTTAACTTACCAGCGATGATATATCCAGAAAATAGTATCATTTTTGGAATCATTTTCATCTGTTAAATATCTGTAGTTGTAATTCAGCGCTTGCTTATATATATATAAGTAAAGTTTAATTGTTATATTGTAAACATCTAAAGTTTCTACCCTTTGTCTTCAATCTGTAAATAAAGACTCATTAAAACTTACTCAAACTCGGCACACATTAGTAAAACACAAAGAATTTAGTTGATTACACAAGTTAAAAAACGTCATTTACGTTTTAGTAATATCGATATCATAATTTTGTTAACTCCTTTAGTGGCGAATTAAATTTGATTTAACCGTACCAAAATAACACTTTTTTTTAATCGAAGTTGGGTATAATTATTATTATTATTTTTTTTGACTGTTTTGTTTAAAAGCTATCTTAATTTGTTTTTTAACACTTTAATTTTCTATGCAAAGTCAGTGGCTGTTTTTTATGGTACATGTGAATAAATCGACCATTGATTATATATGTATGTTTATTTTTAATTTATCATTAATTTATGACATTTATATTACGAACCTCATTCGTGGTTAACAATAAAAATATACATCAATTTTATTAGGAATACTCGAATTTATTCGACATTAACAGTATATATGTATATATCGCCGATTGGCGACCACGAATTAAATTCGGGAATACCACTTAACGTATTAAAATTGAAACCCGAACTGGATTCTGGAGTATCACAAAATAAACAAAAACAATGAATATTCGATTAAATTGAACGAGTATTTTTAAAGAGACAGTAAATAATATTTTTGAAATTATTGACGGCAGTTTTGATTTTTGTTATAAGTTACAATTTTTATGTAAATTTGTAAGTTGGCTGAATTTAAACGTGGCTACTCGAAACTCTGGAAAAGTGGCTTTGTAATTCGAGCCATTAAAGAAGTTTATTTTGTTCCTAAATAAACGAAATTATTGTGATGAACATTGGCGAGGTGTACCTTTAGAGTAAATAAAAATGAAAGAGTAAATTCGAATTTCGATTTACCCAGTTATAAGATACAAATATATATAATATATGATAATCTGAAGCAACAATATAGAAATGTTTTTAGGAAAACAGTCTCACGATGAACTACTGCTTAAAGAGACGAGCCCAACTGTCAGCCAAGGTATTAGCGCTTCCAGTTCGGAGCAGCAACACTTCTCCGTAGTCGGTACATGTACCCCAGTTACTATTACTGCGACGATTACTACAAAAGCAGACGATGAGGTAAACGATAAAATAACTTAGTCTTAGTACAATATATAAAATGAGAAATTTTAGGGTACTTGGGTCTCTTCCCCCAAAGATACAGTCTTCCCCGAAACTATACCAGAAGAAAGTTCTAGTACCGAGGAAGAACATGTTGTTATTTTTAGACTACCTTCTTTAAACGAATCCGATGGATTTATTAGAGACCCTTCCATTTATACAGTGAGTAATAAACAGTTATTATCACCTCTATTATTAACAATATTTGTTTATTTCTATTACATTAGGCCGAGACGAGTATAATTCAATTAGCAATGCGAAGGAATGGAAGTGGAAGAAATAATAATATAAAATCTGAACAAATATGTTATGGGGAAAACAAACAGCCTATCATTAAGCCCCCGATGCAAAAAATCGGGTATGTATGCTGAATGAGACGTTACCTTTTAACAAGAATATAGAAATGTAAACAGCTCATGGGATCCGTCCTTCCTTCCTATTGGATCTAAACTTTTTATGCTTCAGAAAATAGGCTCATATCTTATTTTTACGGATAATTATTATGTTCCAGGTCATCTACAGACAAAGACTCATTAGACAGCAGCAAAGCGGATGGTTTAGCCAAAGAAGAAAGTAGTAAGACTCTCATTCAAATTCACGATAGTGCTGCAGCCACATTCTTAGATGTAGCAGTATTGCGATGCCTGTTCATAACTTTGTGGCAAGAAGAAGGCATCTACTGGGCGTTGTTGTTCATATTCAATAGGTAATCCGTCGTAGATTTGCTAAAATGTACATGAATGTTTTTTGGAAGTTTATGCTCATTGTAGATTAAGAGATATCAATGACGAGTCGGTAGGTCAGCAACAACCCAGAAAAAGGAGCAATTCCCTTCCTATACCAAAAATAGAAGTATCTCTTTATCAAAGCAACGATTCTAAAAAGAGTGACAATAGCAACAAAGACTTTATAGAAGTTCCAGAACCGAAAGATGTCTCTCTTTTGGCCGGTAACAAACTTTTTTTGACTATGTAACAAAAGTTACTCTATTACTTTTTTAAGAATCTCCTTTTCATGGGCAAACGAAATCGGAGGAGTCTTTACACAAACGGACAGCCAGCGAAAAAGTGAAGAAAAGAATGAAAATTACGGACTTAAAGACTTTCGTAGAGACAAAATTGTTGTCAAAGTCAGAAAAAACTTTGGAAAAAATCGGACAAGAGGATCAGAAGCCTTTAGGCCAAGTTTCGGTGGGTTCACGGCGAATGTTAAATGTGCTAGTATGTATTCTTTCTCTTACCGTTTCATCTTTTTCTTGTTCTTGTGTCTCTGTTTAATGTATCCTTAATTTTCTCTAAGTACATTAATTAGATCTTTACCATTAGAGTCTTATATACAATGTAAATAATATTCTTGGCTTTTCATTATAGCAAATATGAAAGGTGTATTAGTTGTAAGTTTGTGAATTTCAGCAAGATTATCATCGAAGTTTGGATACAGGAGATGAACATCTTACAAGGCCTCGATCTTCAATGTCCAGGATGTTTGAACATCCCAGTAATTTGGTCAAGGGCAAAAGCATGCCCAGTCTAAGGTAAGAATAAACGATATTAAAGAGACAAACGAGTCATTTTTTTGGTAACTTGTGGTATCTGATGTTGTCAGAATAAATTACTACCTAAACTACCTAAAATCATTTTTATATTGAAATAATGATGTAAATAAAAAAATGAGTCGCACTAATTATTTCAATTATTATTGTACACTCTTTCAATGTTTAATGTCACTTAGGTATCACTGTGCAATATTTTTAATCTAAAAACCTGAGATGCAGAAGTTTAGAAAAAAATTGTATAGTGATTCCCTTGTATTTTATGTATCCTTTTCATCTATATGTGCATCTTTGTCTGTCTGAGTGTTCTTATTTTTCTGTCTTTCTTAGCTGTATTTTAGATGAACTTAATCACGGAGGGTGAGTACTGCTGTTTAATATGGACATTATATTAGGCAATTAGCAAAAAATATACACTTAAAAAATTTCTACTTAAGTGACTACCAATAAATGTGTTAATGAATATTGCAAATGTCTGAAATGTTCAATTGATCTAACTTTGTAAAACATTTCATTCTTTACACGGCTAATTTAACTTTTTCTTGAGCGTTTAAAAAGCTTATAGAATACATTTTTATTTAACAAAAAATTGGCTAATATAATATCTTGTGTTCTAAGTAGTGGTACTAGGCCGCTTTTGGCTCAATTTGACCTTGAAACTGACCTTTAAAGTGACCTTGGTGGTTTTCCTCGGAAAATGGAAAATTTTTTTTTTTTTTATTTTTTTTTTTTATTTTTTTTTTATTTTTTTTTTTTTTTTCCGTGAGCCTTGGCCTCCTCCTCTAAAAAGTGGCCTCTAAAAAAGAGTCCATTGAGGTCCTCCGCCGCCGCCGCCGCCTCCGCCCGCCGCCCCGTTCTTGAAAATGGCCGGTTTTAAAAAATGTGTTCTTGGTTCGCGAGCCTCCTCCTCCTCTAAAAAGTGGCCTCTAATGAGGCCTTTGAGGCCCGCCCGCCGCCGCCGCCGCCGCCGCCCCCCAGAAATCCAGCGAGCGGCACCGCTGCTGACGCCGGCACTGTGGAGCGCAGACACGCTGCATAGACAACCACCCTGTTTACGTTGTAGCGTAATGTTGGTTGCCTATGCATGCTGCATTCATAATTAAACAAACAATAAGAGATTTATTTTTTTTATTCAATATAATACAAATAGAAACTGCCATTTTTTAATCACAAATCCACCTTCTTCTTCTTCTTCTTCTTCTAGTTCAATCGGCTTGAGGAAAATCGCCCATCATTTTTTTCTACTCATTTATTAAAGACATATACATCAACTGAGTTATAAGTCGTATGTATGGACGATTATCTAATAATAATAATAGAGGATAGTAAGTTTAAATAAAAAGAAAAACAGTTTTAATAATATATATTTTTTTAAATGTAAATTATATTATAATAGATATAATGGATAATAGTAAGTTTTAAATGTCCAAGGATATTGATATCACTGATCCGGATGATGATGATGATGGAAACCCCAGGGGAGGGTGTCATGTGAATCATCTAATAATTTTCGTTTATCATCTAATGAATTTAAACCAATTTTTGTTTGATTTATGCTGTAAACTTTATGTTTAAACGATTGAATTGTACACTGCGAAATAATTTTATCTTTCTTTTCAATTAAACAATCCACATAATCTTGAAAACTTATATCATTTTTTACTACGGAACTTTTAATACCTTTTGATTTTTTAACTATAGATTTATCCTCAACTTTATACGTATACATTTTAGATCTTAAGCCTATGAAATTTTATAAAGTAGTATATTTCATATTTTCTTCTTCTTCTTCTTCTTCTTCGTCTACTAGAATGCCATCATCATCATCATCATTCACATCATCGATAAGATATGAGGGTAAATATTTCTTCATTCTGCGTAGATACCCTTCAAACTCTAACTTTTTAAGTATATTTACCAAGCAGCATATACAAATAATTCCATCTACGTAATCGTTCATGACTTGAGATCCTTTACGATATCGAGCAGTTATTATTTGACATTCCTCTTCTGTATACATTCGACCCATACCATATACACTTTCACGTTCGTAAATTCTTTCTTGCTTAAACAAATGCCATGATAAGACTCGCAAGAGATTTTTAAGATTATTCACTTTTGTTTCACTACTAGTTGCCATTTTTTTTATTTTTCAACTGACTTTGCATATCTATAAATCTTCTATATATGCATGAAGATAAAGGAGAGAGGGGATTTAAAATAACCTCGATTTAAAAAATATTCTTAACCAATATTTTGAGCTTTAGTAGCTGCTGATGCTCAATATCTCGCTTTTTTTTAATAATCTAATATTGAGGTATAACAACCTTGTTGTTGTTGAGTCCCATCTCTAACATTATAAATGAGTTATCTCCGCCTCGACCGCGATAGCAGGCGCTCCCGAACTCATGAAGGTCGTCGCAGTCTCGAAGGCGGGCGACACGCGCGCTCGCGGACCACACCTCCTCCCAGCTGAGAGCATCGTCGTGAGGTCGAGGCGGCTGGCGGCGCGCGGATTCTAGCAGCTGAGAGCAGGCGGCCGTCGGCGGCGCGCGGATTCTAGCAGCTGAGAGCAGTCGAGGCGGCCGTCGGCGGCGCGCGGATTCTAGCAGCTGAGAGCAGTCGAGGCGGCCGGTCGGCGCGCGGATCAGCGAGGGCGGCCGGCGGCAGCGTTCGGATTCCAGCTGAGAGCATCGGTGGCCGGCGGTGCGCGCGCGGACTCTGGTTTCCAGCGGAGGCTGAGTCGCGCTCGAGTCGACGACGACGACGCAGCAGCCTCCGCTGGAAACCGTCTCCGGCGATGGCGATTTTCCTCAAGCCGAATTGATTGAACCCGCCGCCGTCGGCCGCCGCTAAATCAGTAAGTTTTTTTTTTTTTTTCGGTTTTTTATTTTAATTTTTTTTTTTTTTTTCTTCTAATTATTGCAGTCATTTAAAAGCGGGGGGTGTGGAGAAAATGATTGGCGATTTTCCTCAAGCCGATTGAACTAGAAGAAGAAGAAGAAGAAGGTGGATTTGTGATTAAAAAATGGCAGTTTCTATTTGTATTATATTGAATAAAAAAAAATAAATCTCTTATTGTTTGTTTAATTATGAATGCAGCATGCATAGGCACCCAACATTACGCTACAACGTAAACAGGGTGGTTGTCTATGCAGCGTGTCTGCGCTCCACAGTGCCGGCGTCAGCAGCGGTGCCGCTCGCTGGATTTCTGGGGGGCGGCGGCGGCGGCGGCGGCGGGCGGGCCTCAAAGGCCTCATTAGAGGCCACTTTTTAGAGGAGGAGGAGGCTCGCGAACCAAGAACACATTTTTTAAAACCGGCCATTTTCAAGAACGGGGCGGCGGGCGGAGGCGGCGGCGGCGGCGGAGGACCTCAATGGACTCTTTTTTAGAGGCCACTTTTTAGAGGAGGAGGCCAAGGCTCACGGAAAAAAAAAAAAAAAATAAAAAAAAAATAAAAAAAAAAATAAAAAAAAAAAAATTTTCCATTTTCCGAGGAAAACCACCAAGGTCACTTTAAAGGTCAGTTTCAAGGTCAAATTGAGCCAAAAGCGGCCTAGTACCACTACTGTTCTAAACGCTTCATACTTACACTTTCTAGTTGCGGTTACGTTTTTATTTTTATTTTAATAAATACATTTCATCAGGTATATCGACGAAAACCACTGGGAAGCGAAGAGAGGGGGAAAGTGTACGTCCTCGCAGCCAATGGCCAATCCAATAATAACAGTAACCGAGCATACTCCAACGCCATCTCCCGATTATCTGAGGAGACAAGTAAGTCGCGTGCCGGCCTTAAAAGTGACGTAGACCGTTCAGTTTAATCCGTAAATTTAAATGTAAAAATAATGAATTAAAAAATAAATTGTTTGAACAATCTGAAAATAAAAAGACAGGCATAAAAATTAGATAGAGGTCTAAGAAAATCGTATTTATAATGTAGGGTTCTATGGACAGTCAGTTAGATGCTGCCAGTTTGTCTGGAAGTAAACTAGGAAACTGGCAAGAAAGAAAAACTAGTTTGACTCGTTCCCAGACTGATTCCAATATCACTTATACAGGAGAAGATATTCCTGAAGCACCGGGAGCGACGTGTTACATTACTAAAGATGGTGATATTGACTTACAAGTTGTTTTACAGGTAAACAATTATTCCTTTTTTATTATTTTATCGACGTTAGTCGATATTTATTACATTTTTATAGGCTATTCACAGGACATCTTTAAGAGAGAGTACTTCTTGTACGTTAAGAGTGCTTGAAGTAATTTTGAATATAATAGAGCTGCTGATGGATATGGGCGTTTTGAAGCAATGTTTGAAAGAGGAAGCCATGGGCAGTTCCACTTCCCAACATGACGACGCTACTAGTCCTGATAAAAAGACTACTAAATTGCCTTCAAGTGCGACCCAAGGGTCGATAGGCATGTCTGATGCCGAAAAAAATAAACCTGCCTCTTCTCACAGACTTATCATGAACGTTATCATCAGGTACGCAAGTATATCAAGGAAATATTTTTAGAAACATTCGGCAAATTATTTGTAGGGTCTTGAGGCATTTGGGATGTCCGCAAGGGTGCTCCGAGGGACAAAGAGGACCCCAAGCAGAATTTATGAGAACTCAGTCCCAAAATCTATTAATTAAACTGAACAGAGCTAGTCCGAAGCAATTCAAAAGTTTTTTGAAAGACTACGTCAAATATCAACCGCTTTCCGAAGTTATGGATCTCTTTCATTCCTATGTCGGATATTGCATCGACCCCAGCTCGCTTTTGTCACCACTCAGTAAGATATTTTCTTAGATATACAGTTGAGAAAATCTAATCTTTTTTGTACATATATTTTTTTAATTAGAGTTTAATGCATTCGATAATATATTACCTACTGTGGACACTCCATTTAACTACTAGTTGCATTAAAAATTTAAAAGATTATTGAAAGTCAATAGGGCAATGGACAACCACAAAACTTTATTAAAAAAAAAATTAGATGCGTGTCATGAACGGAACAAACGTTATACACTAGAATATTAATGTTTATTAAACTCTTAATATTTCTGTAACTTGTTGTTTATTTATGCATGCATTCTGAATAAATTACATGTATATATATATTCTAAGGGTCCTCTTTTTTTCCGAAGGCCGTAATTATATTATTATCTTGTAATGAATTTTTATTTACTTGTATGAGAATCAAGCGTGTAGTTTTCAAGAAACATGTTTTGATATACCTGTATTTCTATCACATTTTATACATACACTGTATAATAATATTCTTGGAGATATTATTATTAGATTAAAAAATAACTCCGTTAAAAATATTCTTATTTTGTATTAAATGTACTTGATCTATATTTACTTAATTTTACAAAACCTTTACTTGCTATGCTGTGCTCATAAACAAACTGGTCTTAGTCCTGAGTTCCTTTTGCCTCAATTTCTGAGACTTAATCGTATTAGAGTAGAAAACGTAGAGCAAATTAGAAAAGTCTTGATTAGGAATGACATTTCAAAGCGGTACCTTTTAACTAACTTTTAAAGGCTATTGAATAAAACGCAATTAATTTCATATGAAAAAAGGGCTCTATCTCTCTACATATATATAAATGATTCATTGTGATCTCTTAACATCTAAAAGTTACTTTAAATTATTAAATTTAAATCGCTTCGCAGTCCCGGAAACAACAGATATTCTTCCCATCATTAAATTTTTAGGTCTCCTTTTTAGAGAGGTGAACTCTATGTTCTTTTATAGAAATTGCAGGTTTAATAGAAAATATTTTTTATCTTTCTATTAGTCCTTCTATTCTGTTTTTAGGTTTCCCTAAAATCATCATCACACATTTCTATTCTTCTCGTTCTTTGTTCCCATCACTACAATATACACGTACAACATCAATACACACAAGTTTGTATCAATCGCAGTAAAGTTTGACCTAGCTAACACAAAAACCAATAAATTTACAACACAAGGTACCGTCAGAGAGTCATTTCTATCGAGATTGGCAATACATTGTCTTTTGAGAAATATTCCGAAATTTCGATAGACCAGAAGAGTGGCTCTGGAAAGTCACAAGACACAGTATCGCAAGGTGGTTACCCTACCAACTTTGGCACAGGCCTTGGAGGCGGTGGAATACGAGGAATCGAAGGAACCATCGTGTCCCATGTCTTTAAACCATTAGTCACCAGATTCGTTGAGTCTGCCAAAGAGGTCAAAACTCCAGAAAGTATAGTAAGTCTCGACAAAATAAATCTATTTGTTTTTTAATTTCCCTTTTTTAGACTGTATACTGCGAAATTAGGCAATTGATGACTTACGTTAAGGAAGGACATGGGAGCATATTCAGGAGAGTAGCTTTGAGCGCTCTAATAGATACAGCAGATAGACCAAGCAAAAAGGAGGTCAATGTCCAAACTACTAGAGTCATAAGGTCTGATCAATTAATGCACTACATCTGTGGAAAATTTAAATCTAATTAATTTTCTTTTCAGACATGTGCATCATTCGGAAATGGAAGAACAAGGTGACGTACCTACAGATACCCAATCCTATATCGAGGACAAAGGGACTAGAAAGTCCTTATTCAAAAAAAGGAGTACGTCGTCGACATGTCCAGTAAGTTAATTCGGCTTTATTATACACAATATGTATAAATCTGAATCGGTCTAGAGTCTGTTGGAAACTGAGACTGACGAAATGCCCAAATCAAGCCAAAGTCCTCTTGGCAATATAAGAAAAAAGCATCATATCTTGACACCCAGACAAAGCGAGAGGGCATTAGGTATAGCTCTTGAGCCCCAGTCATCTGTGAAATCTAGGAAATCCAAATTTGGGGGACTAGGTAAGTTTTTGGAAGCGAATCATCGGTTGATTTTACTCTTAAAATCATATTATTTTTGCTTTCAGTTAATTGGTTTAAGAAAGGGGAATCGTCTTCAGCTGATGAGCTGGACAACGCAGATAATGGAGATTCATTTACAGACACCTCCAGTTTTATAAAACAATCATCAAAGTATTACCAGCATAAAGATTCAAGCAAAAGGTATTTTCTAAGGTACGACATTTTTTATACATTACGTTGTTCTTTAAAAACATTTCAGTAACGTCAGTCAGAGTCTACAAAAAGCAAAGCGTAAAATGGAAGATAAGTTTAAATTTGTATTGAAGAAGGGCAAAAAGAAAGATGGCAGCCAAGAAGAAGCAGCAGGTGGTTGTAAGTAGGATTAATGATGCAATGTAAGAAATTAATAATTAATTATGGCTCGTTAGATTTTAGCAGAAAAAACTCCATGGAATTTGGGGATACTTGTAGGGAATCCGAGTTTGTTATATTAAAAGAAAGAAAACTGGTCTCTACTAGTTTAATTTACCAAGGTGTATGCAGGCTTTCTTTTCTTCTTGAAACTTGTCCTCCGGGATCTGTACCGGACGCCCATCTTTTAGCCTCAGTTTTGGATTTGGTATGGTGATGTACCTGTTTGTAGGATTTGCCGATAACTGATCATTTCTTCCAGCCCCACTCTACGATTGTCGCTAGAGCCGCTTTACTTTTGGAATGCGCTTATTTTGTACATTGTTGCAATAAAAACCAGTGGCCTTCTTGGATGAAATATAACATTCCTGTATACAGGCCATCCGGGCCCCTTCCGGCCAGAGGAAGCAGTGCTGCTACAGGACTCAGAAGGTCACACATTATGCAGAGATCAGCTGGAAAAATGTTTCATCAATGGGCCGAGGTAGCAACATTTTTTCAAACAACCCTAGGATGCAGCAGACGATATGCATGGAGGGCAACATGTATTGTAATCTTTTAACTGATTTCAGGTCATTGGCCAAAAACTTGAAGAGTTTATGAACGAAGACAAGATTTTACACTCTCAAGTAATAGGAGTGTTAACGGACGAGCAAAAACAAAAAGAATTATTAATCCAAGACGAAGAGGAAGACTTTTTAGATGAAGGTTACAATCCTCATTAGATAATCTTCGCGTTCTTAATTAATTCTGTAATTTAAATTTCAGCCAGCGTTAACGCTTACGGTTCTTCTTGTCCAATGCCGTTACGGTTGATTGCTTGCGTGTTATTGCAAGAAATAACCGCGTTTTTACGTGAAACCTACCAAACCCTACCAAAGAGCTGCTCTAGAGTTATGGAAAAAGGTAAAGCTACACCATGGGAGAAGCTTTACAGTCGAGAGGCTAACAGAAGATGGAGCATGGCTCTATCGTCTATGGGACATTCTCAGACGTCGGCACAAAGTTTGCAGTCCATAGCTGGAGATAGAGATTCAGGTAGAACGCACTTACTTTTTTGATAATATCATTACATTAAAGCGTACCGTGTTTTACAGGCCAAACTGGCGAGAGAAAAATCAGCTTCGTCCTTCATGAACCCGACAACGAATCTGAGGGAAGCAGCAATACCACGGTAACAATGCAGGTAAATGTACAGTGTTATAATAATAATACTCAAACTGTTGGCGGTGTTTTCAGGCATTTCTGCAAGGCGATGACGCTAAACGCCAACAACAACAAAGACCCTCTTACATTCTGAGGAGAGGAACGGCGGCGGCGCCCAGTGGCGGTTCATTCAAGAGAAGAAGCTTGAAGCTTAGGAGAGGAACGAAAGAAGGAATGGAAGTTGAATGTAAGAATGGAATTTTTTGAATTGAAAGTTAATTAATGAGTTGTTTGTAGGGAAAATCCCCGATGCGGTGAAACGCACAGATTCCATCCAATCGAAACGAAAAGTTAGTTCAATTTCCGACAGGAGCGACACGTCGGAACCCGGAGCCGCAGGTGAAGTTAGCGGCGAGGAATCTCCTGGGGTTTTAAGTGACGAACAACCTCCGGAAAGTCCAAGCGACAGCAATGACACCGATGATACCGCTAAGAACATGCCCTGGTTAAAAACGATGATCCAAGTGTCAAATTCATTATACTATTACTGTTCCCATCAGAATTTTTGCCATCCATTTTGCTACAGGAGGATAATGAGAGCCTGCAGCCGACTTGTTAAAGCATCGAGGAAGGTGTACGGAGAGGAATTTGGTCTGTTAGAAGACAAACTTTCCATGGATTTCAGTGGGAAAAAGAAACATAAAAAGGATAAAGGACAAAACAGAAAAGTGTCCGATCAAACTAGTTCAACGGTATCACCCATTAGACGGAAAGACAGTGTCGGGAAAAAAGATAAAATAGACAAAAGTATGGATGGTAGTCAGCTTGGTAAAATGTTCTCCAAAGAATCTTCAAGAGACATCGCCGATTCTGATCCCGGAGCCGATTCGAAATCTACGTCTGAGAAGAAACCAGACGATACTCCTCCAATTTTAAAATACATAAAAACACAAGTACGTTCCTATTTTTATTTCGATCAAACAATAAATATATTTTAATTACAGGTGAAAGATGCTTTTCATTCACCGTTGGCTGCTCTATTGAAAGGAGCAGTCATACTAACGGAAGAAAGCTTTCTGGATATAATACCAGTTGCCTGGGAGTTGCTTCTCGAGCCAAATCAAGAGGTGACGGCTTGTGCAGCTTCTATTTTCATATTGGGGGCCGTTAGAGCTCCCCAAACAGTTTCGGATATAATGCAGCACGGCTTATCACATCCTGAGTGTGCCATTCGAATAAATGCGATACTGCGGTAAGCCTCAGTATTAATAACTGAATTTCAACTATTGTAAATAATCGTATTATTAATAATAATTTAGTTTTCAAGTTTTATGGAAAATGCGATATCAAGTCTGGCCAAGGATGGAAGAGAACGCTCAAATGTTGTTCAAAGTTCCTCCTCCTGGCATTGAATTCACTTTACCATCACCAAAGATCGGTATTGAGTCGTTGGACGTGGTGGACTCACCTTGGGAGTTATTAGTGAAAACCAAAGTAGAAGAAGTCACCATCAATCAAGAAAGACACGTAAGATACTTCTTCGTTAAACCAAGCTATCTGTGTGGTAATTTACTGAAATTTTAGAGGTCGCTAGTAACTGCTACGAAAACGAGAAAAAAACAACAGACAGAGTTGATAAAAATGGCATTGCAAGCACAGGATGACAAAAAAAGAGAAGAGAGGGAACATTTTTTGATAACTACTATTCCTATTACGATTCAAGCTGCTCACGAACCTAGTCTCTACCATACTGGGGAAGAACATGAGGAACGTAAGTAAAATTTTGTTACTGAACTATCCAAAGATCTCAGTTATTTTTATGAATGTTTCATGTTGGCGAAGTTGTTCTCGATTAATTGTTTTGATTTTAGTTGAC
This sequence comes from Hermaeophaga mercurialis, assembly GCA_951812935.1. Taxonomy (NCBI): domain Eukaryota; kingdom Metazoa; phylum Arthropoda; class Insecta; order Coleoptera; family Chrysomelidae; genus Hermaeophaga; species Hermaeophaga mercurialis. The sequence goes on from OX638358.1 coordinate 58,011,293, forward strand.
GATGAACAGGCCGAAGGTCAGCCGAGGAATACCGGTCACCATTTACATTCAGCACATTCTCTATTCCCTTCTTGTCTTTGCTCTGCCGTTGTTCAAATAATCAACCTCTTAGATGACGCTGCAGTTTCGGCTGATGGGAACGCAGTATACGAAGTCTCCTACCAAGTAATCTGGACATGTTTGGTGGAAGACAGCGCCCTATTTCTAAGGTATTTTTTAACGAACCGAAGAAAAATTTTTTTTTTTAAATGTTAAGTTCACTTTACTTTCAGGTATATCCTTGAAAGGTTGACCAGAGAAAAACAAGAATTGATGTTTAAAATCCTAAGACATCTGATAAGGTTTATACCTAAGCTACCACAGCAGGCAGCATTTGCTTTGTATAACTACATTATTGGTTACGTGATGTTTTACGTTAGGAGTCCTCACGAAGATGGCCAAAAATTAATTGGAGCTGCATTGTCCCTATTATGGATGGTAAGCGTGAACTCCATTTTGTGAGAATTATGGAAAAATAACTAAACGGGAAGAGTACGAATTGAGTATCAATGTACAAAAATGTTCCATGCTTAAATTAGAGGAATATAATACTGTGCAGACAGGATTAATAGCAATTATTGTATACTGTGAGAGTTACGCATAGTATCCAGTAGAAGCAAGGTTTCTTATGCAATAATTTTGTGACACCGTAGTGTATATGACATCATTCGTCTGCTTTGAAGTTGTTGGTGGAATTTTCGACGCCGAATGCAGGAACCGAGGGTTTGAGAGAGATAGAGAGAGAGAGAGAGAGAGAGAGAGAAAAGAGAGAGAGAGAGAGAGAGAAAAGAGAGAAAGAGAGAGAGACCCTTTTAGTTATTTCAGTTGGCTCTTGTTATTTTGTGGTGCCGTTTATAACCAACATAGAAGAAATGCTTTTAACGGGTCAGTGATACTGATTCAATAAATATACCAAGGACTTTTTGTTAGTGTGGCAATATTTCGAAGGTAATGTTGGGGAGTTGGGGAGAAGAAACTAAGACAAGAAACCAGACAGAGCTGGACTGAAAAATTTCATAATTAAGACACCACTAAATAAGAGACTAATAGCTTAAATAAGATACTCTCCCGGAATTCAATCTAATCGATATTTTTCGTAGGTTGTTCATAGCGTTCATGGAATTATGTTTAAAGACTTGAAACAAATTTTGCGGAAAGAACAATGCGATGCATCAATTTTATTAACCGCAAACGTGCCATCTGCTAAGAAAATTATTGTACACGGTCCACAAGGTAAGTTAAATTAAATTAAAAGACTACAAATTATTTTAACAGCGATAAAAATATAGATCCCGATGCCGGAGGTATACCGTCTCAGTTCCCAGTACAAGAAGATACCCAGTTTTATCAAATTTTGAGAGAATCTTTAGACTTTTTCGGCATCGATGAGGGTAAACACAAGGAATTTTTCTTGGTCGACTATAAAACCCGTAAGTAATAAAAATGATACGTGAGAGTAGACACAGCAAACAGTTATATTTTTTTAGACCAAATTAGAAATCCGTCTTCGTACGTCCGAGATTATTATTTTTTCAAGAGGTCCCAATATCCTCAACTCGAGTTGGTTCACATGAAGCCTGACGTAGCTTTCAATGCGCTGCAAAAGCAAGAGTTGCTTCACAAGTTCGTGGAGATCGGAAAAGTGCTTCTGACTTGGGCCATCTTGAAGAATGTTGACATGGTGGTGCAACGAGTCGTGTTTCTTCACGAAGAATTGATGAAATTGCCTTCGTTTCCCAGAAAAGCTCTAGAATCAGACCTCGATTTGTACAAAAGCGGACCTTTGGGCAAAGAATTATTAGGTACTGCGTACTGTAAAAAAATTAAACGTCTTTTAAACGTTAATGATTGACTTTTTAATAGGACTAGATGTGCTGCACAAGTTCATGTGGGTGAGGCTCATTGCTAGGATGTTTGAAGCTATGGCGGGCAATTTCGCTTATTCCGGTGACATCCACCTTTTTGTTAACGTGCTGAATGGCGCTTTGGTGCTTCATTCGGAAGACGCTTGTATTCTGAGATACGTCACAGCGACTTACATCAACGCCGCTTTCCATTTTAAGAATATTTTTTCTACCAATGGGTACGTACACCAGTATTTATTTATACATAGCAGATATAAAAATAGTAATAAATTTTGTTTACTCAATTTTAGATATTTATTAATAATGCCTACATTATTGAAAATCTACTCGAATCATCAAACTAATAAACTTGTAACTACGACTATAGAGTATGCGGTAAAACAATTTTACCTCATGAACAGGAAACCATTTATCTTACAAATGTTTGGATCAGTATCGGCCATGTTGGATACCGATGAAGAAGGGACATACGGTGATGCCCATAAGGTTATTATTTATTTAATTCTACAATCATATCACGTCTTCTAATGACGTTAAAATATGTATTTCGGTTTTAGATTCAGTCTAGTTGCCTTTTCAATTTACTCTTAAGTTTGGAGACTCCTTCACCAGATCCGCTAAATATTGCTGAGCTAGTTAAAGAAGAAAAACCTTTGAAGGCCATAGATTTTTGTTATCACGACGAAAACGAAATGGTCACAATTTTAGATTGCATCTCTATGTGCGTCATGGTTGTCTCTTATTCTTCAGAAAGTGTTAGGGGCTATCAAATGCTCGTTAGTATTTTTTTTAACGGCTACGGATTCCAGAATATAACTACGGATATTTGTTGCAGATTATTTTGGAAGCTATTCTGCCTTGTTACGTCAGACAAATTCAACTCCCCACTTATAATAAGGAAGGCAAAAAAGAGAAAGACATTATTAACTTACTCGCTTTATCCATCAGAACGTTGGTAAACAACTGCGAATCATTGACTAAGTAAATATTATTAAAGTTCTATGAACCGTTCCAGCTGAGAAAAGACAAAAGTATAAGAAATATGAGTGAAGTACACTTTCTCTAAAAACTTTGTCTCAGCTGTGACGGGCTTCATAGACAAACTTTCCTGAACAATAAAACTTTGACATAAAAAAAAAGACATTTCTCCAGGAGTTACAACGGTCCTTATCGTTCAAGTCCCGAACACAAAGGATCAAGCCAAAGGAACTATAGCAGAGGTCCTTACTCTCCAGGATTTGACTTTGAAGATGACTCTCATTCAAAGTTTATGAGCGAACATTCGAGGGCGAAAAGCATGTATGAACATGACGTAGAGGACTCGGAGGTGCTTAGAGCAGAATACCGAAGACCCAGAGACGTGCTGTTGAGTTTAGTGGGAGAATTTGTAGCAAAAGCTGGCAATAGATTACAAGAATTGAATAAGAAGAACAACAATGATGGGAAAGTCGTGGAATTGTTGGATATTAAGTCACATGTGGTGAATATTTGTCATTTTTAGGATAAAATATATACATTTTTATTTATTATTTTGTACTTACTCATATATAATGCCTTTTTGTCTAGCGACTTGCTGACATAGCTCATACTTTATTAAAAGTATCTCCATATGATCCCGAGTCTATGGGTTGTAGGGGCCTTCAGCACTACATGACGTATATATTACCGTCTACGGATTGGTCTAATGACGCCATGAGACCAGCTTTAGTAACGATACTAAGGCGATTGGATAAAGTGTTCCAGAAAATTTCGAAAAAGCCTTCTATAAGGGTAAGTTTAAGAATTTGAAAATCGCGCCTGTTCTGTCGTCTACAAAAAAAACTCACTAATAAAGGTTTATATTTGGATACAAGGAAATTGATTCCGTTTCAGAGAAACACAGATTGGGACGCTGCTGCTGGCTTACTCAAAGGAATTTATGACACAATGGTTAAATATCCTTATATTGTTCATTGGTCGCAAATTAGAGGTCTTATCAACACGTGTCAGGTTGGAAAGTATTTTATTTTAAAATGGCCACTTTTGGATGTCTGTTGGTTTTTAGAGTCTGATAGTAAGCGAGATCTGTTCACAAGAAGGAGTATCTGGTGCGACGGCTGCGTTGATGAGCCAAGCTCCACCTCCACATTTCTGTTCGATGGTTGTGCGATTGATTGCTCTCCAGATTCAGAGTTATCAGGTAATCCAGATAATATTACAACTTTATTTTTGAACTTGGTACTTTTAAAATAAAGTGTATCTGTATATCTTACTTAAATGTAAGCTTACAACACACTTCGGTACCATTTTAAATTTCAGCATTCTTAAAAATTTATTTGAGATCTGATAGAAGCTTTATTCATTTCATTCAGGACACATGCACCACTTTAGAACAAGTCTGTGGTGGAAGTTCAGTATTTCCAACTCAAGATAAGACAGAAAGTATGATAATAAACTTAATTATGCCTCTTTGTTTACGAGTCGGATCTGGAAGAAAAGGTAACAAACACTTCATTATTTGCAGAGGTGGAAAGTTTCATTAAATAAAAACTTCTCTTCCCAGATGTCGGTCAAATGAAACAGAGCGATATCAGTTTTGCTTTGACGTTGGTACTACATGCAATGAGTCCCCCGAATACCAAACATTTAGGTCCCTCAGGAGCTAACGTCAAACCCACAGCTGAAAATCGTACTGGCAGTTTAACTTTCACTGGTACTAGGGACACCAAAACATCCGCAAAAATTAACACATCACTGTATCAAGTAGCATTTCTTGGTAAGTAAATAAACAACTATACTGCTTATGAATAAAATGAACGGTATTAATATGGGATTTTATTATTTATGTCTTCTGTGCCCTCTTCTTTTTTTACCTGATAGCTTTCGGTGCAACATTTATCTTGCTTTTTAAGAAAGAAGGAGATGTTAAAAAAAGTTATATTCATATATGGAAATCTATAGTACTTGATCGTAATCTATTTCAGTTTATATTGTTTGTTTATTTTTATTTATGTTGACTTTTAATAATCTTCTGATGATGCTAACCTAGTTAGCGAAACGCGATTCGAGTATACGATTTTGATTTGGTGTTTAAGTGGTTCAAGAATCAGGCAGTTTCGTCAAACCAAAAGTTCCCATCCCCAACGTAGTTTTATAAAAAAAATTTTTATGTGATCGTCCCTATTTGACCTGAAACAGTTTCTGATAAGTAATAGTATTGTTCTTTAAGAGTTATATATTAATTTGATTCAATTTGACTTACGAACTTGTTTCTTCTCTTTATAATGAATGCATAACTAATATATACACATTTGAATGTATCTCTCGCTCCATTTACTATTTACATTAGAATAATATAGCATTTAGAAGTGACGTGGAGTTTGTTGTTTCAGCTTTGAAAATAATGGCGATTTGTTTCGAAGGCGAACTCATGAGCGAATGGTCGAGAATCGGTAGAACAATGCGTGATTTAGGAAAAAGGAATGAAGCTGCGGCATTCGTTTGGGATTTTTTAGATTTCGTAGTGACCCATAGAACTGTTCTATATATTTTAATGCAACCATTTATATTCCAAAAGGTATGTATTACATATATAAATAATAATTTCATTTTAATTAGTAGTATCGTTGAGTGAAATTCTTTCCAGTTGGCTCAACCACCCATTTCCGACTTTGAACGTAATATGCATACAAAAATCAGAAACAAAATGCGCAGCATTGGTTTACCTCTTCCGAAAGGAAGGGGAGCATTGTTAGTGGAGCTGGCACACGAAATGAAACTTTTAAAAGAAGAACTAGACGAATGTAAATCATAAGTGTTTTTTTTATCTATTTGGTATTTATAAGGTTTTTATTTTAGCAACGGAATCCACGTCAGACCCTAAAAGAGACTCCTCCACAACATGCCAGATGACCAGTGAAACCCATACACGTAATCAAAGGCATTCTTTAATTGGTCTTTTTACTGGTGACGGTCATCATCAATCGAAATCTGCACCTACTCATGATATTATGCACTCTCAAGTGAAAGGTATAAATAAATGATGAGCATTTACAACGCTTGAAATGTTCTTTAATTTACATCTTCTTTATATTTAATAGAGTCCTCAAGCAGCCACAGCTCAACCCCGAATCAGGCACAAAATCTCAGCGAGGTGCAGGAACTAACAAACGATCAATCCACACCTGGAGCACAACCGGGTAAATTCTTTAGTGCTTGATCTCAGATAATCCCATCGATATGTGTGTTGTATTACCTTTTAATTTTGTATGGCGTTTTCTTTTTGTTGGTACAGTTTGAGAATTGTGCATGTAAATGTTTCAGATCGATCTTCTCAAAGATCTTCGGTGAGCGATGACCACGGTACACCTCTACCCAAATCAGAATCCCTTCTATTTCATAAGGCCCATAAACTCCGTTTTGTCTCATCAGTAGAATTTAGACATTCGTCAGGTAAAATCCTAATACCTAGAACAAAATTGTAGCTCTACTCTATCTGTGTTTTTGATAACGATTTATATTCATACTTATTGGAAACTGTGAAGAATGAGGGCATTTGATACGAATTTAATAAAATTTGTTTTTGTTGAGTTTGGTTCGGTATTTAGAACGTTTGTGGGTTTAAAGGTATTGCCGTCGGTTAACAGTAGCCAATATTTGTTCGCGGCAATGTTCCTGGTGTTATATTTGGATTGGTATTAAATTCTTTATCGTTGTATGTTATGTTCCATGCTAATGTAAGCGTTTGATGACCTTTCAACTTCAGGGTAATATTATAATTTATAATTAATACGTTAGTACTCAACGACAGTTTTGTAGTACTTTGCAAACACAAAGGAGGAATTACAAATCAAAATAGAAGACAGGAAGCTGGGGCAGGTTCTCTGTGTCAAATATGTTGCAAGAATTTTGTTGCACAGGCCAAGATCACAGCGTAAAAGACGGTAGCTACATTGATGATCAAAAAACCAGACATAAATTCTTCTTCTTCTTCTTAATTCTTTTATTGATTTGAACCCTATGGATTATTTGGCTAGCTATTTTCCAAGAATTTTTTTTATTTATTTATTTTATTTAACGTCTTCACAGATTTTCATAATATTAAAAATAAACCATCGCGTTGCAGATTCTCCTTATATTAGATAATCGTTAATGTGGTGGTGGTCTGGAAATCACCATCACCCCTACAACTTTTACGGTTTCCAATAAAAAAAAATATAAATCCTATAAGAAAATAAAGAATATTCTGTGGTATGTATTAGTAGTAGAACTTCACCAAAATCATAATTTTTATTAACAAGTAATACAGTCAGTAGGAAAAGTGAAAGACTCTTTGTTGCCCTCAAATTTAAAATTGCGTTACTATTTAGGCGAGACATCAACCACTCCTTTGAGTCCGGGCAGCCCAGCTGAAGACAGTTCCGGAGAAATATATCCTAATAAATCGAGATTGCAAAGGATCAAACCTCAAAGTCGCAAAACTTTTCGTATTAGAAAAAGCAAGAAAAACAGACAACCAGAGGTAAATGTGTTTTATTCTTGAGATATTTTAGTAGGCAATTTTTTTTACTAGAATATTGGAATAATCTTTTTTATCACTCTAGATAAATCATCTTGTGTTAAATAAAACTATGATAAATATTTAAGCATAGTGTGTTACCCTGTACTTATTCATTTAGTTTTGATCTAAAATTTGTTACACCGTCAATTGTAGATGATTAATTCAAAGCTAGAAACGGATTCGATGCAATCAAGTCTTCAACATCAAGATTCTATATCTCCTCCACTTTCCCCTTTGGTGACGACTCGGTCCCAAGATCGTCCGCTGCCGACTTCGACGATACAAACTCAGGCAGCACAGAGATGTGAAACATCGACGTCACACAGCCATAAATTCGAACCTCTACCAGAATCGCACCGTTTAAGAATTGCTACGAGGTCCAAAATGGCGGACGGATCATGGGACGAAGATTCCGCGATCTCCCAAACTTCCAGCACATCTGGATACAGGTTATTTTTCATTATTTTCGGGTAACAACAATTCGTCACTTTTTGGAAAAAATTAAATCGTTTATGAACGCTTCCTAATACTCGTATTACTTCCTAATATTCGATAGGGCTGATTTTTCAGAGAATCTTACCCGGTGATGCATCTGAAGGAAACGTTGGAGTCGTCGCCGAAGGCTTTCCCGCCGTTGGCGTCACCAGACGTTCACAGTTTGCCATCGACCAGCAGCGCTACCACCACCAACAATTTCATGCTTATGGATAATTCTTCTCCGGACTGTTCTCTCAACGAAAATGGCGAAAAGGCCGCTTTGCTGGGACCCGCCGAGAAATCCTCGTCGCATCAAAGTTTGCTTATGGTTTTTGAGCCTCAAGATGAGAATACGCTCATTTAATACGAACGTGGAGAAGAATTTCAAAAATTGTTATACTTATTTCTTTATAGATATAAAATGAGTATTGACTTTCTCATTGAATTTATTCACAAAATATTTTATTTTCAGTGTTCAAAATATATTAAGACGCAATTTATTCGTTAGTAGCGAAATTAAAATCTATTTTGGATAAATGTATCAATATTATCTAAAAATTCTTAGATAAAATAAATTTTCAATACAAATTTGTATTTACCGTGTGTAATAATATATTAGTTTCTTTAGAAAATATAGTAACCATTTGTTGAAGTTATTTATTAGAAAGCTACTAGATAATATAAACGAAAGATTTTAGAATGTAAATTTTTTTTTGTACAGATTAAAAAAGATAAATTTTGATAAATCACAAATTCGATTTATACCTCTCTTAAAAACCAATTTCTTCATACTATTGTTATTGTATTCGATTACAAATAAATAAAAATAATCCCATTTTGGATTCATACTTCATTTTGCGTTTTAAATTTTAGTTAATGGCTCTGCATTAGTACTCATTGCCACTAAAATTTTCCTTATAATATATTATATAAAAAAAGAGCTGTCAATATATAAATACATATATATATATATCTTCGCTCTTCGCTATCTTGAGAAATAGGAAAGTATGTTTTAAATAAAAGTTATAGATAGAGTCAAGCTTCACATTTTAAAATTATTTCGTAATATAATAATAAAAATTTGAAAGCCCATTTGATTTTTAATCACTCTGTATCAAATTTTTTTATGCCTTAGCATAGAATTTGAAAAGTTAGGATAGCAATATGTAAGTCGTTTTTATTGATATTCAGAGGTTTGGCTGCTACATACATCTAAATTCAAAAAAAATGTGATTTTCAGGTGGCTGTAGATCCTTTATTAAACATAGACACGAAATGTGACACATCGTTGAAATTAGCTCGGCAAGAGGTTTATAAAAATGTAAAAATATATTGATATGATGTGACCTTATGAGAAATAATTTTAAAATGTGAAGCTTGACTCTATCTATAACTTTTATTTAAACATTCTTTCTCAAGATAACGGAGATATCAAATTTCAGAGTAAAAGTTGATCACCCTGTATATATATATATATATATATATACATATATATATATATATATATATGTATATATATGAGCATTTATTCCATGTATTTTCTTTAAAATGCAACATTTATTATGAGAAAAATTTAGGTGTCCTTTTCTTTACTTATTTTCTTCAACTTCTCGATCAGCTTGATGTTTGACAGCGTAGAAATGTCATTGAATTCTCTCGGAAACTCTTCCTTGAGGTCCGCTATGATGTAAGAAACCGACGCCCAAACCGCCGTCGCGGCGTCTAAGTTATCCGGATCAATGAGGTCGAGACGGTCGGCGTCCGAATGGTGCCACCAGAAGTAATTCTCGTTTTTGTTGTAGAGGCTCCCGGTCGGGATCTGTTGCGCCCAAATGGTTATATCGGAGCCAACGGAATCGTAATATTTGGTGTAAGTTGCGTTTATCGGTGCCAACAATCTACAAGAAGAAATGTTTAATTTAAAATAATAACAAGTTTGTGTAAGTGTTTTGTCGATAATTAACATACTTTACTATTTCTTTCAACACACATCCCCCTTTCTTCCCGGCGGCGTATTCGATGCCGAGAGGGACGAAAGTGCCTTCGTCTGATTCCATCACGAAAGTAAAGTTGTCTAATTCGTTTTTATGTGCTCTGTCGTACTCTAATACGCCCTTGAATCCCGGTTCTTCCCCTGTCCACAAGACAACCCTGAAAAAAGTGACGTCGTTTTCGGTAGCAGTCTTTACACGTAATAATTAAGTACGTTTACCTCAAAGTCCTTTTTGCTCTTAACTGAAGGCTCTTAAGGAGTGCCAACGCGTACCAGGAAATAAAGGCGCCACCGCCATCATCCATGGCACCGACACCGACGTCCCAACTGTCAATGTGTCCCGATACTATCACTACTTTTTCGGGTTTTTGCGAGCCAACAATTTCTCCAACTACGTTTCGGGATGTGGTTTCGGGAAGTTGTTCGGATTGCAAATGCAGCTTTATTACCATTTTCACGCCTTTCTCCTAAAAATTAAGTACCTACGAATTAGCCAACACTAATAATACCTTTGAATCTCTTATGGTTTCAAGTACATTTAAGAATCGATGCTAATGAAATGATATCAGATAACCTGACTATTATGGGAAAAGAACAAACAATAACGACCGGAATATAAATTAAAGATGCTGGAGCAAATAAAGATACTTTTAGAAAGCTACAACCGAACGAGTTTGAACACGTGTCTCAATAAATAAATAATAGTTAACACATTATGAGCGGCTAGCTCAGGATATCGAACAGTGCTGCGTAGCGGGCCAATTTGCCAGCTAAGCAAAATATATGCGTGTGAAAATAAACTTGATAGACGTAAAAGTAATGGTTAGATTTTTGCTAAATTTGGTAATGGGTCTTATGTGGAACTATATTTTATATACATTAATTTATATTTTTATATTTGATAAGCATATTTCAGAAATTCGTGAGATTATGGAGGACTCACTTGTTTTATAAAAATACAATATTACTGTCGAATTTCTTATGAACAAAATTATACAAAAAAACAATATAATAAACATTTCAAAAATATAAAGCCATTAGATTTATAGGCCGTTGTTCCCAATTCAACGGGCGCATAATAAAATAGTCCGATAATATACACTTATGTAAAAAAAAGTATGAAACCAAATATACAGTTTAGTTAAATCCTAAAATAGTTACAAATATATATACAATATATATATATATATATGTATATATATATATATATATATATCGTCGTTAACGTTTTATTTTATAGGATATATATATACAGGACAATATACTAGTTTATAAAGTTTGGTGTAGTCAAAGGCTAGTTCCTAATATTTTTCTTGAGTGTGATATTTGAAGAAACAATCTCCCCGATGCAGCGAAACTTTACAAAATTCACACATATAACACGTTAAACTTTTTTTTTTATGTGCGGCACATACGCGACACTGTCTTTGAGGTTTCAATTTTGTTCCACCAGTGGTAATTTTAACCAATTTATGCCTTTCGGGATCTTTTGATAACCTCCCTGGAGGATCACTTCTGCTGGACGTAGCCGATGTACCTGGTACAGGATCATCTGTATTGCCAGGAAGAGCTTCGCTAATCCATTCCTTTGCCACATCATGTAAAAACACCTTATACTTTTTTTTTGAATGTGGATTTAATACTTGAAAAACTCTAAATGCATTAAATAACGCACAATTGATAAAAAACATAACAGCTCGTTTCGTCCATTTTTTGGTACGACGCACAATCGAGTAATACGATAAGTATTGGTCAGCGCGATCAACACCTTTCATGTATTTATTATAATCAATCACGCATATTGGCTTCCAAATTCTTTGTTTTGTTGCCCAGTCAATATTATGGCTTTCCGCAATGTCAGCTGAATGTATAGTTGAAATCATTCGGACTGTTCTTTTTGATTGCCAACATTGTAATAAAATATTTTGGCGGCGACGAAATGTAGATTCCCCCCTTGCTAGGTCAGGATTTTTCAAACAACTGGGAAGCCCTCTGTTTACCCGAATAGTGCCGCAAGTCCGAAAACTATTCTGTAAAAGTAATTCACAAGTGGCAACACTATTGTAATAATTGTCCATGTATATGTGATGCCATAAGTTGGAATAGGGTTCAAGCAGATTTAAAATTGTTTCTTGCAAACGACTTCCTTCACCACAGTACATGCGAAAATTACAAATGTATCCCGTTTTAGCTTCACACACCATTCTTATAAGTAAACCATACTTTATAATTTTTGATGCATTATAAACTTTAAATGACAAACGGCCCCTCCATGGCATGATGCTCTCATCCAGTGATAACTCTCTCTCTGGCTTATAAACCTCCTGAAATTTAGGTAAGAAGTAAGATATAATCGGTCGGATTTTTTTCAGGCGATCTCTGTCATCTCTGTCATCATTATTGGAGGAATGCCAAGCATACCATATCTGTCTAAATCTATCCCTGCTCATTACTTCCGCGAAAATTGGAGTTTGGATAGTTTTATCTGTAGACCAATATTCGTCTCTTGTATCTTTACGAACTTGTCCCATTAGGAGAAGTAGTCATAGCATTTTTTTTAAATCTACCACATTCACATCCTTCCACTTCACAGATTTTGCTCTGACTCGAAATGCATCTGGGTTTTGTTCGCGATACCGATTGGTTTCCGTTGCCATATATTCAAATAAGTCATCTCCAATAAATAGCTTAACCACATCTATTACACTTTCTGAATTATCTGGCATTACAAAAACTCCACCTTGTCCTAGGAATTGTTGAATAATTGGTACATTATCAGTTGTTGACCAATCAAGCACTTCGTCATCACTGTCTTCGGAGTCGCTAGATGATGGTATTGGCAAAACTCGATTTCTTCTAGGTTGAAATAATTCCTCGTCACTTTCACCATCTAAATCAGGAAATTCCGCGTCACTTGAAATCTGCGACAAGTCATCTGCATATACATCACTATCACTATTAGAATCCATTGTCTTTGAATAACAAAAGTTAAATAAATTTATACCGCTTTAAAAAGTATTACAAAAATAAGAGTTGTTCTGAGAATGCAAACTCAACGAACTCTTGTGGCTTTATGAATTTAAACTAAATGAAAAGTCGGAAACAAAATATTATAAGACCTGTGTAAATGAAAAATAAACATTCTGACGAGACATTATATACCTATTATCATAAGGCTAATATACAAACCACAATAATTAACTTAAAATTACTTATTTTAAACGAGTTCTAGTACCTGCCCCGCTTATAAGTGGCAATACTCGCAACGGGTACAAATACCTGCCCCGCTTATAAGTGGCAGTCCTCGCAACGGGTACAAATACCTGCCCCGCTCATAATGTGTTAATATGGGAATCGTAAATGGGTCTGACCGAAAAACGAAAAACGTACATAGAAAGCTTAGTTTAGGAATATCACTTTATAAACAGCTTCTAGATATCCACGAAACATTGAAATATTTTCCTCATATTCTTGAAGGTCGAGATGAGTAGTGAAATATACGCCTTTACCAAAAAAGAAGAAACTCTGAAATGAATTCAATTTAAACTTTATCCGAATATATTAAAATCAAAACACCGACAAATTAAAGACCTTTTTGGTGGCTTTGTCATTATATTAGAAAAATAACTTTGTGAAATCGTAAAAAAAATTACTTACCTGATATCTCTGTAGCATTTTGGCATCTTCGACCGTAATGGAAGCTACGGGTATTTTTTTCACGCCATCTTCGTACGACTGGTGTCCTGTATGAAGTGTATACATAGAAAATGGCGTCACAGATCTTACTAACGTTGCTACGGCTCCATGTTGGGCTGCGTGAAAAGCTCCTTGAGATCTATAGACAACAGATTTTCCATAACTTTCGTATTCGTTGTTAAAAACTACGATTTTCCCTGTAATTTCCAAAAAAAATATTTTCTTAAAATGTGATTAGAAAAAATGTATTTCTTTTTCTCAGTTTTTTAGCTAGAGTTTACCCTGTAAAATTAAAATTGGTTGTGACAGTATCCTTCTATTCATTTTATATTTTCCTCATTAACAATTATTATAAGTTACTTGTCTAGCAGCTGAGTATCTGTATAACCCGCTTCAATAATTCGTCGGAAAAAACTCAAGGCTGCAGTACCTATATCATAAAAGAAGAAACACTTTTGAAAAGAAATTACTTTTTGGATTCATAATAAGGGAGATATTAATATACTTTAATAAAGTATATTATATATTATATATAAATCGTAACGACAATCAATCAAATTTATTATTTTTCAATTTTCAACGTAATTGTGGTTACATTTTCACTATTACTTATAATTGAATATATGGCAGATAGCTTTACATAAGGGATTGTAGCCGCACTTTTCGAGCTCTTATAATCTTTTTTCTTATAGGGAGTCCCTGCACGTTCTTTGTTTAATATTTCTACAACTTTTGTCTACACTTCTCTTCCCCGCAATATTCTCATACTCACACTTTCCTCATTTCATATTCTCATCTACTTTTTGTTGGTCCCTTCTGTTTATTTCTATTTGGTCTCTATTTCGTAATTCGTTGATATCCTTGTTATATACTTTCCACCCTTTTTACAAGCCCGTATCACCGCAGCTCTTTCAATTTATAAATCTTACTTGATATTTTAGTATTTATTCTAATTTCATAGTTTTTAAGTATTTAGTACTCTCCTTAACTTATTTTCTTAGCTTCATATCTTATTCTATTTTTCTGTCAAACATCTTTAATTGTATTAATTGTTTCAACCCTTACTTTGTGAAAATTATCCATAATAAATACGAAAAGTAACTTCTACTTCTCCGTATTTACTATACAAGGCTTTTTTTAATATTTTTGTTTTGACCATTGGTTTCAACGCTCTTTAATTGTTCTTCACCTACTTTTGTAAAGTTAACGATTCGACCATTGTTGATGTAAGATAAATAAAGGAATAATTATTTAACAGTATAAAAATATAGGAATTAATAACTACTGTATTACTAAAATTGAACTCGGTTACATATAGCTTAGATTGACGCCTAAAAAAGCACACTCCCAATAATATTTCTTTACGTAAATTGTATCTATTTTATTTAAAACTTCCGCCTTAAATAAGGCCTAACTAATAAAAAATAAAGAAAGTGTGACTCATTTATTACATACTTGACAAAACTAAAAATAGTATAAGTAGGTACAAGTAGTAACTTCGTAGATTAAAATTAGTTTTGATGATCTCCTGATGCTGCGAACATAGTTAACGAAACCCGCATCGAGTGCAGTATTTTGAATTAGTGTTGTAAGTGGTTCATCATTCAGGCAGTTAAAGGAATTAAGTTTAATGTAATCTAGAACTGACGAGACGAGAGACAAGGGTTTTTCTCCTGATTGTAGAATTTAGAGGACTGGTTAATAAAATACTTTACCTAACATTATGTTTTATAACAACATTAAAAATATCTATCTAATATCGTATATATTAAATAGGTGCTTAATATGAGAATGATGATAATTACCTTTGGCTGCAGCGGAGATGTTTGGTTGGTTCAATTCATCAAAATTTCTCACAACTAATACTTCGGCTTCGAGACCTTCAGGGGGTGTTGGAATGGAACTTCCAAGACCCAAAACTGCTATTTTAGTTCTTCTCGGTTCCAAAAGTTCAGCACTTTCACTACCCCTACGAATAAAAATAAAATAAAATAAAAATAGTAATTGAATGGATCGACGCAAAATATTCCGATGATAGAAACGTCTATACGATAATATCCAAAATATTGTTTAAATTTAGGTCAGCCCTGTGCAAAAAAGCTCATTTTAAACTTTTTCATTTTATTTGACTGATGGTCTACTGTTTCAGTGACAGCAACGTTACGAGTACAAATATAAAATATTTAAAAAAATATATTGCAAGTACCATTTCTTTTATTTACGAATTCAGATATTTACTGATTAAGTTCAGTATAGGATCGATTTTCTATTTAAAGAAAAAAATTATGTATACATTGAGTACTCTTTAAGCAGATATAAATCCTTCCCAGTAAAATAGAAAATTATTATTTATCTAGATACTTTCTTTCAATAAAAATAAGAACAAATGTAAATAATATAAATGTAACTTCGTTATTGGAATTTAAAGAGGCCAACCAATAAAAAATATCTATATTTTTGATTAAATTTCTATAAGTAACAATATGATTAAATGTATGGATTATTTTATTTCATTTTATTTGTTCACGTGTATCGAAATGAATAGCAGAAATAATATACTATATTCTGTAACAAGGTTAGAATGAGCAAAATTCGGTACGTGTAACAGATTATATTTTCTCCACGGCCACAAATTTACGTAATGGTTCACTCATTATTATATTTAAATTAAAATTTGTTATTACGACGCCGCCATTTACATCTGCCATTGATAGTTTTGACATCGATGGCTGTCGATATTGTTCAGAACAATTACGGAATATTCATTCCGTAACTTGTCATAGAATGAAAATGTTTGCCAAACACATAAAAAGCAAGTGTAGGTACTGGAATAAATATTTTATCTCAAGAGTGACATTGTTTACATTCTATTATTAAAAATGATTTTGCAATTAACACATTTCACTAATGGTCGTAGATAATGATTATTATCACGGAATGTAGCATAAAAATGATATGAGATTTAAGTTTTAACCACCACGACGTAAAATGCGTGCGGCTATTTTAACTTAGAGGCACATTTCTGGGAATATTGATTTTAAACATGTTTTGCGTATCGTTTGATATTTAAAAAACGTGTCTTACCTCACCCAATGAGGAACTTTAACGTCTTCTCCATGAATATTATCCAAATTGTACTTCTTCATCAAATCCATCACGTGGTCTATCGAATCTTCCAGATTTTGCGTCCCTGCCTGCCTAGCCCCGAATTTATCAATAAAAGTTTCCAATAAATTATAAACCTGTCCTTTGTACTTTCCCTTAGTTAAAGAGTCAATGATTCTATTGACAGTAGGACCGTAAGTTTCGATTTCTTTGACCAAATCGGCAGGCAAATCACATTCATCTTCAACTTTGTTATTTTTAACATTGCAACTCACACTAACTACCAAAAATAAGAAGAAAAATAAAAAATATTTCGTTTGTGAATTCATCGTAGAAAATACGGGTAAACACTGAACGTTTAATATAGTTGGACTTTCCATTTCTAACTAAATGTTTTGATTTTGCTTTGAATTCATTCGTGATAACCTCCACAAGTTAATTAGGCAATTGCTTTGCTTTGATAACGAACATTGTGCGCTTGCGAACATTTTAAATAAACGTTTAAGAGTCTTCGGTGCGGTAAACTAAAACTTTTTAATAACATTCAATCAATATTGGCTTTCAATCGGTATCACTTACTTACTTAATATTTCTATTACAATTTAATAGTTTTGCAGTTTACCGAAACCAATGAAGTTAGCTTTTATAACTGATTTCTAGAATACCTGATAATTATTCGTGAATTTGCATGCAGACTTCGTAAACACTTAAATTGACCGTGTCCAATTACACTTTAACGGATGTCACATAATAAAAATTTTCGCGTTTAACACTTGACCGAAGACGCATTCTATTGTAAACTTCGCTCTAATTTTAACATAACACTATTGAGTTTCTTTCGAATTTTATGTCAGTATACATGAAATGAACAGTGAAAGATGTATCTTTTAAATAATTAATCCATTTTTACTACTTATTTTTCATTACATTATGTAGCTAATTATATTGGTAGGTACCTAAATGTGGTCCTTGTAATGTTAATTTTAAAATTAGGAAAAACAATTTTTATCTTACCAGATAAACTGTAATAAAGAAAGGCTGAATAAGTTGTATTTTAAAGTGTGTAAGATTCTTTATTTAAAGATATGTGTAAAAGAAATATATATATTTCTCAAAGTCAAAAGAGTGTCAAGCGCTTTCGGCAAAACAATGCCATCATCAGGACAAAAAAAGTGCAAAAAAGTAGAGAAGGTTGGTTATAAAACAAAAGTAGAGAACATCAACGCAGTAACAATACATCTTAAATTAACTTTTTAAAAAACGACATTAATATAGTAGAAAACAGTAACATTTTTAAAAAATTTGGTTTTTAAAGGCCCAGGCCTGAAAGTTGTCCCAATAAAAGACAACAAGTGTTTTTTAAAAACATGTAAAATAAATAAAAAATTAAGATGTTTTACGTGAGAAAATTATGACTCTTTTTCTAACTTTGTCAAAAACCGCATGTTCATAATTTTCTCACGTAAAACATCTTAATTTTTTTTTTTTTTTTTTATTTATTTTACATGTTTTTAAAAAACACTTGTTGTCTTTTATTGGGACAACTTTCAGGCCTGGGCCTTTAAAAACCAAATTTTTTAAAAATGTTACTGTTTTCTACTATATTAATGTCGTTTTTTAAAAAGTTAATTTAAGATGTATTGTTACTGCGTTGATGTTCTCTACTTTTGTTTTATAACCAACCTTCTCTACTTTTTTGCACTTTTTTTGTCCTGATGATGGCATTGTTTTGCCGAAAGCGCTTGACACTCTTTTGACTTTGAGAAATATATATATTTCTTTTACACATATCTTTAAATAAAGAATCTTACACACTTTAAAATACAACTTATTCAGCCTTTCTTTCATTACATAGTGTGTACGCACCAAACACGTAACCTTTTGTTACTCTTCAAAAAAAAAAAAAAAAAAAAAAAAAAAAAAAAAAAAAAATAAACTGTAATAGTTTATGTCGAAAATTTTATGACCCTACAATCTTTTGGGTTTTTTCCATAATTACTAGTTGTTACTGGGATACACCGAAAATATATTAAGATAAAACTGTTTGAGAAACAATTGAAATAACAAATAATAAAGAGAATATTAAAAACACATTAAAGATCTTTCCAGCCCGTTTCCATTTTATATATTTTACAGTTAACTTTTGTCAGTTATCAAGTGAAGAGGAAAATATTGATTATTTGTAAGTGTGGAATTATGGATAATTTAAAAAATGCAGACTCTTTGTCAGGACGAATCACAAATTATGCCAGAAAAAGAGAAGTTTTTTTAAAATGAATAACAGACAGATCTGCTTAATGATACCAAATATTTTATAGAAAACGTGTAGGTACTACTATGACTTGTACTAGTAAAAATTCAGGAAAAATAAGTGTCAAGTTTTTAAAATAATTTGTAATGACTCTTGGTTTCGCTACATTTTCTTTATCTCTTAATTATTTTAACCGTTTTAAATATTTTAAACAATAGCCTTTAAGGGAGAGAAGAAAACTTTTTAATGTGCTTATATTCCTCTATGTTCAAAACAGTTTCGAAGAAATTGATATAGATTAATCGTTACTGCCGGAATTTTCGAGAAATTATTCGAAGAACAAATTTTACAAGTAGTCTACCTCCCCTGCCTTCGTTAATACAATCCAATAGAAATGGTATGAGAAATTGTCCAGAACTATTTCGAAAAGCATGCGCTTAAAACTATCGTAAAAAGATAATCATTTATTTATTGTTATTCATCTAAAGACAAAACAACAAGGTTTATACATAACGTTGCATAATGTAGTACTTAACTATAATTGATTAGTACGATTAAGCTCAAACTCTTAACGTAAATAATCCTAATCAATGATTTCTGGCAATTTATTTATCTGGCAAACAAAGATATCCCAACACCTACGCAAATTTATATATCCAGGAAGCTCTATTGATTAACTAAAAGGCCTCAAACCAACCGATATTTGCATAATATTATTGACCACATCTAAAACTTTACCTCATTTCATTTCTATGATCTTCTTTTGTTGAAATTGTGCATTTTCTGAGTTTTACTGGTGGGCAGCAAATTCAAAATAATTACTGTCCAAACTTTAAAACCCCAAAAATTGCCACATTTATTGCATCCATTCTATTTCGTAGTAATTCCGATTCTTGTTTAATGTCCTGTATAATCAAAATAGGGACATTTACTACGAAAATCTACTTTATTTGCCGGCCGATGAAATCATGAATGAACTGAAACTATGAATGAAATTGCACTTGCGCCATCTACAAATCAATAAAATGTCACGTTTAACATCACATAATTCTGCAATCAATCGATTTTATTCTGACTTACTTATTCAATATAAATGTGTAGATTCGACAATAGATGTCCCTAGATTTGTGTGTAACGAAGTCAATTTCTAACCCATCTGTAAATATTATTTATATGAATGTCACGTCATCATTTACCAATCCATACCAAGGTTAAGTTGAAGTTTCTCGCTCTTCGTTTATTTTATTTCTTCATTTGCTTCTGTCTTTTGCGAGTCCTTCGGCCTTTCTTTATTTAGATCATTTCATTTCATTTGTGTTTTTTTAGTAATCCCAATTTTTCATACAAATGTTGCAATTCATTTCTAGTTTGTCGTTTCTTTAATTTACATATTTTTCCTTCCTCGAATACTTATGCACCTCTCTGTGTTGAAACTTAATCTTTGTGATAATTAATTCATTTTCATTACAGAATTCCAGTAGATTTCTTCTTTTTCGTGTAACAAGCTTTCTTCGCGTTTTACCAAAGACTTTGCAAAGTATATCATTATTAAATTATAAAGGGACAATTCGATCAGTAGGTTGAAGCGCGCGTGTTGGATGGGATTTGACTGCATATTTCCTGGACGTAGGTGTACGTGAAAAGAAGCGCATGATAAAAACATCTTACATAGTTTAGAAGGTTGCAGTGAATGTGTTAATAAGCTACCGGACGTCCTCGACCTTGTTCAGCACCCGTTCCTAAAAAATTTGGATTTCCTAATTATTGTTATTTGTTTATTAATGAGCTTGCGCGCATCTCCTGCTCCGCCAGTTGTACGCTATTTTACAAATAAGTCGGTTTAGCCAAGACAGTCGAAGTTCGATTCGTGACAAATCAAATAGTAGAGTAGAATGCACGGCTTGTAAATCGGCCATGGTAATGAACGTAAAAAATTAATTATTGCTAGACCATAGTGCAATTGAAACGATGGAAAAACATCTTAACGCGGTCTTGCTGCTGCTGCTGCTGCTACTGCTGACGTTTTTCTCTTTCATTGCGGCTTACGACGAATTAGAAGGTGAGTCGCTTTTTCTTTTCTCATTCTTCGACTAAACTAGGTTATCTTCTATCGTCTGTTTATACATATATTACTTCTCATTAAAGTTTGTGGAGATGGAAACATTATTCGATAATAAATAAATTACGTTTTGTTGTTAAAGACCGTTTATATTTTTTATGCATTAAAAGAACAACAATAATAAAGGTCTGTATTTTTTGTAATGTCATCTATATCAAATGGAAATAACTATATCCTTCTAATTATTTAATTAATTAATACTACTGGTAAACTTGATGGAAGAGAATTTTCTGTTTTTGCATATTTCGAGTTTCTGATTTGTAAATTTCGACGGTAAATAATATTTTAGCAATACCTAAATCATAATAAAGATAGAATCTTTTTAATTTAATTTTTTTTTATTCATTTTCCATATTATAACTTCCAAATAATGCATAAGTAGGTATATACTTATTTTTTCTTCTGTGTAGGTATACAAGTTGATAATTTGCATGCGTACATATATTCTCTGATTAGTAGAAGCGAAAATGATTTAAAAATGACGAACGTATCACATACCTAACCTCTAGGTCACAATTTCACTGATAAACACAAAAAATCTCATGTTATTGTCGAACACTGTTATTTTTCTTGGTAATTACTGTAATTACGATAATACGTAGCTGTTTATAAGAATTCCAGTTTGAATTTCCCCATCGTGATTTAAACTATAGAACCTGCCTACAGATTGCGAGACCGAATTTACAGAAATTTCTCATTTAAAACTTTAGGTTTATTTTATATTCTCAGCTGGCAGTGAATGCTTGAACGCGGGATCCCCAGGAATGTGTAAAGCTGTTGCAGATTGTCCGATCGCATTCGATGCAGTAAGGAAATACCACAAACACAATTTGAAACGTTGCGGCTTCCAAGGATTTATGGAAATTGTTTGTTGTCCTAGTTCTGGTACCAGAGGCACGGACACAATCCAGTCATGTGAGGGATGCACTGACTCGGAGGAAACTACTCCTTACACCGATTCGAAAGGTCAATTTCCTCCAAAAAGAAAATTCCAAAAGGGTAAGAGACGATAATCGATAACACCAATGGTAGTAGACATAAGATCCGTGACGCAACGATCTAATAGATGGTTGCACGTTGTTAAAATACATTTCGGTAATGTAATGAATTATTGTCCTAGTTTGAAACTGTGAATCATGAATTAGCGTTACCATAAAGCATTCTTAGAACAATATCTAGATGTGATTTGTTCATAACTTTTCTACAATTGTTAATTGACAATATGACAAATGATTTTTTTTACCGATATGAACTAAAAGACATCCCTTTACTTACTTACTTACTTACTATTACTTAGTATTATTGCTAACAAAACTTTACTATAAGTTTAAACTAACTGGTGGTTCTCCGAGGTCTGTTGCTCACCACTGGACTAGATTCTATTTCTTTTATTTTTTTATCTAGTATTAATATTTTCTAGCTCTTTAATTTCACTATAAAACTTTTTATCTACCATAGATTCCTTAATTATATTCTCTACGTGTTCCTTTTTATTTTTTTCTTCGCACTATATCATTTACAGTCCTTACTTTTTCTAGATTGTTAATTTAAACATGGTTTTTTTTGTCTATTTCTATTTCATTACAAAAACTTCTTATCTTAACCAACTAATTAATATATATTTGTACTTTTTACCTACTTTGGTCTTTTTAAATTGTCGAAATCTTTTCTATTAAAAATTTATTTTTTCTAAAAATACCGATTTTTTTCCTAACTTTAATTAAATTTTCTTAAAATAAATCAAGGCGACTCTTAATATTTCTTACAATTATGATTTTAGAATGAGTTTCTACAGTCATGTTATGTGGCGTGTTGCTATAAAAAAAGATATATTATATTATATCGCTTTCAAATTCATGGGGCTATTCACATTTCTGATATTTAAAAAACATCTTTGACCTCTTACCTAATTTCATCTGTACCAAGCGGAAAAAAAAGTCATACTCTACCTTTTATTTATTACTTGCTTCCTTAATTGAAAAACGAGAAAGTCTAGATAATTATAGATATTGTTCGTCCCTTTTAAAGGCAATCAATTGTACTTGCCATATCCCCAGTCGAGATTTTTACCTTTTCTCTTCTAGATTTAAGTTTTAAATTCTTATTTTTTAACGTCACGGTTTTATGTCTACTTGAGTGGATCACAGAATGTATGAAATGAGTGAAAATAGTAAAAATGAGATACATTTATTCGAAATTGTTAATTTCAGCTTGTGATGATATACAGTCTGAATCAAGAACAAACATTATATTTCACATAATCGATGGCGAGAACGCTGAACAGAAGGAATTCCCACATATGGTAATATCTTATAAGATATGACAAAATAGACGTATTAGATTTTTCATTGGTACAATGCCATTTTGTTTGGTACCTCTTTCAAATCTGTTTTTTTTGTTGTTTCTATAGGCAGCTTTGGGTTTCGAAAACGATGAAGGCGCTTTGGATTGGAGATGCGGCGCTTGTATCATCTCTAATCGGTACCTTCTGTCGGCGGCGCATTGTTTAAACAGGGCTGCGCCCCTCCGGGCTCGGCTCGGTGTAACTTGGTTGAACGACTCGAACCCTGTAGACGTAGACATTCGAAAAATTACTCCGTACAATTCGTACGATCCGTTGTCCAAGCAAGGAGACATCGCTTTAATAGAGCTCAGCAAAAATATCACTTTTAATGACAGAATCAAACCTGCTTGCCTTTACGCCAATACCGACGATCCCTTAGGACTGATTGTTACCGGTTGGGGAAAAACGTCTATAAGTAAGAATCAATCAATCAAGGATATATTTCTTATTTTATCTTATTATACGTACCGGTATAATCGTGTACAGTGTGGGCCACTGAAAGCTGTTTTACACCACGCGATATTTGACGTTAATCTGAAGATTCAAACAAAAAAAAAAAAAACGGAGCCGATTGATTTTTAATTCAAATGGACGTATTTGTCCAATATATACATCTGTCAAATGTCTGTTCTTTCGATATTCACTCCATCTTGTGTAAAAACTTTTTTAATTAATTTTCTTGTGTAACTTCTTAAAAATTTAATGTAATGCCTATGCTTGTGTGAAATTTTTTCTCAAATTCGTTTTATCGCAGGTGAAAGAGATATCCGTAGGATTGAGTTAAGTGTTGATTTTTTAATATGGTGGAAACAAATTTAACACGTTAAAAAAACAAAAGCGATGCATAATTTTTTCAGAAGAGTCACCCTTAAAATTAATCAACAACTTTGAATTTTGAAAGTAGTGGAAAACGGGCTTTAATTGTTTTCCACCACGTTACCTGAGTACCGGTTGCTATTTTGAAATTACCAAACTTACTTCAAGTTAAAAAAAAGGGAATAAAAGATTCAAATTTTAAAATAAGATATCAGTATAATGACTAGAAAAATATTTACAATAAATTAAATTAAAGAAAACCACTACCTCAAATCCCGCCCAGTACAAATTCTACCCCAACGGTCACAAGCAGTGGTTTCTGTCGGTCAAAACGAATTAAAGAGAGAGAAATGAATAATATTAATATGAACAAAATTATCAAACAGGTATTTAAGGGAAAAATAAAAAATTAGCAAAAATTTACGGTACTATAAAAATAACAAAATATTGTCTTAAAATTAAACGGAAAAGGAAATATTTAAAAATAACCAGAAGCGTATCAGATGGGTATTCTAACGGAAAATAAACTGACAAATACCACATCTGTTATACCAAAAAAAAAACATCATTATAATACATTATTCAAATACAAAATTCAAAAGGTATAACCAATCAAAATTTTTCATGAAAAAAAATGTCTTTTCATTTGGCTGAAACTTTGCAGAGAGGGGCTTTGAGGGTCAACAAATTTCGGAGCAACGTCAGTTCCTCGGAATCTCTTTTACTTTTTGAATTATCAGCATTATTTTAAAACTGATCATTTCCGCCAATTAACGTGGTGGACTGTTTTCAGTGGTTCACTTTCTATTTATATACATGTACGTTGTTACTGAAACAGAGGCATTCATACATATATAAATTACGACTCACATATGCTTCCTACTTTTATTTTCATGTGAACGGTGCTCTAAAAGTCATCATAATAAATACTTTTTAGACAACGAAGATGATAGAAGTAATATTTTACAAAAAGCAAAATTAGTGGCTGTGCCTATAAATCAGTGCAACCAAACATACGTCCAGAGGTCCTTAGGAACGAAAACAATACAATCAACACAAATTTGCGCCTGGAGTAATTCTAGTGACGCTTGTTGGGTAAGATTTTATATAAAATACACAAAAGTCCGTTTAACACAATAGTAATTATTTATTTTTCGAATAGGGCGATTCTGGGGGACCTCTACAGATTAGAGAAAGGACAGGAGTCTTTTCAATCGTAGGGATCGTCTCCTATGGAGCAGGTTGTGGAGGAAAAATTCCTGGTGTTTACACCAGAGTTTCGAAATATGTTGACTGGATTGAATCTTATGTATGGTCGTGAAATAATTAATTAACTAATAGTTTATTTTATCGTTTTAATATTATCCTAATATTTCCTTATTTAACTGTAAATAAATGTAAAAACGAAGGAAAAAGGAATATCTCTCATCCACGAAAGAGTGGCTAAATTTTTACGTCGATGATGAATATAAAAACCGAAAAAAAAGGAAAATATTTCATGAAAATTAGTATGTTTTTAATGTTAAAAGATGAATTGTCCCCAACGCGATAAAACGTTAATTTTAAAGCAAATAAACTTCATACAAGCTGTATACGTACGAGTATGCGCAAATTTATCATGCTATTATCAAAGTATTAACAAGTGTTTGCTAGTTAAAAGAATATTAGAAGGGTAGGCATGAAGAAATTTAATGAATATTCTAAAAAGTTCGATAGACTCCGGATTTATTTATATGAACGTGGTAATAGTTAGGTAATAAAAATAAGATTTCGATATAGATTCTTTGATTCCAAGTATATTAATGAGTTTAGATAATTAGGCAAAATAATAAGGTAAGTAATAGAGATTTACATTGTAAGATGAATGTTATTAATTATGAAATTATGTATTTAGAAGATACATTAAATAGCTTAGATAAGGAACATTATAAATTTTATTTTTCATAAGAATAACGTGCCCTTTTTAGCCTAAAAGTTATAATTAGATTGCATTTATGCAGAACTGAAAATATGTAT
Organism: Hermaeophaga mercurialis; assembly: GCA_951812935.1. Lineage (NCBI taxonomy): Eukaryota > Metazoa > Arthropoda > Insecta > Coleoptera > Chrysomelidae > Hermaeophaga > Hermaeophaga mercurialis. Next base: position 58,037,553 of record OX638358.1, read on the forward strand.
CATTTGAGGTAAATATAATATTTAATAAATTGATGTTTTGGATGAATCTTGTTATTTTGTGTTCCTAAATCTTATGAATATTATGTTTTGTGCATGAATTTAATTTTCATATTAAAGATTTAAGTAATTAATACGACTTAAAAAATATGTATTCTGCCATTTTAAAATGAACTATTCTCCTTAATATAAAAGTAATATCAGATTCGTATTTTCACAGGTTCAGTTCTTGTGATTTTTTTAATTAATAGAAATAATAAAGTCTGCCTCACTATAATAAAAAAAATTGCGGTTTTTGTAATTTTTGTATTTGGTTACTGTAATTTAGTTTTATATTAAAATGTACTATTCTCCTTAATATAAAAGTAATATCAGATCCGTATTTTCACTGGTTCAGTACCTCTGATTTTTTTAATTAATAGAAATAGTAAAATCTGCGCCTCACTATAAACAAAACAGAAATAGCATTTAGAATAGGGGAAACTGCAGTTACTCTAAAGAAAGAACTTAAATACTTGGAAATAGGGATCAGCGAGAATGGAAGGTTCTGTGAGCATATTAGGAGAACTACAGCAAAAGCAGAGAAGAGGGTCGCAGCTTTGACGAGAATATTTCCCAACGTTGGAGGTCCTAAGGATAGTAAGCGGCGCGTAATATACCAGGCAGCTCAATCTGTGCTTCTCTACAGAGCTTCAATATGGGAGCACACTTTAAATATTGCGGTATATAAGGAAATTATGTTGAAGGTGCAGAGAAGACTACTACTTAGAGTGACCTCAGCATATAAAACGGTTTCGGCTGAAGCTGTACAAGTGCTGGCAGCGGTTCCACCAACAGATCTCCTAGCAAAAGAAAGAGCCAAATGCGTATGCTGCATGGAGAGGATATTCCAGGAATCTAGTGATCGGGAAAGGAAGAATGAAATAAAAAACGAAACCGTGATAAAATGGCAAGAACAATGGGAAAGCGGGAGAAATGTAGCAGCATGGACGAAGAAATTGATTCCGCGCATCAGCACATCGTTAGAGACGGAATGACTACTTTTTAACACAAGCATTTACAGGGCACGGCTCCTTCGGGACATATACTTATAGAATTGGGAAGACACTGACGGAAGACAATATAGTGGAAGAGATGGTGCAGTGAAAGGGGATGGAAGGCAGTACATCAATTTATTAAAGAGGTTATGAGGAAGAAAGAAAGCGATGAAATGATACGACAAGGAAAATAGGCAACATACCGCAATTATACCATATGATGCGAGGAGAAGACGGAGGGGTTTTAGTAGGACTAGCGCCCGACACTACCTGTTGCATAGACTCAGCGACAGGTGCCAAGCGGTTTCCCCTCCAACGGAAAAACAAAGGTTAGGTAAGACCTTGTCGTGGTGGAATGGCTCAGTAGCTCCCTATTTTCGAGTCCAGCGGGACGGGAATCGGGAGTGAAGCTAAGAAACAGATCAAGAACGGTCGGGAGGGTACTGGTTGGGATCGTGGACGTCAGCTACGTGACACCAAGGAAAAGGCCCGTAGAAGAAACAGGAGCCCGCGCTCATATCACTCGAGCGAACCGACATGTCCTTACCCGGAAAGGGAGGGAGAATCGCTAGTTCCCGGCTTCAAAAGACTGGGATTTTTCTAAAAGTTTTTCCGTTTTTTACGCTTTTTTACTCAAAATTTCGTAATTTCCCTCTAATTTTTGTGTTCTAAAATTGGACGTCCAAGGGGATTTTCTTAAGTAATCGGAGCCCCCGAGTACCAAGCAATAATTTTTATTTCGATAAATGCGAAATTAAAAAATTAAAAATGTCATTTTTTGGATTTTTAAAGTTGGGAATGTTCAAAAAAATTCGAATTCTGATAAATTTTCGTAATTTCCTGAAAATTAAAATGTTCTAAAATTAAACGAAAAGTGGATTTTCTTAAGTAATCGGATCCCCCGAGTACCAAGCAATAATTTTCATTTCGATAAATGCGAAATTAAAAAATTAAAAATGTCATTTTATTGGATTTTAAGGGATTTTTGAATATTTCCAAATTTCTCCCTCTATTTCCCGGTTAACGGAGAAGTATTGCGATATCATATTTAGCCGGTATTTTCATTGTGGCCTTGAGTATCTCTGTGCAAAATTTCAGCCAATTTAAAGGGATTTAAAATTTTCGCGTATTTTCAATTCAAGGAGGGGGCGTATCGAATAAAAAATATTTTTTTAAATTTCATGTTTGGTCGCTCGTCATTTTAACAGTTTTTAAGATATAACCGTTCGGTTTCTTTAAGGTTGTAGCGCGGTTTTTCTTCTTTCGAAAACGCCATGTTCGACTATTTTTCCACAATCGGTTCAGTTACAATGGCCTTTATTCTTACGGGACGTCGAAAAATCGGATTTTACAAATTCGATTCGCTTTTATTTTAACAGTGTAAAGCGTCGGTCCACTTTTTCGCTGTCTCTATTTAGAACAAACATTCCTCTACACTTTGATGGCAATTCGAGATCGATCAGCCTTGAAGGTTAATTTTGAGGAATTTTTAAAGTTGGGAATGTTCAAAAAAATTCGAATTCTGATAAATTTTCGTAATTTCCTGAAAATTAAAATGTTCTAAAATTAAACGAAAAGTGGATTTTCTTAAGTAATCGGTGCCCCCGAGTACCAAGCAATAATTTTTATTTCGATAAATGCGAAATAAAAAAATTAAAAATGTCATTTTATTGGATTTTAAGGGATTTTTGAATATTTCCAAATGTCTCCCTCTATTTCCCGGTTAACGGAGAAGTATTGCGATATCATATTTAGCCGGTATTTTCATTGTGGCCTTGAGTATCTCTGTGCAAAATTTCAGCCAATTTAAAGGGATTTAAAATTTTCGCGTATTTTCAATTCAAGGAGGGGGCGTATCGAATAAAAAATATTTTTTTAAATTTCATGTTTGGTCGCTCGTCATTGTAAAAGTTTTTAAGATATAACCGTTCGGTTTCTTTAAGGTTGTAGCGCGGTTTTTCTTCTTTCGAAAACGCCATGTTCGACTATTTTTCCACAATCGGTTCAGTTACAATGGCCTTTATTCTTACGGGACGTCGAAAAATCGGATTTTACAAATTCGATTCGCTTTTATTTTAACAGTGTAAAGCGTCGGTCCACTTTTTCTCTGTCTCTATTTAGAACAAACATTCCTCTACACTTTGATGGCAATTCGAGATCGATTAGCCTTGAAGGTTAATTTTGAGGAATTTTTAAAGTTGGGAATGTTCAAAAAAATTCGAATTCTGATAAATTTTCGTAATTTCCTGAAAATTAAAATGTTCTAAAATTAAACGAAAAGTGGATTTTCTTAAGTAATCGGAGCCCCCGAGTACCAAGCAATAATTTTTATTTCGATAAATGCGAAATTAAAAAATTAAAAATGTCATTTTATTGGATTTTAAGGGATTTTTGAATATTTCCAAATTTCTCCCTCTATTTCCCGGTTAACGGAGAAGTATTGCGATATCATATTTAGCCGGTATTTTCATTGTGGCCTTGAGTATCTCTGTGCAAGATTTCAGCCAATTTAAAGGGATTTAAAATTTTCGCGTATTTTCAATTCAAGGAGGGGGCGTATCGAATAAAAAATATTTTTTTAAATTTCATGTTTGGTCGCTCGTCATTGTAAAAGTTTTTAAGATATAACCGTTCGGTTTCTTTAAGGTTGTAGCGCGGTTTTTCTTCTTTCGAAAACGCCATGTTCGACTATTTTTCCACAATCGGTTCAGTTACAATGGCCTTTATTCTTACGGGACGTCGAAAAATCGGATTTTACAAATTCGATTCGCTTTTATTTTAACAGTGTAAAGCGTCGGTCCACTTTTTCTTTGTCTCTATTTAGAACAAACATTCCTCTACACTTTGATGGCAATTCGAGATCGATTAGCCTTGAAGGTTAATTTTGAGGAATTTTTAAAGTTGGGAATGTTCAAAAAAATTCGAATTCTGATAAATTTTCGTAATTTCCTGAAAATTAAAATGTTCTAAAATTAAACGAAAAGTGGATTTTCTTAAGTAATCGGAGCCCCCGAGTACCAAGCATTAATTTTTATTTCGATAAATGCGAAATTAAAAAATTAAAAATGTCATTTTATTGGATTTTAAGGGATTTTTGAATATTTCCAAATTTCTCCCTCTATTTCCCGGTTAACGGAGAAGTATTGCGATATCATATTTAGCCGGTATTTTCATTGTGGCCTTGAGTATCTCTGTGCAAAATTTCAGCCAATTTAAAGGGATTTAAAATTTTCGCGTATTTTCAATTCAAGGAGGGGGCGTATCGAATAAAAAATATTTTTTTAAATTTCATGTTTGGTCGCTCGTCATTGTAAAAGTTTTTAAGATATAACCGTTCGGTTTCTTTAAGGTTGTAGCGCGGTTTTTCTTCTTTCGAAAACGCCGTGTTCGACTATTTTTCCACAATCGGTTCAGTTACAATGGCCTTTATTCTTACGGGACGTCGAAAAATCGGATTTTACAAATTCGATTCGCTTTTATTTTAACAGTGTAAAGCGTCGGTCCACTTTTTCTCTGTCTCTATTTAGAACGAACATTCCTCTACACTTTGATGGCAATTCGAGATCGATTAGCCTTGAAGGTTAATTTTGAGGAATTTTTAAAGTTGGGAATGTTCAAAAAAATTCGAATTCTGATAAATTTTCGTAATTTCCTGAAAATTAAAATGTTCTAAAATTAAACGAAAAGTGGATTTTCTTAAGTAATCGGAGCCCCCGAGTACCAAGCAATAATTTTTATTTCGATAAATGCGAAATTAAAAAATTAAAAATGTCATTTTATTGGATTTTAAGGGATTTTTGAATATTTCCAAATTTCTCCCTCTATTTCCCGGTTAACGGAGAAGTATTGCGATATCACATTTAGCCGGTATTTTCATTGTGGCCTTGAGTATCTCTGTGCAAAATTTCAGCCAATTTAAAGGGATTTAAAATTTTCGCGTATTTTCAATTCAAGGAGGGGGCGTATCGAATAAAAAATATTTTTTTAAATTTCATGTTTGGTCGCTCGTCATTGTAAAAGTTTTTAAGATATAACCGTTCGGTTTCTTTAAGGTTGTAGCGCGGTTTTTCTTCTTTCGAAAACGCCATGTTCGACTATTTTTCCACAATCGGTTCAGTTACAATGGCCTTTATTCTTACGGGACGTCGAAAAATCGGATTTTACAAATTCGATTCGCTTTTATTTTAACAGTGTAAAGCGTCGGTCCACTTTTTCTCTGTCTCTATTTAGAACAAACATTCCTCTACACTTTGATGGCAATTCGAGATCGATTAGCCTTGAAGGTTAATTTTGAGGAATTTTTAAAGTTGGGAATGTTCAAAAAAATTCGAATTCTGATAAATTTTCGTAATTTCCTGAAAATTAAAATGTTCTAAAATTAAACGAAAAGTGGATTTTCTTAAGTAATCGGAGCCCCCGAGTTCCAAGCAATAATTTTTATTTCGATAAATGCGAAATTAAAAAATTAAAAATGTCATTTTATTGGATTTTAAGGGATTTTTGAATATTTCCAAATTTCTCCCTCTATTTCCCGGTTAACGGAGAAGTATTGCGATATCATATTTAGCCGGTATTTTCATTGTGGCCTTGAGTATCTCTGTGCAAAATTTCAGCCAATTTAAAGGGATTTAAAATTTTCGCGTATTTTCAATTCAAGGAGGGGGCGTATCGAATAAAAAATATTTTTTTAAATTTCATGTTTGGTCGCTCGTCATTGTAAAAGTTTTTAAGATATAACCGTTCGGTTTCTTTAAGGTTGTAGCGCGGTTTTTCTTCTTTCGAAAACGCCATGTTCGACTATTTTTCCACAATCGGTTCAGTTACAATGGCCTTTATTCTTACGGGACGTCGAAAAATCGGATTTTACAAATTCGATTCGCTTTTATTTTAACAGTGTAAAGCGTCGGTCCACTTTTTCTCTGTCTCTATTTAGAACAAACATTCCTCTACACTTTGATGGCAATTCGAGATCGATTAGCCTTGAAGGTTAATTTTGAGGAATTTTTAAAGTTGGGAATGTTCAAAAAAATTCGAATTCTGATAAATTTTCGTAATTTCCTGAAAATTAAAATGTTCTAAAATTAAACGAAAAGTGGATTTTCTTAAGTAATCGGAGCCCCCGAGTACCAAGCAATAATTTTTATTTCGATAAATGCGAAATTAAAAAATTAAAAATGTCATTTTATTGGATTTTAAGGGATTTTTGAATATTTCCAAATTTCTCCCTCTATTTCCCGGTTAACGGAGAAGTATTGCGATATCATATTTAGCCGGTATTTTCATTGTGGCCTTGAGTATCTCTGTGCAAGATTTCAGCCAATTTAAAGGGATTTAAAATTTTCGCGTATTTTCAATTCAAGGAGGGGGCGTATCGAATAAAAAATATTTTTTTAAATTTCATGTTTGGTCGCTCGTCATTGTAAAAGTTTTTAAGATATAACCGTTCGGTTTCTTTAAGGTTGTAGCGCGGTTTTTCTTCTTTCGAAAACGCCATGTTCGACTATTTTTCCACAATCGGTTCAGTTACAATGGCCTTTATTCTTACGGGACGTCGAAAAATCGGATTTTACAAATTCGATTCGCTTTTATTTTAACAGTGTAAAGCGTCGGTCCACTTTTTCTCTGTCTCTATTTAGAACAAACATTCCTCTACACTTTGATGGCAATTCGAGATCGATTAGCCTTGAAGGTTAATTTTGAGGAATTTTTATAGTTGGGAATGTTCAAAAAAATTCGAATTCTGATAAATTTTCGTAATTTCCTGAAAATTAAAATGTTCTAAAATTAAACGAAAAGTGGATTTTCTTAAGTAATCGGAGCCCCCGAGTACCAAGCAATAATTTTTATTTCGATAAATGCGAAATTAAAAAATTAAAAACGTCATTTTATTGGATTTTAAGGGATTTTTGAATATTTCCAAAGTTCTCCCTCTATTTCCCGGTTAACGGAGAAGTATTGCGATATCATATTTAGCCGGTATTTTCATTGTGGCCTTGAGTATCTCTGTGCAAAATTTCAGCCAATTTAAAGGGATTTAAAATTTTCGCGTATTTTCAATTCAAGGAGGGGGCGTATCGAATAAAAAATATTTTTTTAAATTTCATGTTTGGTCGCTCGTCATTTTAAAAGTTTTTAAGATATAACCGTTCGGTTTCTTTAAGGTTGTAGCGCGGTTTTTCTTCTTTCGAAAACGCCATGTTCGACTATTTTTCCACAATCGGTTCAGTTACAATGGCCTTTATTCTTACGGGACGTCGAAAAATCGGATTTTACAAATTCGATTCGCTTTTATTTTAACAGTGTAAAGCGTCGGTCCACTTTTTCTCTGTCTCTATTTAGAACAAACATTCCTCTACACTTTGATGGCAATTCGAGATCGATTAGCCTTGAAGGTTAATTTTGAGGAATTTTTAAAGTTGGGAATGTTCAAAAAAATTCGAATTCTGATAAATTTTCGTAATTTCCTGAAAATTAAAATGTTCTAAAATTAAACGAAAAGTGGATTTTCTTAAGTAATCGGAGCCCCCGAGTACCAAGCAATAATTTTTATTTCGATAAATGCGAAATTAAAAAATTAAAAATGTCATTTTATTGGATTTTAAGGGATTTTTGAATATTTCCAAATTTCTCCCTCTATTTCCCGGTTAACGGAGAAGTATTGCGATATCATATTTAGCCGGTATTTTCATTGTGGCCTTGAGTATCTCTGTGCAAAATTTCAGCCAATTTAAAGGGATTTAAAATTTTCGCGTATTTTCAATTCAAGGAGGGGGCGTATCGAATAAAAAATATTTTTTTAAATTTCATGTTTGGTCGCTCGTCATTGTAAAAGTTTTTAAGATATAACCGTTCGGTTTCTTTAAGGTTGTAGCGCGGTTTTTCTTCTTTCGAAAACGCCATGTTCGACTATTTTTCCACAATCGGTTCAGTTACAATGGCCTTTATTCTTACGGGACGTCGAAAAATCGGATTTTACAAATTCGATTCGCTTTTATTTTAACAGTGTAAAGCGTCGGTCCACTTTTTCTCTGTCTCTATTTAGAACGAACATTCCTCTACACTTTGATGGCAATTCGAGATCGATTAGCCTTGAAGGTTAATTTTGAGGAATTTTTAAAGTTGGGAATGTTCAAAAAAATTCGAATTCTGATAAATTTTCGTAATTTCCTGAAAATTAAAATGTTCTAAAATTAAACGAAAAGTGGATTTTCTTAAGTAATCGGAGCCCCCGAGTACCAAGCAATAATTTTTATTTCGATAAATGCGAAATTAAAAAATTAAAAATGTCATTTTATTGGATTTTAAGGGATTTTTGAATATTTCCAAATTTCTCCCTCTATTTCCCGGTTAACGGAGAAGTATTGCGATATCACATTTAGCCGGTATTTTCATTGTGGCCTTGAGTATCTCTGTGCAAAATTTCAGCCAATTTAAAGGGATTTAAAATTTTCGCGTATTTTCAATTCAAGGAGGGGGCGTATCGAATAAAAAATATTTTTTTAAATTTCATGTTTGGTCGCTCGTCATTGTAAAAGTTTTTAAGATATAACCGTTCGGTTTCTTTAAGGTTGTAGCGCGGTTTTTCTTCTTTCGAAAACGCCATGTTCGACTATTTTTCCACAATCGGTTCAGTTACAATGGCCTTTATTCTTACGGGACGTCGAAAAATCGGATTTTACAAATTCGATTCGCTTTTATTTTAACAGTGTAAAGCGTCGGTCCACTTTTTCTCTGTCTCTATTTAGAACAAACATTCCTCTACACTTTGATGGCAATTCGAGATCGATTAGCCTTGAAGGTTAATTTTGAGGAATTTTTAAAGTTGGGAATGTTCAAAAAAATTCGAATTCTGATAAATTTTCGTAATTTCCTGAAAATTAAAATGTTCTAAAATTAAACGAAAAGTGGATTTTCTTAAGTAATCGGAGCCCCCGAGTTCCAAGCAATAATTTTTATTTCGATAAATGCGAAATTAAAAAATTAAAAATGTCATTTTATTGGATTTTAAGGGATTTTTGAATATTTCCAAATTTCTCCCTCTATTTCCCGGTTAACGGAGAAGTATTGCGATATCATATTTAGCCGGTATTTTCATTGTGGCCTTGAGTATCTCTGTGCAAAATTTCAGCCAATTTAAAGGGATTTAAAATTTTCGCGTATTTTCAATTCAAGGAGGGGGCGTATCGAATAAAAAATATTTTTTTAAATTTCATGTTTGGTCGCTCGTCATTGTAAAAGTTTTTAAGATATAACCGTTCGGTTTCTTTAAGGTTGTAGCGCGGTTTTTCTTCTTTCGAAAACGCCATGTTTGACTATTTTTCCACAATCGGTTCAGTTACAATGGCCTTTATTCTTACGGGACGTCGAAAAATCGGATTTTACAAATTCGATTCGCTTTTATTTTAACAGTGTAAAGCGTCGGTCCACTTTTTCTCTGTCTCTATTTAGAACAAACATTCCTCTACACTTTGATGGCAATTCGAGATCGATTAGCCTTGAAGGTTAATTTTGAGGAATTTTTAAAGTTGGGAATGTTCAAAAAAATTCGAATTCTGATAAATTTTCGTAATTTCCTGAAAATTAAAATGTTCTAAAATTAAACGAAAAGTGGATTTTCTTAAGTAATCGGAGCCCCCGAGTTCCAAGCAATAATTTTTATTTCGATAAATGCGAAATTAAAAAATTAAAAATGTCATTTTATTGGATTTTAAGGGATTTTTGAATATTTCCAAATTTCTCCCTCTATTTCCCGGTTAACGGAGAAGTATTGCGATATCATATTTAGCCGGTATTTTCATTGTGGCCTTGAGTATCTCTGTGCAAAATTTCAGCCAATTTAAAGGGATTTAAAATTTTCGCGTATTTTCAATTCAAGGAGGGGGCGTATCGAATAAAAAATATTTTTTTAAATTTCATGTTTGGTCGCTCGTCATTGTAAAAGTTTTTAAGATATAACCGTTCGGTTTCTTTAAGGTTGTAGCGCGGTTTTTCTTCTTTCGAAAACGCCATGTTCGACTATTTTTCCACAATCGGTTCAGTTACAATGGCCTTTATTCTTACGGGACGTCGAAAAATCGGATTTTACAAATTCGATTCGCTTTTATTTTAACAGTGTAAAGCGTCGGTCCACTTTTTCTCTGTCTCTATTTAGAACAAACATTCCTCTACACTTTGATGGCAATTCGAGATCGATTAGCCTTGAAGGTTAATTTTGAGGAATTTTTAAAGTTGGGAATGTTCAAAAAAATTCGAATTCTGATAAATTTTCGTAATTTCCTGAAAATTAAAATGTTCTAAAATTAAACGAAAAGTGGATTTTCTTAAGTAATCGGAGCCCCCGAGTACCAAGCAATAATTTTTATTTCGATAAATGCGAAATTAAAAAATTAAAAATGTCATTTTATTGGATTTTAAGGGATTTTTGAATATTTCCAAATTTCTCCCTCTATTTCCCGGTTAACGGAGAAGTATTGCGATATCATATTTAGCCGGTATTTTCATTGTGGCCTTGAGTATCTCTGTGCAAGATTTCAGCCAATTTAAAGGGATTTAAAATTTTCGCGTATTTTCAATTCAAGGAGGGGGCGTATCGAATAAAAAATATTTTTTTAAATTTCATGTTTGGTCGCTCGTCATTGTAAAAGTTTTTAAGATATAACCGTTCGGTTTCTTTAAGGTTGTAGCGCGGTTTTTCTTCTTTCGAAAACGCCATGTTCGACTATTTTTCCACAATCGGTTCAGTTACAATGGCCTTTATTCTTACGGGACGTCGAAAAATCGGATTTTACAAATTCGATTCGCTTTTATTTTAACAGTGTAAAGCGTCGGTCCACTTTTTCTCTGTCTCTATTTAGAACAAACATTCCTCTACACTTTGATGGCAATTCGAGATCGATTAGCCTTGAAGGTTAATTTTGAGGAATTTTTATAGTTGGGAATGTTCAAAAAAATTCGAATTCTGATAAATTTTCGTAATTTCCTGAAAATTAAAATGTTCTAAAATTAAACGAAAAGTGGATTTTCTTAAGTAATCGGAGCCCCCGAGTACCAAGCAATAATTTTTATTTCGATAAATGCGAAATTAAAAAATTAAAAACGTCATTTTATTGGATTTTAAGGGATTTTTGAATATTTCCAAAGTTCTCCCTCTATTTCCCGGTTAACGGAGAAGTATTGCGATATCATATTTAGCCGGTATTTTCATTGTGGCCTTGAGTATCTCTGTGCAAAATTTCAGCCAATTTAAAGGGATTTAAAATTTTCGCGTATTTTCAATTCAAGGAGGGGGCGTATCGAATAAAAAATATTTTTTTAAATTTCATGTTTGGTCGCTCGTCATTTTAAAAGTTTTTAAGATATAACCGTTCGGTTTCTTTAAGGTTGTAGCGCGGTTTTTCTTCTTTCGAAAACGCCATGTTCGACTATTTTTCCACAATCGGTTCAGTTACAATGGCCTTTATTCTTACGGGACGTCGAAAAATCGGATTTTACAAATTCGATTCGCTTTTATTTTAACAGTGTAAAGCGTCGGTCCACTTTTTCTCTGTCTCTATTTAGAACAAACATTCCTCTACACTTTGATGGCAATTCGAGATCGATTAGCCTTGAAGGTTAATTTTGAGGAATTTTTAAATTTGGGAATGTTCAAAAAAATTCGAATTCTGATAAATTTTAGTAATTTCCTGAAAATTAAAATGTTCTAAAATTAAACGAAAAGTGGATTTTCTTAAGTAATCGGAGCCCCCGAGTACCAAGCAATAATTTTTATTTCGATAAATGCGAAATTAAAAAATTAAAAATGTCATTTTATTGGATTTTAAGGGATTTTTGAATATTTCCAAATTTCTACCTCTATTTCCCGGTTAACGGAGAAGTATTGCGATATCATATTTAGCCGGTATTTTCATTGTGGCCTTGAGTATCTCTGTGCAAAATTTCAGCCAATTTAAAGGGATCTAAAATTTTCGCGTATTTTCAATTCAAGGAGGGGGCGTATCGAATAAAAAATATTTTTTTAAATTTCATGTTTGGTCGCTCGTCATTGTAAAAGTTTTTAAGATATAACCGTTCGGTTTCTTTAAGGTTGTAGCGCGGTTTTTCTTCTTTCGAAAACGCCATGTTCGACTATTTTTCCACAATCGGTTCAGTTACAATGGCCTTTATTCTTACGGGACGTCGAAAAATCGGATTTTACAAATTCGATTCGCTTTTATTTTAACAGTGTAAAGCGTCGGTCCACTTTTTCTCTGTCTCTATTTAGAACAAACATTCCTCTACACTTTGATGGCAATTCGAGATCGATTAGCCTTGAAGGTTAATTTTGAGGAATTTTTAAAGTTGGGAATGTTCAAAAAAATTCGAATTCTGATAAATTTTCGTAATTTCCTGAAAATTAAAATGTTCTAAAATTAAACGAAAAGTGGATTTTCTTAAGTAATCGGAGCCCCCGAGTACCAAGCAATAATTTTTATTTCGATAAATGCGAAATTAAAAAATTAAAAATGTCATTTTATTGGATTTTAAGGGATTTTTGAATATTTCCAAAGTTCTCCCTCTATTTCCCGGTTAACGGAGAAGTATTGCGATATCATATTTAGCCGGTATTTTCATTGTGGCCTTGAGTATCTCTGTGCAAAATTTCAGCCAATTTAAAGGGATTTAAAATTTTCGCGTATTTTCAATTCAAGGAGGGGGCGTATCGAATAAAAAATATTTTTTTAAATTTCATGTTTGGTCGCTCGTCATTGTAAAAGTTTTTAAGATATAACCGTTCGGTTTCTTTAAGGTTGTAGCGCGGTTTTTCTTCTTTCGAAAACGCCATGTTCGACTATTTTTCCACAATCGGTTCAGTTACAATGGCCTTTATTCTTACGGGACGTCGAAAAATCGGATTTTACAAATTCGATTCTTCTTTTATTTTAACAGTGTAAAGCGTCGGTCCACTTTTTCTCTGTCTCTATTTAGAACGAACATTCCTCTACACTTTGATGGCAATTCGAGATCGATTAGCCTTGAAGGTTAATTTTGAGGAATTTTTAAAGTTGGGAATGTTCAAAAAAATTCGAATTCTGATAAATTTTCGTAATTTCCTGAAAATTAAAATGTTCTAAAATTAAACGAAAAGTGGATTTTCTTAAGTAATCGGAGCCCCCGAGTACCAAGCAATAATTTTTATTTCGATAAATGCGAAATTAAAAAATTAAAAATGTCATTTTATTGGATTTTAAGGGATTTTTGAATATTTCCAAATTTCTCCCTCTATTTCCCGGTTAACGGAGAAGTATTGCGATATCACATTTAGCCGGTATTTTCATTGTGGCCTTGAGTATCTCTGTGCAAAATTTCAGCCAATTTAAAGGGATTTAAAATTTTCGCGTATTTTCAATTCTAGGAGGGGGCGTATCGAATAAAAAATATTTTTTTAAATTTCATGTTTGGTCGCTCGTCATTGTAAAAGTTTTTAAGATATAACCGTTCGGTTTCTTTAAGGTTGTAGCGCGGTTTTTCTTCTTTCGAAAACGCCATGTTCGACTATTTTTCCACAATCGGTTCAGTTACAATGGCCTTTATTCTTACGGGACGTCGAAAAATCGGATTTTACAAATTCGATTCGCTTTTATTTTAACAGTGTAAAGCGTCGGTCCACTTTTTCTCTGTCTCTATTTAGAACAAACATTCCTCTACACTTTGATGGCAATTCGAGATCGATTAGCCTTGAAGGTTAATTTTGAGGAATTTTTAAAGTTGGGAATGTTCAAAAAAATTCGAATTCTGATAAATTTTCGTAATTTCCTGAAAATTAAAATGTTCTAAAATTAAACGAAAAGTGGATTTTCTTAAGTAATCGGAGCCCCCGAGTTCCAAGCAATAATTTTTATTTCGATAAATGCGAAATTAAAAAATTAAAAATGTCATTTTATTGGATTTTAAGGGATTTTTGAATATTTCCAAAGTTCTCCCTCTATTTCCCGGTTAACGGAGAAGTATTGCGATATCATATTTAGCCGGTATTTTCATTGTGGCCTTGAGTATCTCTGTGCAAAATTTCAGCCAATTTAAAGGGATTTAAAATTTTCGCGTATTTTCAATTCAAGGAGGGGGCGTATCGAATAAAAAATATTTTTTTAAATTTCATGTTTGGTCGCTCGTCATTGTAAAAGTTTTTAAGATATAACCGTTCGGTTTCTTTAAGGTTGTAGCGCGGTTTTTCTTCTTTCGAAAACGCCATGTTCGACTATTTTTCCACAATCGGTTCAGTTACAATGGCCTTTATTCTTACGGGACGTCGAAAAATCGGATTTTACAAATTCGATTCTTCTTTTATTTTAACAGTGTAAAGCGTCGGTCCACTTTTTCTCTGTCTCTATTTAGAACAAACATTCCTCTACACTTTGATGGCAATTCGAGATCGATTAGCCTTGAAGGTTAATTTTGAGGAATTTTTAAAGTTGGGAATGTTCAAAAAAATTCGAATTCTGATAAATTTTCGTAATTTCCTGAAAATTAAAATGTTCTAAAATTAAACGAAAAGTGGATTTTCTTAAGTAATCGGAGCCCCCGAGTACCAAGCAATAATTTTTATTTCGATAAATGCGAAATTAAAAAATTAAAAATGTCATTTTATTGGATTTTAAGGGATTTTTGAATATTTCCAAATTTCTCCCTCTATTTCCCGGTTAACGGAGAAGTATTGCGATATCATATTTAGCCGGTATTTTCATTGTGGCCTTGAGTATCTCTGTGCAAGATTTCAGCCAATTTAAAGGGATTTAAAATTTTCGCGTATTTTCAATTCAAGGAGGGGGCGTATCGAATAAAAAATATTTTTTTAAATTTCATGTTTGGTCGCTCGTCATTGTAAAAGTTTTTAAGATATAACCGTTCGGTTTCTTTAAGGTTGTAGCGCGGTTTTTCTTCTTTCGAAAACGCCATGTTCGACTATTTTTCCACAATCGGTTCAGTTACAATGGCCTTTATTCTTACGGGACGTCGAAAAATCGGATTTTACAAATTCGATTCGCTTTTATTTTAACAGTGTAAAGCGTCGGTCCACTTTTTCGCTGTCTCTATTTAGAACAAACATTCCTCTACACTTTGATGGCAATTCGAGATCGATTAGCCTTGAAGGTTAATTTTGAGGAATTTTTAAAGTTGGGAATGTTCAAAAAAATTCGAATTCTGATAAATTTTCGTAATTTCCTGAAAATTAAAATGTTCTAAAATTAAACGAAAAGTGGATTTTCTTAAGTAATCGGAGCCCCCGAGTACCAAGCAATAATTTTTATTTCGATAAATGCGAAATTAAAAAATTAAAAATGTCATTTTATTGGATTTTAAGGGATTTTTGAATATTTCCAAATTTCTCCCTCTATTTCCCGGTTAACGGAGAAGTATTGCGATATCATATTTAGCCGGTATTTTCATTGTGGCCTTGAGTATCTCTGTGCAAAATTTCAGCCAATTTAAAGGGATTTAAAATTTTCGCGTATTTTCAATTCAAGGAGGGGGCGTATCGAATAAAAAATATTTTTTTAAATTTCATGTTTGGTCGCTCGTCATTGTAAAAGTTTTTAAGATATAACCGTTCGGTTTCTTTAAGGTTGTAGCGCGGTTTTTCTTCTTTCGAAAACGCCATGTTCGACTATTTTTCCACAATCGGTTCAGTTACAATGGCCTTTATTCTTACGGGACGTCGAAAAATCGGATTTTACAAATTCGATTCGCTTTTATTTTAACAGTGTAAAGCGTCGGTCCACTTTTTCTCTGTATCTATTTAGAACAAACATTCCTCTACACTTTGATGGCAATTCGAGATCGATTAGCCTTGAAGGTTAATTTTGAGGAATTTTTAAAGTTGGGAATGTTCAAAAAAATTCGAATTCTGATAAATTTTCGTAATTTCCTGAAAATTAAAATGTTCTAAAATTAAACGAAAAGTGGATTTTCTTAAGTAATCGGAGCCCCCGAGTACCAAGCAATAATTTTTATTTCGATAAATGCGAAATTAAAAAATTAAAAATGTCATTTTATTGGATTTTAAGGGATTTTTGAATATTTCCAAATTTCTCCCTCTATTTCCCGGTTAACGGAGAAGTATTGCGATATCACATTTAGCCGGTATTTTCATTGTGGCCTTGAGTATCTCTGTGCAAAATTTCAGCCAATTTAAAGGGATTTAAAATTTTCGCGTATTTTCAATTCAAGGAGGGGGCGTATCGAATAAAAAATATTTTTTTAAATTTCATGTTTGGTCGCTCGTCATTGTAAAAGTTTTTAAGATATAACCGTTCGGTTTCTTTAAGGTTGTAGCGCGGTTTTTCTTCTTTCGAAAACGCCATGTTCGACTATTTTTCCACAATCGGTTCAGTTACAATGGCCTTTATTCTTACGGGACGTCGAAAAATCGGATTTTACAAATTCGATTCGCTTTTATTTTAACAGTGTAAAGCGTCGGTCCACTTTTTCTCTGTCTCTATTTAGAACAAACATTCCTCTACACTTTGATGGCAATTCGAGATCGATTAGCCTTGAAGGTTAATTTTGAGGAATTTTTAAAGTTGGGAATGTTCAAAAAAATTCGAATTCTGATAAATTTTCGTAATTTCCTGAAAATTAAAATGTTCTAAAATTAAACGAAAAGTGGATTTTCTTAAGTAATCGGAGCCCCCGAGTACCAAGCAATAATTTTTATTTCGATAAATGCGAAATTAAAAAATTAAAAATGTCATTTTATTGGATTTTAAGGGATTTTTGAATATTTCCAAATTTCTCCCTCTATTTCCCGGTTAACGGAGAAGTATTGCGATATCACATTTAGCCGGTATTTTCATTGTGGCCTTGAGTATCTCTGTGCAAAATTTCAGCCAATTTAAAGGGATTTAAAATTTTCGCGTATTTTCAATTCAAGGAGGGGGCGTATCGAATAAAAAATATTTTTTTAAATTTCATGTTTGGTCGCTCGTCATTGTAAAAGTTTTTAAGATATAACCGTTCGGTTTCTTTAAGGTTGTAGCGCGGTTTTTCTTCTTTCGAAAACGCCATGTTCGACTATTTTTCCACAATCGGTTCAGTTACAATGGCCTTTATTCTTACGGGACGTCGAAAAATCGGATTTTACAAATTCGATTCGCTTTTATTTTAACAGTGTAAAGCGTCGGTCCACTTTTTCTCTGTCTCTATTTAGAACAAACATTCCTCTACACTTTGATGGCAATTCGAGATCGATTAGCCTTGAAGGTTAATTTTGAGGAATTTTTAAAGTTGGGAATGTTCAAAAAAATTCGAATTCTGATAAATTTTCGTAATTTCCTGAAAATTAAAATGTTCTAAAATTAAACGAAAAGTGGATTTTCTTAAGTAATCGGAGCCCCCGAGTACCAAGCAATAATTTTTATTTCGATAAATGCGAAATTAAAAAATTAAAAATGTCATTTTATTGGATTTTAAGGGATTTTTGAATATTTCCAAAGTTCTCCCTCTATTTCCCGGTTAACGGAGAAGTATTGCGATATCATATTTAGCCGGTATTTTCATTGTGGCCTTGAGTATCTCTGTGCAAAATTTCAGCCAATTTAAAGGGATTTAAAATTTTCGCGTATTTTCAATTCAAGGAGGGGGCGTATCGAATAAAAAATATTTTTTTAAATTTCATGTTTGGTCGCTCGTCATTGTAAAAGTTTTTAAGATATAACCGTTCGGTTTCTTTAAGGTTGTAGCGCGGTTTTTCTTCTTTCGAAAACGCCATGTTCGACTATTTTTCCACAATCGGTTCAGTTACAATGGCCTTTATTCTTACGGGACGTCGAAAAATCGGATTTTACAAATTCGATTCTTCTTTTATTTTAACAGTGTAAAGCGTCGGTCCACTTTTTCTCTGTCTCTATTTAGAACAAACATTCCTCTACACTTTGATGGCAATTCGAGATCGATTAGCCTTGAAGGTTAATTTTGAGGAATTTTTAAAGTTGGGAATGTTCAAAAAAATTCGAATTCTGATAAATTTTCGTAATTTCCTGAAAATTAAAATGTTCTAAAATTAAACGAAAAGTGGATTTTCTTAAGTAATCGGAGCCCCCGAGTACCAAGCAATAATTTTTATTTCGATAAATGCGAAATTAAAAAATTAAAAATGTCATTTTATTGGATTTTAAGGGATTTTTGAATATTTCCAAATTTCTCCCTCTATTTCCCGGTTAACGGAGAAGTATTGCGATATCATATTTAGCCGGTATTTTCATTGTGGCCTTGAGTATCTCTGTGCAAGATTTCAGCCAATTTAAAGGGATTTAAAATTTTCGCGTATTTTCAATTCAAGGAGGGGGCGTATCGAATAAAAAATATTTTTTTAAATTTCATGTTTGGTCGCTCGTCATTGTAAAAGTTTTTAAGATATAACCGTTCGGTTTCTTTAAGGTTGTAGCGCGGTTTTTCTTCTTTCGAAAACGCCATGTTCGACTATTTTTCCACAATCGGTTCAGTTACAATGGCCTTTATTCTTACGGGACGTCGAAAAATCGGATTTTACAAATTCGATTCGCTTTTATTTTAACAGTGTAAAGCGTCGGTCCACTTTTTCTCTGTCTCTATTTAGAACAAACATTCCTCTACACTTTGATGGCAATTCGAGATCGATTAGCCTTGAAGGTTAATTTTGAGGAATTTTTATAGTTGGGAATGTTCAAAAAAATTCGAATTCTGATAAATTTTCGTAATTTCCTGAAAATTAAAATGTTCTAAAATTAAACGAAAAGTGGATTTTCTTAAGTAATCGGAGCCCCCGAGTACCAAGCAATAATTTTTATTTCGATAAATGCGAAATTAAAAAATTAAAAATGTCATTTTATTGGATTTTAAGGGATTTTTGAATATTTCCAAAGTTCTCCCTCTATTTCCCGGTTAACGGAGAAGTATTGCGATATCATATTTAGCCGGTATTTTCATTGTGGCCTTGAGTATCTCTGTGCAAAATTTCAGCCAATTTAAAGGGATTTAAAATTTTCGCGTATTTTCAATTCAAGGAGGGGGCGTATCGAATAAAAAATATTTTTTTAAATTTCATGTTTGGTCGCTCGTCATTGTAAAAGTTTTTAAGATATAACCGTTCGGTTTCTTTAAGGTTGTAGCGCGGTTTTTCTTCTTTCGAAAACGCCATGTTCGACTATTTTTCCACAATCGGTTCAGTTACAATGGCCTTTATTCTTACGGGACGTCGAAAAATCGGATTTTACAAATTCGATTCTTCTTTTATTTTAACAGTGTAAAGCGTCGGTCCACTTTTTCTCTGTCTCTATTTAGAACAAACATTCCTCTACACTTTGATGGCAATTCGAGATCGATTAGCCTTGAAGGTTAATTTTGAGGAATTTTTAAAGTTGGGAATGTTCAAAAAAATTCGAATTCTGATAAATTTTCGTAATTTCCTGAAAATTAAAATGTTCTAAAATTAAACGAAAAGTGGATTTTCTTAAGTAATCGGAGCCCCCGAGTACCAAGCAATAATTTTTATTTCGATAAATGCGAAATTAAAAAATTAAAAATGTCATTTTATTGGATTTTAAGGGATTTTTGAATATTTCCAAAGTTCTCCCTCTATTTCCCGGTTAACGGAGAAGTATTGCGATATCATATTTAGCCGGTATTTTCATTGTGGCCTTGAGTATCTCTGTGCAAAATTTCAGCCAATTTAAAGGGATCTAAAATTTTCGCGTATTTTCAATTCAAGGAGGGGGCGTATCGAATAAAAAATATTTTTTTAAATTTCATGTTTGGTCGCTCGTCATTGTAAAAGTTTTTAAGATATAACCGTTCGGTTTCTTTAAGGTTGTAGCGCGGTTTTTCTTCTTTCGAAAACGCCATGTTCGACTATTTTTCCACAATCGGTTCAGTTACAATGGCCTTTATTCTTACGGGACGTCGAAAAATCGGATTTTACAAATTCGATTCGCTTTTATTTTAACAGTGTAAAGCGTCGGTCCACTTTTTCTCTGTCTCTATTTAGAACAAACATTCCTCTACACTTTGATGGCAATTCGAGATCGATTAGCCTTGAAGGTTAATTTTGAGGAATTTTTAAAGTTGGGAATGTTCAAAAAAATTCGAATTCTGATAAATTTTCGTAATTTCCTGAAAATTAAAATGTTCTAAAATTAAACGAAAAGTGGATTTTCTTAAGTAATCGGAGCCCCCGAGTACCAAGCAATAATTTTTATTTCGATAAATGCGAAATTAAAAAATTAAAAATGTCATTTTATTGGATTTTAAGGGATTTTTGAATATTTCCAAATTTCTCCCTCTATTTCCCGGTTAACGGAGAAGTATTGCGATATCATATTTAGCCGGTATTTTCATTGTGGCCTTGAGTATCTCTGTGCAAAATTTCAGCCAATTTAAAGGGATTTAAAATTTTCGCGTATTTTCAATTCAAGGAGGGGGCGTATCGAATAAAAAATATTTTTTTAAATTTCATGTTTGGTCGCTCGTCATTGTAAAAGTTTTTAAGATATAACCGTTCGGTTTCTTTAAGGTTGTAGCGCGGTTTTTCTTCTTTCGAAAACGCCATGTTCGACTATTTTTCCACAATCGGTTCAGTTACAATGGCCTTTATTCTTACGGGACGTCGAAAAATCGGATTTTACAAATTCGATTCGCTTTTATTTTAACAGTGTAAAGCGTCGGTCCACTTTTTCTCTGTCTCTATTTAGAACAAACATTCCTCTACACTTTGATGGCAATTCGAGATCGATTAGCCTTGAAGGTTAATTTTGAGGAATTTTTAAAGTTGGGAATGTTCAAAAAAATTCGAATTCTGATAAATTTTCGTAATTTCCTGAAAATTAAAATGTTCTAAAATTAAACGAAAAGTGGATTTTCTTAAGTAATCGGAGCCCCCGAGTACCAAGCAATAATTTTTATTTCGATAAATGCGAAATTAAAAAATTAAAAATGTCATTTTATTGGATTTTAAGGGATTTTTGAATATTTCCAAATTTCTCCCTCTATTTCCCGGTTAACGGAGAAGTATTGCGATATCACATTTAGCCGGTATTTTCATTGTGGCCTTGAGTATCTCTGTGCAAAATTTCAGCCAATTTAAAGGGATTTAAAATTTTCGCGTATTTTCAATTCAAGGAGGGGGCGTATCGAATAAAAAATATTTTTTTAAATTTCATGTTTGGTCGCTCGTCATTGTAAAAGTTTTTAAGATATAACCGTTCGGTTTCTTTAAGGTTGTAGCGCGGTTTTTCTTCTTTCGAAAACGCCATGTTCGACTATTTTTCCACAATCGGTTCAGTTACAATGGCCTTTATTCTTACGGGACGTCGAAAAATCGGATTTTACAAATTCGATTCGCTTTTATTTTAACAGTGTAAAGCGTCGGTCCACTTTTTCTCTGTCTCTATTTAGAACAAACATTCCTCTACACTTTGATGGCAATTCGAGATCGATTAGCCTTGAAGGTTAATTTTGAGGAATTTTTAAAGTTGGGAATGTTCAAAAAAATTCGAATTCTGATAAATTTTCGTAATTTCCTGAAAATTAAAATGTTCTAAAATTAAACGAAAAGTGGATTTTCTTAAGTAATCGGAGCCCCCGAGTACCAAGCAATAATTTTTATTTCGATAAATGCGAAATTAAAAAATTAAAAATGTCATTTTATTGGATTTTAAGGGATTTTTGAATATTTCCAAAGTTCTCCCTCTATTTCCCGGTTAACGGAGAAGTATTGCGATATCATATTTAGCCGGTATTTTCATTGTGGCCTTGAGTATCTCTGTGCAAAATTTCAGCCAATTTAAAGGGATTTAAAATTTTCGCGTATTTTCAATTCAAGGAGGGGGCGTATCGAATAAAAAATATTTTTTTAAATTTCATGTTTGGTCGCTCGTCATTGTAAAAGTTTTTAAGATATAACCGTTCGGTTTCTTTAAGGTTGTAGCGCGGTTTTTCTTCTTTCGAAAACGCCATGTTCGACTATTTTTCCACAATCGGTTCAGTTACAATGGCCTTTATTCTTACGGGACGTCGAAAAATCGGATTTTACAAATTCGATTCGCTTTTATTTTAACAGTGTAAAGCGTCGGTCCACTTTTTCTCTGTCTCTATTTAGAACAAACATTCCTCTACACTTTGATGGCAATTCGAGATCGATTAGCCTTGAAGGTTAATTCTGAGGAATTTTTAAAGTTGGGAATGTTCAAAAAAATTCGAATTCTGATAAATTTTCGTAATTTTCTGAAAATTAAAATGTTCTAAAATTAAACGAAAAGTGGATTTTCTTAAGTAATCGGAGCCCCCGAGTACCAAGCAATAATTTTTATTTCGATAAATGCGAAATTAAAAAATTAAAAATGTCGTTTTATTGGATTTTAAGGGATTTTTGAATATTTCCAAATTTCTCCCTCTATTTCCCGGTTAACGGAGAAGTATTGCGATATCATATTTAGCCGGTATTTTCATTGTGGCCTTGAGTATCTCTGTGCAAAATTTCAGCCAATTTAAAGGGATCTAAAATTTTCGCGTATTTTCAATTCAAGGAGGGGGCGTATCGAATAAAAAATATTTTTTTAAATTTCATGTTTGGTCGCTCGTCATTGTAAAAGTTTTTAAGATATAACCGTTCGGTTTCTTTAAGGTTGTAGCGCGGTTTTTCTTCTTTCGAAAACGCCATGTTCGACTATTTTTCCACAATCGGTTCAGTTACAATGGCCTTTATTCTTACGGGACGTCGAAAAATCGGATTTTACAAATTCGATTCGCTTTTATTTTAACAGTGTAAAGCGTCGGTCCACTTTTTCTCTGTCTCTATTTAGAACAAACATTCCTCTACACTTTGATGGCAATTCGAGATCGATTAGCCTTGAAGGTTAATTTTGAGGAATTTTTAAAGTTGGGAATGTTCAAAAAAATTCGAATTCTGATAAATTTTCGTAATTTCCTGAAAATTAAAATGTTCTAAAATTAAACGAAAAGTGGATTTTCTTAAGTAATCGGAGCCCCCGAGTACCAAGCAATAATTTTTATTTCGATAAATGCGAAATTAAAAAATTAAAAATGTCATTTTATTGGATTTTAAGGGATTTTTGAATATTTCCAAAGTTCTCCCTCTATTTCCCGGTTAACGGAGAAGTATTGCGATATCATATTTAGCCGGTATTTTCATTGTGGCCTTGAGTATCTCTGTGCAAAATTTCAGCCAATTTAAAGGGATCTAAAATTTTCGCGTATTTTCAATTCAAGGAGGGGGCGTATCGAATAAAAAATATTTTTTTAAATTTCATGTTTGGTCGCTCGTCATTGTAAAAGTTTTTAAGATATAACCGTTCGGTTTCTTTAAGGTTGTAGCGCGGTTTTTCTTCTTTCGAAAACGCCATGTTCGACTATTTTTCCACAATCGGTTCAGTTACAATGGCCTTTATTCTTACGGGACGTCGAAAAATCGGATTTTACAAATTCGATTCGCTTTTATTTTAACAGTGTAAAGCGTCGGTCCACTTTTTCTCTGTCTCTATTTAGAACGAACATTCCTCTACACTTTGATGGCAATTCGAGATCGATCAGCCTTGAAGGTTAATTTTGAGGAATTTTTAAAGTTGGGAATGTTCAAAAAAATTCGAATTCTGATAAATTTTCGTAATTTCCTGAAAATTAAAATGTTCTAAAATTAAACGAAAAGTGGATTTTCTTAAGTAATCGGAGCCCCCGAGTACCAAGCAATAATTTTTATTTCGATAAATGCGAAATTAAAAAATTAAAAATGTCATTTTATTGGATTTTAAGGGATTTTTGAATATTTCCAAAGTTCTCCCTCTATTTCCCGGTTAACGGAGAAGTATTGCGATATCATATTTAGCCGGTATTTTCATTGTGGCCTTGAGTATCTCTGTGCAAAATTTCAGCCAATTTAAAGGGATTTAAAATTTTCGCGTATTTTCAATTCAAGGAGGGGGCGTATCGAATAAAAAATATTTTTTTAAATTTCATGTTTGGTCGCTCGTCATTGTAAAAGTTTTTAAGATATAACCGTTCGGTTTCTTTAAGGTTGTAGCGCGGTTTTTCTTCTTTCGAAAACGCCATGTTCGACTATTTTTCCACAATCGGTTCAGTTACAATGGCCTTTATTCTTACGGGACGTCGAAAAATCGGATTTTACAAATTCGATTCGCTTTTATTTTAACAGTGTAAAGCGTCGGTCCACTTTTTCTCTGTCTCTATTTAGAACAAACATTCCTCTACACTTTGATGGCAATTCGAGATCGATTAGCCTTGAAGGTTAATTCTGAGGAATTTTTAAAGTTGGGAATGTTCAAAAAAATTCGAATTCTGATAAATTTTCGTAATTTCCTGAAAATTAAAATGTTCTAAAATTAAACGAAAAGTGGATTTTCTTAAGTAATCGGAGCCCCCTAGTACCAAGCAATAATTTTTATTTCGATAAATGCGAAATTAAAAAATTAAAAATGTCATTTTATTGGATTTTAAGGGATTTTTGAATATTTCCAAATTTCTCCCTCTATTTCCCGGTTAACGGAGAAGTATTGCGATATCATATTTAGCCGGTATTTTCATTGTGGCCTTGAGTATCTCTGTGCAAAATTTCAGCCAATTTAAAGGGATTTAAAATTTTCGCGTATTTTCAATTCAAGGAGGGGGCGTATCGAATAAAAAATATTTTTTTAAATTTCATGTTTGGTCGCTCGTCATTGTAAAAGTTTTTAAGATATAACCGTTCGGTTTCTTTAAGGTTGTAGCGCGGTTTTTCTTCTTTCGAAAACGCCATGTTCGACTATTTTTCCACAATCGGTTCAGTTACAATGGCCTTTATTCTTACGGGACGTCGAAAAATCGGATTTTACAAATTCGATTCGCTTTTATTTTAACAGTGTAAAGCGTCGGTCCACTTTTTCTCTGTCTCTATTTAGAACGAACATTCCTCTACACTTTGATGGCAATTCGAGATCGATTAGCCTTGAAGGTTAATTTTGAGGAATTTTTAAAGTTGGGAATGTTCAAAAAAATTCGAATTCTGATAAATTTTCGTAATTTCCTGAAAATTAAAATGTTCTAAAATTAAACGAAAAGTGGATTTTCTTAAGTAATCGGAGCCCCCGAGTACCAAGCAATAATTTTTATTTCGATAAATGCGAAATTAAAAAATTAAAAATGTCATTTTATTGGATTTTAAGGGATTTTTGAATATTTCCAAATTTCTCCCTCTATTTCCCGGTTAACGGAGAAGTATTGCGATATCATATTTAGCCGGTATTTTCATTGTGGCCTTGAGCATCTCTGTGCAAGATTTCAGCCAATTTAAAGGGATTTAAAATTTTCGCGTATTTTCAATTCAAGGAGGGGGCGTATCGAATAAAAAATATTTTTTTAAATTTCATGTTTGGTCGCTCGTCATTGTAAAAGTTTTTAAGATATAACCGTTCGGTTTCTTTAAGGTTGTAGCGCGGTTTTTCTTCTTTCGAAAACGCCATGTTCGACTATTTTTCCACAATCGGTTCAGTTACAATGGCCTTTATTCTTACGGGACGTCGAAAAATCGGATTTTACAAATTCGATTCGCTTTTATTTTAACAGTGTAAAGCGTCGGTCCACTTTTTCTCTGTCTCTATTTAGAACAAACATTCCTCTACACTTTGATGGCAATTCGAGATCGATTAGCCTTGAAGGTTAATTTTGAGGAATTTTTAAAGTTGGGAATGTTCAAAAAAATTCGAATTCTGATAAATTTTCGTAATTTCCTGAAAATTAAAATGTTCTAAAATTAAACGAAAAGTGGATTTTCTTAAGTAATCGGAGCCCCCGAGTACCAAGCAATAATTTTTATTTCGATAAATGCGAAATTAAAAAATTAAAAATGTCATTTTATTGGATTTTAAGGGATTTTTGAATATTTCCAAAGTTCTCCCTCTATTTCCCGGTTAACGGAGAAGTATTGCGATATCATATTTAGCCGGTATTTTCATTGTGGCCTTGAGTATCTCTGTGCAAAATTTCAGCCAATTTAAAGGGATTTAAAATTTTCGCGTATTTTCAATTCAAGGAGGGGGCGTATCGAATAAAAAATATTTTTTTAAATTTCATGTTTGGTCGCTCGTCATTGTAAAAGTTTTTAAGATATAACCGTTCGGTTTCTTTAAGGTTGTAGCGCGGTTTTTCTTCTTTCGAAAACGCCATGTTCGACTATTTTTCCACAATCGGTTCAGTTACAATGGCCTTTATTCTTACGGGACGTCGAAAAATCGGATTTTACAAATTCGATTCTTCTTTTATTTTAACAGTGTAAAGCGTCGGTCCACTTTTTCTCTGTCTCTATTTAGAACAAACATTCCTCTACACTTTGATGGCAATTCGAGATCGATTAGCCTTGAAGGTTAATTTTGAGGAATTTTTAAAGTTGGGAATGTTCAAAAAAATTCGAATTCTGATAAATTTTCGTAATTTCCTGAAAATTAAAATGTTCTAAAATTAAACGAAAAGTGGATTTTCTTAAGTAATCGGAGCCCCCGAGTACCAAGCAATAATTTTTATTTCGATAAATGCGAAATTAAAAAATTAAAAATGTCATTTTATTGGATTTTAAGGGATTTTTGAATATTTCCAAAGTTCTCCCTCTATTTCCCGGTTAACGGAGAAGTATTGCGATATCATATTTAGCCGGTATTTTCATTGTGGCCTTGAGTATCTCTGTGCAAAATTTCAGCCAATTTAAAGGGATTTAAAATTTTCGCGTATTTTCAATTCAAGGAGGGGGCGTATCGAATAAAAAATATTTTTTTAAATTTCATGTTTGGTCGCTCGTCATTGTAAAAGTTTTTAAGATATAACCGTTCGGTTTCTTTAAGGTTGTAGCGCGGTTTTTCTTCTTTCGAAAACGCCATGTTCGACTATTTTTCCACAATCGGTTCAGTTACAATGGCCTTTATTCTTACGGGACGTCGAAAAATCGGATTTTACAAATTCGATTCGCTTTTATTTTAACAGTGTAAAGCGTCGGTCCACTTTTTCTCTGTCTCTATTTAGAACAAACATTCCTCTACACTTTGATGGCAATTCGAGATCGATTAGCCTTGAAGGTTAATTCTGAGGAATTTTTAAAGTTGGGAATGTTCAAAAAAATTCGAATTCTGATAAATTTTCGTAATTTCCTGAAAATTAAAATGTTCTAAAATTAAACGAAAAGTGGATTTTCTTAAGTAATCGGAGCCCCCGAGTACCAAGCAATAATTTTTATTTCGATAAATGCGAAATTAAAAAATTAAAAATGTCATTTTATTGGATTTTAAGGGATTTTTGAATATTTCCAAAGTTCTCCCTCTATTTCCCGGTTAACGGAGAAGTATTGCGATATCATATTTAGCCGGTATTTTCATTGTGGCCTTGAGTATCTCTGTGCAAAATTTCAGCCAATTTAAAGGGATTTAAAATTTTCGCGTATTTTCAATTCAAGGAGGGGGCGTATCGAATAAAAAATATTTTTTTAAATTTCATGTTTGGTCGCTCGTCATTGTAAAAGTTTTTAAGATATAACCGTTCGGTTTCTTTAAGGTTGTAGCGCGGTTTTTCTTCTTTCGAAAACGCCATGTTCGACTATTTTTCCACAATCGGTTCAGTTACAATGGCCTTTATTCTTACGGGACGTCGAAAAATCGGATTTTACAAATTCGATTCGCTTTTATTTTAACAGTGTAAAGCGTCGGTCCACTTTTTCTCTGTCTCTATTTAGAACAAACATTCCTCTACACTTTGATGGCAATTCGAGATCGATTAGCCTTGAAGGTTAATTCTGAGGAATTTTTAAAGTTGGGAATGTTCAAAAAAATTCGAATTCTGATAAATTTTCGTAATTTCCTGAAAATTAAAATGTTCTAAAATTAAACGAAAAGTGGATTTTCTTAAGTAATCGGAGCCCCCTAGTACCAAGCAATAATTTTTATTTCGATAAATGCGAAATTAAAAAATTAAAAATGTCATTTTATTGGATTTTAAGGGATTTTTGAATATTTCCAAATTTCTCCCTCTATTTCCCGGTTAACGGAGAAGTATTGCGATATCATATTTAGCCGGTATTTTCATTGTGGCCTTGAGTATCTCTGTGCAAAATTTCAGCCAATTTAAAGGGATTTAAAATTTTCGCGTATTTTCAATTCAAGGAGGGGGCGTATCGAATAAAAAATATTTTTTTAAATTTCATGTTTGGTCGCTCGTCATTGTAAAAGTTTTTAAGATATAACCGTTCGGTTTCTTTAAGGTTGTAGCGCGGTTTTTCTTCTTTCGAAAACGCCATGTTCGACTATTTTTCCACAATCGGTTCAGTTACAATGGCCTTTATTCTTACGGGACGTCGAAAAATCGGATTTTACAAATTCGATTCGCTTTTATTTTAACAGTGTAAAGCGTCGGTCCACTTTTTCTCTGTCTCTATTTAGAACGAACATTCCTCTACACTTTGATGGCAATTCGAGATCGATTAGCCTTGAAGGTTAATTTTGAGGAATTTTTAAAGTTGGGAATGTTCAAAAAAATTCGAATTCTGATAAATTTTCGTAATTTCCTGAAAATTAAAATGTTCTAAAATTAAACGAAAAGTGGATTTTCTTAAGTAATCGGAGCCCCCGAGTACCAAGCAATAATTTTTATTTCGATAAATGCGAAATTAAAAAATTAAAAATGTCATTTTATTGGATTTTAAGGGATTTTTGAATATTTCCAAATTTCTCCCTCTATTTCCCGGTTAACGGAGAAGTATTGCGATATCACATTTAGCCGGTATTTTCATTGTGGCCTTGAGTATCTCTGTGCAAAATTTCAGCCAATTTAAAGGGATTTAAAATTTTCGCGTATTTTCAATTCAAGGAGGGGGCGTATCGAATAAAAAATATTTTTTTAAATTTCATGTTTGGTCGCTCGTCATTGTAAAAGTTTTTAAGATATAACCGTTCGGTTTCTTTAAGGTTGTAGCGCGGTTTTTCTTCTTTCGAAAACGCCATGTTCGACTATTTTTCCACAATCGGTTCAGTTACAATGGCCTTTATTCTTACGGGACGTCGAAAAATCGGATTTTACAAATTCGATTCGCTTTTATTTTAACAGTGTAAAGCGTCGGTCCACTTTTTCTCTGTATCTATTTAGAACAAACATTCCTCTACACTTTGATGGCAATTCGAGATCGATTAGCCTTGAAGGTTAATTTTGAGGAATTTTTAAAGTTGGGAATGTTCAAAAAAATTCGAATTCTGATAAATTTTCGTAATTTCCTGAAAATTAAAATGTTCTAAAATTAAACGAAAAGTGGATTTTCTTAAGTAATCGGAGCCCCCGAGTTCCAAGCAATAATTTTTATTTCGATAAATGCGAAATTAAAAAATTAAAAATGTCATTTTATTGGATTTTAAGGGATTTTTGAATATTTCCAAATTTCTCCCTCTATTTCCCGGTTAACGGAGAAGTATTGCGATATCATATTTAGCCGGTATTTTCATTGTGGCCTTGAGTATCTCTGTGCAAAATTTCAGCCAATTTAAAGGGATTTAAAATTTTCGCGTATTTTCAATTCAAGGAGGGGGCGTATCGAATAAAAAATATTTTTTTAAATTTCATGTTTGGTCGCTCGTCATTGTAAAAGTTTTTAAGATATAACCGTTCGGTTTCTTTAAGGTTGTAGCGCGGTTTTTCTTCTTTCGAAAACGCCATGTTCGACTATTTTTCCACAATCGGTTCAGTTACAATGGCCTTTATTCTTACGGGACGTCGAAAAATCGGATTTTACAAATTCGATTCGCTTTTATTTTAACAGTGTAAAGCGTCGGTCCACTTTTTCTCTGTCTCTATTTAGAACAAACATTCCTCTACACTTTGATGGCAATTCGAGATCGATTAGCCTTGAAGGTTAATTCTGAGGAATTTTTAAAGTTGGGAATGTTCAAAAAAATTCGAATTCTGATAAATTTTCGTAATTTCCTGAAAATTAAAATGTTCTAAAATTAAACGAAAAGTGGATTTTCTTAAGTAATCGGAGCCCCCGAGTACCAAGCAATAATTTTTATTTCGATAAATGCGAAATTAAAAAATTAAAAATGTCATTTTATTGGATTTTAAGGGATTTTTGAATATTTCCAAATTTCTCCCTCTATTTCCCGGTTAACGGAGAAGTATTGCGATATCATATTTAGCCGGTATTTTCATTGTGGCCTTGAGTATCTCTGTGCAAGATTTCAGCCAATTTAAAGGGATTTAAAATTTTCGCGTATTTTCAATTCAAGGAGGGGGCGTATCGAATAAAAAATATTTTTTTAAATTTCATGTTTGGTCGCTCGTCATTGTAAAAGTTTTTAAGATATAACCGTTCGGTTTCTTTAAGGTTGTAGCGCGGTTTTTCTTCTTTCGAAAACGCCATGTTCGACTATTTTTCCACAATCGGTTCAGTTACAATGGCCTTTATTCTTACGGGACGTCGAAAAATCGGATTTTACAAATTCGATTCGCTTTTATTTTAACAGTGTAAAGCGTCGGTCCACTTTTTCTCTGTCTCTATTTAGAACGAACATTCCTCTACACTTTGATGGCAATTCGAGATCGATTAGCCTTGAAGGTTAATTTTGAGGAATTTTTAAATTTGGGAATGTTCAAAAAAATTCGAATTCTGATAAATTTTCGTAATTTCCTGAAAATTAAAATGTTCTAAAATTAAACGAAAAGTGGATTTTCTTAAGTAATCGGAGCCCCCGAGTACCAAGCAATAATTTTTATTTCGATAAATGCGAAATTAAAAAATTAAAAATGTCATTTTATTGGATTTTAAGGGATTTTTGAATATTTCCAAATTTCTCCCTCTATTTCCCGGTTAACGGAGAAGTATTGCGATATCATATTTAGCCGGTATTTTCATTGTGGCCTTGAGTATCTCTGTGCAAGATTTCAGCCAATTTAAAGGGATTTAAAATTTTCGCGTATTTTCAATTCAAGGAGGGGGCGTATCGAATAAAAAATATTTTTTTAAATTTCATGTTTGGTCGCTCGTCATTGTAAAAGTTTTTAAGATATAACCGTTCGGTTTCTTTAAGGTTGTAGCGCGGTTTTTCTTCTTTCGAAAACGCCATGTTCGACTATTTTTCCACAATCGGTTCAGTTACAATGGCCTTTATTCTTACGGGACGTCGAAAAATCGGATTTTACAAATTCGATTCGCTTTTATTTTAACAGTGTAAAGCGTCGGTCCACTTTTTCTCTGTCTCTATTTAGAACGAACATTCCTCTACACTTTGATGGCAATTCGAGATCGATTAGCCTTGAAGGTTAATTTTGAGGAATTTTTAAAGTTGGGAATGTTCAAAAAAATTCGAATTCTGATAAATTTTCGTAATTTCCTGAAAATTAAAATGTTCTAAAATTAAACGAAAAGTGGATTTTCTTAAGTAATCGGAGCCCCCGAGTACCAAGCAATAATTTTTATTTCGATAAATGCGAAATTAAAAAATTAAAAATGTCATTTTATTGGATTTTAAGGGATTTTTGAATATTTCCAAATTTCTCCCTCTATTTCCCGGTTAACGGAGAAGTATTGCGATATCATATTTAGCCGGTATTTTCATTGTGGCCTTGAGTATCTCTGTGCAAAATTTCAGCCAATTAAAGGGATTTAAAATTTTCGCGTATTTTCAATTCAAGGAGGGGGCGTATCGAATAAAAAATATTTTTTTAAATTTCATGTTTGGTCGCTCGTCATTGTAAAAGTTTTTAAGATATAACCGTTCGGTTTCTTTAAGGTTGTAGCGCGGTTTTTCTTCTTTCGAAAACGCCATGTTCGACTATTTTTCCACAATCGGTTCAGTTACAATGGCCTTTATTCTTACGGGACGTCGAAAAATCGGATTTTACAAATTCGATTCGCTTTTATTTTAACAGTGTAAAGCGTCGGTCCACTTTTTCTCTGTCTCTATTTAGAACAAACATTCCTCTACACTTTGATGGCAATTCGAGATCGATTAGCCTTGAAGGTTAATTTTGAGGAATTTTTAAAGTTGGGAATGTTCAAAAAAATTCGAATTCTGATAAATTTTCGTAATTTCCTGAAAATTAAAATGTTCTAAAATTAAACGAAAAGTGGATTTTCTTAAGTAATCGGAGCCCCCGAGTACCAAGCAATAATTTTTATTTCGATAAATGCGAAATTAAAAAATTAAAAATGTCATTTTATTGGATTTTAAGGGATTTTTGAATATTTCCAAAGTTCTCCCTCTATTTCCCGGTTAACGGAGAAGTATTGCGATATCATATTTAGCCGGTATTTTCATTGTGGCCTTGAGTATCTCTGTGCAAAATTTCAGCCAATTTAAAGGGATTTAAAATTTTCGCGTATTTTCAATTCAAGGAGGGGGCGTATCGAATAAAAAATATTTTTTTAAATTTCATGTTTGGTCGCTCGTCATTGTAAAAGTTTTTAAGATATAACCGTTCGGTTTCTTTAAGGTTGTAGCGCGGTTTTTCTTCTTTCGAAAACGCCATGTTCGACTATTTTTCCACAATCGGTTCAGTTACAATGGCCTTTATTCTTACGGGACGTCGAAAAATCGGATTTTACAAATTCGATTCGCTTTTATTTTAACAGTGTAAAGCGTCGGTCCACTTTTTCTCTGTCTCTATTTAGAACAAACATTCCTCTACACTTTGATGGCAATTCGAGATCGATTAGCCTTGAAGGTTAATTTTGAGGAATTTTTAAAGTTGGGAATGTTCAAAAAAATTCGAATTCTGATAAATTTTCGTAATTTCCTGAAAATTAAAATGTTCTAAAATTAAACGAAAAGTGGATTTTCTTAAGTAATCGGAGCCCCCGAGTACCAAGCAATAATTTTTATTTCGATAAATGCGAAATTAAAAAATTAAAAATGTCATTTTATTGGATTTTAAGGGATTTTTGAATATTTCCAAATTTCTCCCTCTATTTCCCGGTTAACGGAGAAGTATTGCGATATCATATTTAGCCGGTATTTTCATTGTGGCCTTGAGTATCTCTGTGCAAGATTTCAGCCAATTTAAAGGGATTTAAAATTTTCGCGTATTTTCAATTCAAGGAGGGGGCGTATCGAATAAAAAATATTTTTTTAAATTTCATGTTTGGTCGCTCGTCATTGTAAAAGTTTTTAAGATATAACCGTTCGGTTTCTTTAAGGTTGTAGCGCGGTTTTTCTTCTTTCGAAAACGCCATGTTCGACTATTTTTCCACAATCGGTTCAGTTACAATGGCCTTTATTCTTACGGGACGTCGAAAAATCGGATTTTACAAATTCGATTCGCTTTTATTTTAACAGTGTAAAGCGTCGGTCCACTTTTTCTCTGTCTCTATTTAGAACGAACATTCCTCTACACTTTGATGGCAATTCGAGATCGATTAGCCTTGAAGGTTAATTTTGAGGAATTTTTAAAGTTGGGAATGTTCAAAAAAATTCGAATTCTGATAAATTTTCGTAATTTCCTGAAAATTAAAATGTTCTAAAATTAAACGAAAAGTGGATTTTCTTAAGTAATCGGAGCCCCCGAGTACCAAGCAATAATTTTTATTTCGATAAATGCGAAATTAAAAAATTAAAAATGTCATTTTATTGGATTTTAAGGGATTTTTGAATATTTCCAAATTTCTCCCTCTATTTCCCGGTTAACGGAGAAGTATTGCGATATCATATTTAGCCGGTATTTTCATTGTGGCCTTGAGTATCTCTGTGCAAAATTTCAGCCAATTAAAGGGATTTAAAATTTTCGCGTATTTTCAATTCAAGGAGGGGGCGTATCGAATAAAAAATATTTTTTTAAATTTCATGTTTGGTCGCTCGTCATTGTAAAAGTTTTTAAGATATAACCGTTCGGTTTCTTTAAGGTTGTAGCGCGGTTTTTCTTCTTTCGAAAACGCCATGTTCGACTATTTTTCCACAATCGGTTCAGTTACAATGGCCTTTATTCTTACGGGACGTCGAAAAATCGGATTTTACAAATTCGATTCGCTTTTATTTTAACAGTGTAAAGCGTCGGTCCACTTTTTCTCTGTCTCTATTTAGAACAAACATTCCTCTACACTTTGATGGCAATTCGAGATCGATTAGCCTTGAAGGTTAATTTTGAGGAATTTTTAAAGTTGGGAATGTTCAAAAAAATTCGAATTCTGATAAATTTTCGTAATTTCCTGAAAATTAAAATGTTCTAAAATTAAACGAAAAGTGGATTTTCTTAAGTAATCGGAGCCCCCGAGTACCAAGCAATAATTTTTATTTCGATAAATGCGAAATTAAAAAATTAAAAATGTCATTTTATTGGATTTTAAGGGATTTTTGAATATTTCCAAATTTCTCCCTCTATTTCCCGGTTAACGGAGAAGTATTGCGATATCATATTTAGCCGGTATTTTCATTGTGGCCTTGAGTATCTCTGTGCAAAATTTCAGCCAATTTAAAGGGATCTAAAATTTTCGCGTATTTTCAATTCAAGGAGGGGGCGTATCGAATAAAAAATATTTTTTTAAATTTCATGTTTGGTCGCTCGTCATTGTAAAAGTTTTTAAGATATAACCGTTCGGTTTCTTTAAGGTTGTAGCGCGGTTTTTCTTCTTTCGAAAACGCCATGTTCGACTATTTTTCCACAATCGGTTCAGTTACAATGGCCTTTATTCTTACGGGACGTCGAAAAATCGGATTTTACAAATTCGATTCGCTTTTATTTTAACAGTGTAAAGCGTCGGTCCACTTTTTCTCTGTCTCTATTTAGAACAAACATTCCTCTACACTTTGATGGCAATTCGAGATCGATTAGCCTTGAAGGTTAATTTTGAGGAATTTTTAAAGTTGGGAATGTTCAAAAAAATTCGAATTCTGATAAATTTTCGTAATTTCCTGAAAATTAAAATGTTCTAAAATTAAACGAAAAGTGGATTTTCTTAAGTAATCGGAGCCCCCGAGTACCAAGCAATAATTTTTATTTCGATAAATGCGAAATTAAAAAATTAAAAATGTCATTTTATTGGATTTTAAGGGATTTTTGAATATTTCCAAAGTTCTCCCTCTATTTCCCGGTTAACGGAGAAGTATTGCGATATCATATTTAGCCGGTATTTTCATTGTGGCCTTGAGTATCTCTGTGCAAAATTTCAGCCAATTTAAAGGGATTTAAAATTTTCGCGTATTTTCAATTCAAGGAGGGGGCGTATCGAATAAAAAATATTTTTTTAAATTTCATGTTTGGTCGCTCGTCATTGTAAAAGTTTTTAAGATATAACCGTTCGGTTTCTTTAAGGTTGTAGCGCGGTTTTTCTTCTTTCGAAAACGCCATGTTCGACTATTTTTCCACAATCGGTTCAGTTACAATGGCCTTTATTCTTACGGGACGTCGAAAAATCGGATTTTACAAATTCGATTCGCTTTTATTTTAACAGTGTAAAGCGTCGGTCCACTTTTTCTCTGTCTCTATTTAGAACAAACATTCCTCTACACTTTGATGGCAATTCGAGATCGATTAGCCTTGAAGGTTAATTCTGAGGAATTTTTAAAGTTGGGAATGTTCAAAAAAATTCGAATTCTGATAAATTTTCGTAATTTCCTGAAAATTAAAATGTTCTAAAATTAAACGAAAAGTGGATTTTCTTAAGTAATCGGAGCCCCCGAGTACCAAGCAATAATTTTTATTTCGATAAATGCGAAATTAAAAAATTAAAAATGTCATTTTATTGGATTTTAAGGGATTTTTGAATATTTCCAAATTTCTCCCTCTATTTCCCGGTTAACGGAGAAGTATTGCGATATCACATTTAGCCGGTATTTTCATTGTGGCCTTGAGTATCTCTGTGCAAAATTTCAGCCAATTTAAAGGGATTTAAAATTTTCGCGTATTTTCAATTCAAGGAGGGGGCGTATCGAATAAAAAATATTTTTTTAAATTTCATGTTTGGTCGCTCGTCATTTTAAAAGTTTTTAAGATATAACCGTTCGGTTTCTTTAAGGTTGTAGCGCGGTTTTTCTTCTTTCGAAAACGCCATGTTCGACTATTTTTCCACAATCGGTTCAGTTACAATGGCCTTTATTCTTACGGGACGTCGAAAAATCGGATTTTACAAATTCGATTCGCTTTTATTTTAACAGTGTAAAGCGTCGGTCCACTTTTTCTCTGTCTCTATTTAGAACAAACGTTCCTCTACACTTTGATGGCAATTCGAGATCGATTAGCCTTGAAGGTTAATTCTGAGGAATTTTTAAAGTTGGGAATGTTCAAAAAAATTCGAATTCTGATAAATTTTCGTAATTTCCTGAAAATTAAAATGTTCTAAAATTAAACGAAAAGTGGATTTTCTTAAGTAATCGGAGCCCCCGAGTACCAAGCAATAATTTTTATTTCGATAAATGCGAAATTAAAAAATTAAAAATGTCATTTTATTGGATTTTAAGGGATTTTTGAATATTTCCAAATTTCTCCCTCTATTTCCCGGTTAACGGAGAAGTATTGCGATATCATATTTAGCCGGTATTTTCATTGTGGCCTTGAGTATCTCTGTGCAAAATTTCAGCCAATTTAAAGGGATCTAAAATTTTCGCGTATTTTCAATTCAAGGAGGGGGCGTATCGAATAAAAAATATTTTTTTAAATTTCATGTTTGGTCGCTCGTCATTGTAAAAGTTTTTAAGATATAACCGTTCGGTTTCTTTAAGGTTGTAGCGCGGTTTTTCTTCTTTCGAAAACGCCATGTTCGACTATTTTTCCACAATCGGTTCAGTTACAATGGCCTTTATTCTTACGGGACGTCGAAAAATCGGATTTTACAAATTCGATTCGCTTTTATTTTAACAGTGTAAAGCGTCGGTCCACTTTTTCTCTGTCTCTATTTAGAACAAACATTCCTCTACACTTTGATGGCAATTCGAGATCGATTAGCCTTGAAGGTTAATTTTGAGGAATTTTTAAAGTTGGGAATGTTCAAAAAAATTCGAATTCTGATAAATTTTCGTAATTTCCTGAAAATTAAAATGTTCTAAAATTAAACGAAAAGTGGATTTTCTTAAGTAATCGGAGCCCCCGAGTACCAAGCAATAATTTTTATTTCGATAAATGCGAAATTAAAAAATTAAAAATGTCATTTTATTGGATTTTAAGGGATTTTTGAATATTTCCAAATTTCTCCCTCTATTTCCCGGTTAACGGAGAAGTATTGCGATATCATATTTAGCCGGTATTTTCATTGTGGCCTTGAGTATCTCTGTGCAAGATTTCAGCCAATTTAAAGGGATTTAAAATTTTCGCGTATTTTCAATTCAAGGAGGGGGCGTATCGAATAAAAAATATTTTTTTAAATTTCATGTTTGGTCGCTCGTCATTGTAAAAGTTTTTAAGATATAACCGTTCGGTTTCTTTAAGGTTGTAGCGCGGTTTTTCTTCTTTCGAAAACGCCATGTTCGACTATTTTTCCACAATCGGTTCAGTTACAATGGCCTTTATTCTTACGGGACGTCGAAAAATCGGATTTTACAAATTCGATTCGCTTTTATTTTAACAGTGTAAAGCGTCGGTCCACTTTTTCTCTGTCTCTATTTAGAACAAACATTCCTCTACACTTTGATGGCAATTCGAGATCGATTAGCCTTGAAGGTTAATTTTGAGGAATTTTTAAAGTTGGGAATGTTCAAAAAAATTCGAATTCTGATAAATTTTCGTAATTTCCTGAAAATTAAAATGTTCTAAAATTAAACGAAAAGTGGATTTTCTTAAGTAATCGGAGCCCCCGAGTACCAAGCAATAATTTTTATTTCGATAAATGCGAAATTAAAAAATTAAAAATGTCATTTTATTGGATTTTAAGGGATTTTTGAATATTTCCAAATTTCTCCCTCTATTTCCCGGTTAACGGAGAAGTATTGCGATATCACATTTAGCCGGTATTTTCATTGTGGCCTTGAGTATCTCTGTGCAAAATTTCAGCCAATTTAAAGGGATTTAAAATTTTCGCGTATTTTCAATTCAAGGAGGGGGCGTATCGAATAAAAAATATTTTTTTAAATTTCATGTTTGGTCGCTCGTCATTGTAAAAGTTTTTAAGATATAACCGTTCGGTTTCTTTAAGGTTGTAGCGCGGTTTTTCTTCTTTCGAAAACGCCATGTTCGACTATTTTTCCACAATCGGTTCAGTTACAATGGCCTTTATTCTTACGGGACGTCGAAAAATCGGATTTTACAAATTCGATTCGCTTTTATTTTAACAGTGTAAAGCGTCGGTCCACTTTTTCTCTGTCTCTATTTAGAACGAACATTCCTCTACACTTTGATGGCAATTCGAGATCGATCAGCCTTGAAGGTTAATTTTGAGGAATTTTTAAAGTTGGGAATGTTCAAAAAAATTCGAATTCTGATAAATTTTCGTAATTTCCTGAAAATTAAAATGTTCTAAAATTAAACGAAAAGTGGATTTTCTTAAGTAATCGGAGCCCCCGAGTACCAAGCAATAATTTTTATTTCGATAAATGCGAAATTAAAAAATTAAAAATGTCATTTTATTGGATTTTAAGGGATTTTTGAATATTTCCAAAGTTCTCCCTCTATTTCCCGGTTAACGGAGAAGTATTGCGATATCATATTTAGCCGGTATTTTCATTGTGGCCTTGAGTATCTCTGTGCAAAATTTCAGCCAATTTAAAGGGATTTAAAATTTTCGCGTATTTTCAATTCAAGGAGGGGGCGTATCGAATAAAAAATATTTTTTTAAATTTCATGTTTGGTCGCTCGTCATTGTAAAAGTTTTTAAGATATAACCGTTCGGTTTCTTTAAGGTTGTAGCGCGGTTTTTCTTCTTTCGAAAACGCCATGTTCGACTATTTTTCCACAATCGGTTCAGTTACAATGGCCTTTATTCTTACGGGACGTCGAAAAATCGGATTTTACAAATTCGATTCGCTTTTATTTTAACAGTGTAAAGCGTCGGTCCACTTTTTCTCTGTCTCTATTTAGAACAAACATTCCTCTACACTTTGATGGCAATTCGAGATCGATTAGCCTTGAAGGTTAATTTTGAGGAATTTTTAAAGTTGGGAATGTTCAAAAAAATTCGAATTCTGATAAATTTTCGTAATTTCCTGAAAATTAAAATGTTCTAAAATTAAACGAAAAGTGGATTTTCTTAAGTAATCGGAGCCCCCGAGTACCAAGCAATAATTTTTATTTCGATAAATGCGAAATTAAAAAATTAAAAATGTCATTTTATTGGATTTTAAGGGATTTTTGAATATTTCCAAATTTCTCCCTCTATTTCCCGGTTAACGGAGAAGTATTGCGATATCACATTTAGCCGGTATTTTCATTGTGGCCTTGAGTATCTCTGTGCAAAATTTCAGCCAATTTAAAGGGATTTAAAATTTTCGCGTATTTTCAATTCAAGGAGGGGGCGTATCGAATAAAAAATATTTTTTTAAATTTCATGTTTGGTCGCTCGTCATTGTAAAAGTTTTTAAGATATAACCGTTCGGTTTCTTTAAGGTTGTAGCGCGGTTTTTCTTCTTTCGAAAACGCCATGTTCGACTATTTTTCCACAATCGGTTCAGTTACAATGGCCTTTATTCTTACGGGACGTCGAAAAATCGGATTTTACAAATTCGATTCGCTTTTATTTTAACAGTGTAAAGCGTCGGTCCACTTTTTCTCTGTCTCTATTTAGAACAAACATTCCTCTACACTTTGATGGCAATTCGAGATCGATTAGCCTTGAAGGTTAATTTTGAGGAATTTTTAAAGTTGGGAATGTTCAAAAAAATTCGAATTCTGATAAATTTTCGTAATTTCCTGAAAATTAAAATGTTCTAAAATTAAACGAAAAGTGGATTTTCTTAAGTAATCGGAGCCCCCGAGTACCAAGCAATAATTTTTATTTCGATAAATGCGAAATTAAAAAATTAAAAATGTCATTTTATTGGATTTTAAGGGATTTTTGAATATTTCCA
The DNA here is from genome assembly GCA_951812935.1 of Hermaeophaga mercurialis. Taxonomy (NCBI): domain Eukaryota; kingdom Metazoa; phylum Arthropoda; class Insecta; order Coleoptera; family Chrysomelidae; genus Hermaeophaga; species Hermaeophaga mercurialis. Next base: position 58,077,550 of record OX638358.1, read on the forward strand.
AATTTCTCCCTCTATTTCCCGGTTAACGGAGAAGTATTGCGATATCACATTTAGCCGGTATTTTCATTGTGGCCTTGAGTATCTCTGTGCAAAATTTCAGCCAATTTAAAGGGATCTAAAATTTTCGCGTATTTTCAATTCAAGGAGGGGGCGTATCGAATAAAAAATATTTTTTTAAATTTCATGTTTGGTCGCTCGTCATTGTAAAAGTTTTTAAGATATAACCGTTCGGTTTCTTTAAGGTTGTAGCGCGGTTTTTCTTCTTTCGAAAACGCCATGTTCGACTATTTTTCCACAATCGGTTCAGTTACAATGGCCTTTATTCTTACGGGACGTCGAAAAATCGGATTTTACAAATTCGATTCGCTTTTATTTTAACAGTGTAGAGCGTCGGTCCACTTTTTCTCTGTCTCTATTTAGAACGAACATTCCTCTACACTTTGATGGCAATTCGAGATCGATCAGCCTTGAAGGTTAATTTTGAGGAATTTTTAAAGTTGGGAATGTTCAAAAAAATTCGAATTCTGATAAATTTTCGTAATTTCCTGAAAATTAAAATGTTCTAAAATTAAACGAAAAGTGGATTTTCTTAAGTAATCGGAGCCCCCGAGTACCAAGCAATAATTTTTATTTCGATAAATGCGAAATTAAAAAATTAAAAGTGTCATTTTATTGGATTTTAAGGGATTTTTGAATATTTCCAAATTTCTCCCTCTATTTCCCGGTTAACGGAGAAGTATTGCGATATCACATTTAGCCGGTATTTTCATTGTGGCCTTGAGTATCTCTGTGCAAAATTTCAGCCAATTTAAAGGGATTTAAAATTTTCGCGTATTTTCAATTCAAGGAGGGGGCGTATCGAATAAAAAATATTTTTTTAAATTTCATGTTTGGTCGCTCGTCATTGTAAAAGTTTTTAAGATATAACCGTTCGGTTTCTTTAAGGTTGTAGCGCGGTTTTTCTTCTTTCGAAAACGCCATGTTCGACTATTTTTCCACAATCGGTTCAGTTACAATGGCCTTTATTCTTACGGGACGTCGAAAAATCGGATTTTACAAATTCGATTCGCTTTTATTTTAACAGTGTAAAGCGTCGGTCCACTTTTTCTCTGTCTCTATTTAGAACAAACATTCCTCTACACTTTGATGGCAATTCGAGATCGATTAGCCTTGAAGGTTAATTTTGAGGAATTTTTAAAGTTGGGAATGTTCAAAAAAATTCGAATTCTGATAAATTTTCGTAATTTCCTGAAAATTAAAATGTTCTAAAATTAAACGAAAAGTGGATTTTCTTAAGTAATCGGAGCCCCCGAGTACCAAGCAATAATTTTTATTTCGATAAATGCGAAATTAAAAAATTAAAAATGTCATTTTATTGGATTTTAAGGGATTTTTGAATATTTCCAAATTTCTCCCTCTATTTCCCGGTTAACGGAGAAGTATTGCGATATCACATTTAGCCGGTATTTTCATTGTGGCCTTGAGTATCTCTGTGCAAAATTTCAGCCAATTTAAAGGGATCTAAAATTTTCGCGTATTTTCAATTCAAGGAGGGGGCGTATCGAATAAAAAATATTTTTTTAAATTTCATGTTTGGTCGCTCGTCATTGTAAAAGTTTTTAAGATATAACCGTTCGGTTTCTTTAAGGTTGTAGCGCGGTTTTTCTTCTTTCGAAAACGCCATGTTCGACTATTTTTCCACAATCGGTTCAGTTACAATGGCCTTTATTCTTACGGGACGTCGAAAAATCGGATTTTACAAATTCGATTCGCTTTTATTTTAACAGTGTAGAGCGTCGGTCCACTTTTTCTCTGTCTCTATTTAGAACGAACATTCCTCTACACTTTGATGGCAATTCGAGATCGATCAGCCTTGAAGGTTAATTTTGAGGAATTTTTAAAGTTGGGAATGTTCAAAAAAATTCGAATTCTGATAAATTTTCGTAATTTCCTGAAAATTAAAATGTTCTAAAATTAAACGAAAAGTGGATTTTCTTAAGTAATCGGAGCCCCCGAGTACCAAGCAATAATTTTTATTTCGATAAATGCGAAATTAAAAAATTAAAAGTGTCATTTTATTGGATTTTAAGGGATTTTTGAATATTTCCAAATTTCTCCCTCTATTTCCCGGTTAACGGAGAAGTATTGCGATATCACATTTAGCCGGTATTTTCATTGTGGCCTTGAGTATCTCTGTGCAAAATTTCAGCCAATTTAAAGGGATTTAAAATTTTCGCGTATTTTCAATTCAAGGAGGGGGCGTATCGAATAAAAAATATTTTTTTAAATTTCATGTTTGGTCGCTCGTCATTGTAAAAGTTTTTAAGATATAACCGTTCGGTTTCTTTAAGGTTGTAGCGCGGTTTTTCTTCTTTCGAAAACGCCATGTTCGACTATTTTTCCACAATCGGTTCAGTTACAATGGCCTTTATTCTTACGGGACGTCGAAAAATCGGATTTTACAAATTCGATTCGCTTTTATTTTAACAGTGTAAAGCGTCGGTCCACTTTTTCTCTGTCTCTATTTAGAACAAACATTCCTCTACACTTTGATGGCAATTCGAGATCGATTAGCCTTGAAGGTTAATTTTGAGGAATTTTTAAAGTTGGGAATGTTCAAAAAAATTCGAATTCTGATAAATTTTCGTAATTTCCTGAAAATTAAAATGTTCTAAAATTAAACGAAAAGTGGATTTTCTTAAGTAATCGGAGCCCCCGAGTACCAAGCAATAATTTTTATTTCGATAAATGCGAAATTAAAAAATTAAAAATGTCATTTTATTGGATTTTAAGGGATTTTTGAATATTTCCAAATTTCTCCCTCTATTTCCCGGTTAACGGAGAAGTATTGCGATATCACATTTAGCCGGTATTTTCATTGTGGCCTTGAGTATCTCTGTGCAAAATTTCAGCCAATTTAAAGGGATTTAAAATTTTCGCGTATTTTCAATTCAAGGAGGGGGCGTATCGAATAAAAAATATTTTTTTAAATTTCATGTTTGGTCGCTCGTCATTGTAAAAGTTTTTAAGATATAACCGTTCGGTTTCTTTAAGGTTGTAGCGCGGTTTTTCTTCTTTCGAAAACGCCATGTTCGACTATTTTTCCAAAATCGGTTCAGTTACAATGGCCTTTATTCTTACGGGACGTCGAAATATCGGATTTTACAAATTCGATTCGCTTTTATTTTAACAGTGTAAAGCGTCGGTCCACTTTTTCTCTGTCTCTATTTAGAACGAACATTCCTCTACACTTTGATGGCAATTCAAGATCGATCAGCCTTGAAGGTTAATTTTGAGGAATTTTTAAAGTTGGGAATGTTCAAAAAAATTCGAATTCTGATAAATTTTCGTAATTTCCTGAAAATTAAAATGTTCTAAAATTAAACGAAAAGTGGATTTTCTTAAGTAATCGGAGCCCCCGAGTACCAAGCAATAATTTTTATTTCGATAAATGCGAAATTAAAAAATTAAAAATGTCATTTTATTGGATTTTAAGGGATTTTTGAATATTTCCAAAGTTCTCCCTCTATTTCCCGGTTAACGGAGAAGTATTGCGATATCATATTTAGCCGGTATTTTCATTGTGGCCTTGAGTATCTCTGTGCAAAATTTCAGCCAATTTAAAGGGATTTAAAATTTTCGCGTATTTTCAATTCAAGGAGGGGGCGTATCGAATAAAAAATATTTTTTTAAATTTCATGTTTGGTCGCTCGTCATTGTAAAAGTTTTTAAGATATAACCGTTCGGTTTCTTTAAGGTTGTAGCGCGGTTTTTCTTCTTTCGAAAACGCCATGTTCGACTATTTTTCCACAATCGGTTCAGTTACAATGGCCTTTATTCTTACGGGACGTCGAAAAATCGGATTTTACAAATTCGATTCGCTTTTATTTTAACAGTGTAAAGCGTCGGTCCACTTTTTCTCTGTCTCTATTTAGAACAAACATTCCTCTACACTTTGATGGCAATTCGAGATCGATTAGCCTTGAAGGTTAATTTTGAGGAATTTTTAAAGTTGGGAATGTTCAAAAAAATTCGAATTCTGATAAATTTTCGTAATTTCCTGAAAATTAAAATGTTCTAAAATTAAACGAAAAGTGGATTTTCTTAAGTAATCGGAGCCCCCGAGTACCAAGCAATAATTTTTATTTCGATAAATGCGAAATTAAAAAATTAAAAATGTCATTTTATTGGATTTTAAGGGATTTTTGAATATTTCCAAATTTCTCCCTCTATTTCCCGGTTAACGGAGAAGTATTGCGATATCACATTTAGCCGGTATTTTCATTGTGGCCTTGAGTATCTCTGTGCAAAATTTCAGCCAATTTAAAGGGATTTAAAATTTTCGCGTATTTTCAATTCAAGGAGGGGGCGTATCGAATAAAAAATATTTTTTTAAATTTCATGTTTGGTCGCTCGTCATTGTAAAAGTTTTTAAGATATAACCGTTCGGTTTCTTTAAGGTTGTAGCGCGGTTTTTCTTCTTTCGAAAACGCCATGTTCGACTATTTTTCCACAATCGGTTCAGTTACAATGGCCTTTATTCTTACGGGACGTCGAAAAATCGGATTTTACAAATTCGATTCGCTTTTATTTTAACAGTGTAAAGCGTCGGTCCACTTTTTCTCTGTCTCTATTTAGAACAAACATTCCTCTACACTTTGATGGCAATTCGAGATCGATTAGCCTTGAAGGTTAATTCTGAGGAATTTTTAAAGTTGGGAATGTTCAAAAAAATTCGAATTCTGATAAATTTTCGTAATTTCCTGAAAATTAAAATGTTCTAAAATTAAACGAAAAGTGGATTTTCTTAAGTAATCGGAGCCCCCGAGTACCAAGCAATAATTTTTATTTCGATAAATGCGAAATTAAAAAATTAAAAATGTCATTTTATTGGATTTTAAGGGATTTTTGAATATTTCCAAATTTCTCCCTCTATTTCCCGGTTAACGGAGAAGTATTGCGATATCACATTTAGCCGGTATTTTCATTGTGGCCTTGAGTATCTCTGTGCAAAATTTCAGCCAATTTAAAGGGATTTAAAATTTTCGCGTATTTTCAATTCAAGGAGGGGGCGTATCGAATAAAAAATATTTTTTTAAATTTCATGTTTGGTCGCTCGTCATTGTAAAAGTTTTTAAGATATAACCGTTCGGTTTCTTTAAGGTTGTAGCGCGGTTTTTCTTCTTTCGAAAACGCCATGTTCGACTATTTTTCCAAAATCGGTTCAGTTACAATGGCCTTTATTCTTACGGGACGTCGAAATATCGGATTTTACAAATTCGATTCGCTTTTATTTTAACAGTGTAAAGCGTCGGTCCACTTTTTCTCTGTCTCTATTTAGAACGAACATTCCTCTACACTTTGATGGCAATTCGAGATCGATCAGCCTTGAAGGTTAATTCTGAGGAATTTTTAAAGTTGGGAATGTTCAAAAAAATTCGAATTCTGATAAATTTTCGTAATTTCCTGAAAATTAAAATGTTCTAAAATTAAACGAAAAGTGGATTTTCTTAAGTAATCGGAGCCCCCGAGTACCAAGCAATAATTTTTATTTCGATAAATGCGAAATTAAAAAATTAAAAATGTCATTTTATTGGATTTTAAGGGATTTTTGAATATTTCCAAAGTTCTCCCTCTATTTCCCGGTTAACGGAGAAGTATTGCGATATCATATTTAGCCGGTATTTTCATTGTGGCCTTGAGTATCTCTGTGCAAGATTTCAGCCAATTTAAAGGGATTTAAAATTTTTGCGTATTTTCAATTCAAGGAGTGGGCGTATCGAATAAAAAATATTTTTTTAAATTTCATGTTTGGTCGCTCGTCATTTTAAAAGTTTTTAAGATATAACCGTTCGGTTTCTTTAAGGTTGTAGCGCGGTTTTTCTTCTTTCGAAAACGCCATGTTCGACTATTTTTCCACAATCGGTTCAGTTACAATGGCCTTTATTCTTACGGGACGTCGAAAAATCGGATTTTACAAATTCGATTCGCTTTTATTTTAACAGTGTAAAGCGTCGGTCCACTTTTTCTCTGTCTCTATTTAGAACAAACGTTCCTCTACACTTTGATGGCAATTCGAGATCGATTAGCCTTGAAGGTTAATTCTGAGGAATTTTTAAAGTTGGGAATGTTCAAAAAAATTCGAATTCTGATAAATTTTCGTAATTTCCTGAAAATTAAAATGTTCTAAAATTAAACGAAAAGTGGATTTTCTTAAGTAATCGGAGCCCCCGAGTACCAAGCAATAATTTTTATTTCGATAAATGCGAAATTAAAAAATTAAAAATGTCATTTTATTGGATTTTAAGGGATTTTTGAATATTTCCAAATTTCTCCCTCTATTTCCCGGTTAACGGAGAAGTATTGCGATATCATATTTAGCCGGTATTTTCATTGTGGCCTTGAGTATCTCTGTGCAAAATTTCAGCCAATTTAAAGGGATTTAAAATTTTCGCGTATTTTCAATTCAAGGAGGGGGCGTATCGAATAAAAAATATTTTTTTAAATTTCATGTTTGGTCGCTCGTCATTGTAAAAGTTTTTAAGATATAACCGTTCGGTTTCTTTAAGGTTGTAGCGCGGTTTTTCTTCTTTCGAAAACGCCATGTTCGACTATTTTTCCACAATCGGTTCAGTTACAATGGCCTTTATTCTTACGGGACGTCGAAAAATCGGATTTTACAAATTCGATTCGCTTTTATTTTAACAGTGTAAAGCGTCGGTCCACTTTTTCTCTGTCTCTATTTAGAACAAACGTTCCTCTACACTTTGATGGCAATTCGAGATCGATTAGCCTTGAAGGTTAATTCTGAGGAATTTTTAAAGTTGGGAATGTTCAAAAAAATTCGAATTCTGATAAATTTTCGTAATTTCCTGAAAATTAAAATGTTCTAAAATTAAACGAAAAGTGGATTTTCTTAAGTAATCGGAGCCCCCGAGTACCAAGCAATAATTTTTATTTCGATAAATGCGAAATTAAAAAATTAAAAATGTCATTAGGTTAGGTTAGGTTAGGTTAGGTTAGGTTAGGTTAGGGGTGAATGGCCATGCGCAGTTGGTCACAAACGGAGCCTGCAGGATACCTGGCGACCTCCTGCAGTATTTTTCGCCTTAGCTGGGTAAGGGTGCACTGCCCAGCCGGACATACCGACATCCCTACTCGTGGGAATAGGATGGAGAAAGAAAAACAAAAACAAAAACAAGGTGAAAAAGAAAGAAAAAACAAAGCTGGGGAACAGGAGAGAATAGAGGCGGAGCAGCGAAGAGTTACGGATGAGAGGAGAAGGGAGGAGGAAAGTGTCACTTTTGGTAGGAAACCAAGGGTGGCGCGGACGCCGCCAACGGATAAATTAGTCCCTAGGCAGTTGGCGAAAAGATCTAATTCCGTAGGCGGAGGGGAGGAGATGTTGAGGGACAACGATGACGAGGCAACCGCGTGGCTGAGAAACCTGGTGGCCGAAAGGACAGACGATAAAAAAAAGAGGAAAAGGGAAGGGGGGGAAATAAGTGTAAGTAAGGAGGAGAAAACCCAACCCTTATGGACCTGGTCAGGGACATGAGGAAGCTGGTAAGAAGTATTGAGGAGGTGAGTGCCCTAGTGGACAAGAGTGGGAACGTTAAAAGAGAAATTAAAGATCTTGTTAGAGCAATAAATTGGAGAGCGCAGACTCTAGGGGACAGGATGGAAGACTATGAGGAAGGAGATAGAAAGAACAGGGAGTTTGAAAGGAAAAACGTGGGTGTGCAAAAGTACTCCACTGAAGAGGAGGAAAGGGTGGAAGGAAGGGATAGGATTAGGAGGATTTTGGAAACAGGGGAGGAGGAAGAATTTCTAGGAATAGTGGGTGTACACTGGGATGAGGAAACTTACAAGGTGACGAAAGTGACCAATGAAAGAAAGATGGTACAAGGTAAGGACGTGGTATTATGGATGGCGAAGGATGAAAGTGAAGGGGACAGGGAAGCGTTGAGAGATATTGTAAATGCCTTTCCAGAGGTTAGGGAGATGGTGGACAACAGAAAAGGGGGCGAGGTAGACTATAGAACAAGGGAATTCATTGTAAGGGACAAAAAGGGCGAGGAAAGAAGGGGGGGTGGAACAATCTACCTGGTCACGGAAGGCGATATGGAGAGTTGGAATATAACAAAAGGACCAACGGCTCTTAGGGAGACGATGGCGACAGTCAGAAATAGGGGTGCAAAAGTCTTCCCACTCGGGGGCACGGATAGGGAAACGCTAAGGAAGAGTTTAGAGTGGGTTTTTAGGGGAAGCCAGGAGCTGAGCGAAGGGGCTATAGAAGTGGTAGGAGGTGCCCAGCCCAAACACAGCAGAGGAGCAATGGAGAGGGGAGAAAAACTTCTCATCAGGACTGGTGACAGGCCGTATGCGGCAATTTTAAAGGAACTTAAGGAAAAAGTGGATATTAAAGAGATTGGGGTTGGTGTCAGATCTATGAAGAAAACAGGTAAAGGGGACCTATTAGTAGAGGTCAAGGGAGGGAAAGGAGAAGGGGAAAAGCTCAGGAAAGCAATTGCAGAAAAAACCCAGGGGCTGGAGATGACAATCCACAGGGATGTGGAGAAGGTGGTGGTCTTTGACGTCGATGAGGGGATGGGAGCGGATGAAGTGAGGGAGGGGATTATGAAGGAGAGAAAGGGGGTAAATAGAGAGGATATTGAGGACATCACTATAAGAAAAAATAGAATGAGCAGTTGTAATGCCACTTTGACGGTAAGGAGAGCGAAGGTAGGAAACGTGGTAGGAGAGGGCTGGATCAACATGGGATGGATGAGGGTGAAAATTAGAAAAAGGATGGAAGTAACAAGGTGTTTCCGCTGTTTGGAGTACGGGCATTTGAGGGCGAGCTGTCGGGGACCTGATAGGTCCAAACAGTGCCTAAGATGTGGAAAAACTGGACACGAGGTTAAGGTTTGCAGTGATGAGGTGAGATGCGTGCTATGCGAAGTCGGGGGCCACAGAGCGGACTCACAAGAATGTCCTGCATTTAGGACAGCTGTGAGGAGGGAGCGAGAAAGGGAGCGAGCGTATTAGGTTGAAAGTATGTGACTGGTGAGTGGGGCTTAAAACAAGCTAGTATGAAAATAATCCAAGCGAATGTAGGCAGAGCGAGAGCTGCACATGATGTGTTGAATGAGGCGGCGGCTGGGTATGGGGCGGATCTGCTCGTGGTGGCAGAGCCGAACCGTTTGCTGGTCAATCACGGATGGTGGTGCGATTATAGAAAGGATGTGGCTGTGAAACTGAGAAACAGGGGAGTGGCAGGAATGAAAATTGAGGAAAGTGGAATGGGTTTTGTATGCGTCAAAATGGGAGGGATAAGTGTGATTGGGTGTTACATTTCTCCAAATGTTACCCGACAGGAGTACGAGAGGTCAGTCGATACCATCATGGACGTGGCAAGGCATAAATCAAAATGTTTAGTCATGGGCGATTTCAACGCCAAATCGGCGCTGTGGGGGTCGCCGGTGACTGACATGAAGGGAAAATATTGGGAGGAATGGATAGCACAGACGGGGATGAATGTGGAAAACAGAGGCGAATTACCCACTTTCGTGCGGGGAGCTAGCGCATCCTTTATAGATGTGACCCTCTCCTCGAGGGGGGTATCCGCCACTGTTAAGAACTGGATGGTGAGCGAGGAAGAGTCTCTGAGCCTGCACAGGCATATTATGTTTGAGGTAGCGATAGAAAGTAGTACAAGAACAAGGATGAGAGTAGAAATGAAAGGAAGGCTGCTGGACGAGAAAACAATAAATGCAGCTTTGGAATGGATGGGAACGGGGGAGGTAGAGAGCTACCGAACCCTGACCAGGATAGTGAGGGAGGCTCAGGATCTGGGCGACCAGAGACGGAACCTCCAGAGCGAAAGGAGCGAGATGCCTTATTGGTGGACCGCCGAGGTAGCCGAAAAAAGAAAAGTTTGCACTTCACTTCGGAGGAGGATGACGAGGGCACACAGCAGACGCATCCCGTGTGAAGACCTACAAGTGGAGTACGAGGAGGCGCGGCGGTCCTACAAGAGGCTGATTGCATGTAATAAGAGGCAAAAGTGGAAAGAGCTGATAGAGGAAGTAGAAGATGATGTGTGGGGGCTGGGGTACAAGATAGTAACCAGCAGAGTGAAAGGTGGCGGGAGAGGTGGCGGACGACCGGGGGAAAAAGAGGCCTTTGACGTTGCCCGGGACCTGTTCCCATGGGTTGCAGACGGCGTTGAACGAGGACCGCCCACAGACCGGTTCGAGTACTTCTCCGAGGATGAACTAAAGGTGGCTGCAGAGTGTCTGAAGAACGGGAGGGCACCGGGGGTGGATGGGATCCTGGCGGAAACTGTGAAGCTCCTGGCAGGATCTTATCCGCACACGGTAGTGAGGGTCTTCAACCGGCTGCTTGCGGAACAAAAGTTCCCCAGGGAGTGGAAGAGGGCTGGCCTCTGCCTAATCCCCAAGGGAGAGAGTGGGAAGTACAGGCCGATCTGCCTCCTGGGGGCGATCGGAAAGCTGTACGAATGTATGATTAGAGAGAGATTGAATGTGGAACTGGAGGCCGTGGGGGGACTGTCCGAAAGGCAGTTCGGCTTCCGAAAGGGCAGATCCACCACGGACGCGGTGAAGTTTGTTGTGGGAAAGGCTGAAGAGAGGAGAGATAAGTGGGTCGCCTTGGTGTTGTTGGATGTGAAAAACGCGTTCAACACGGCAAGGTGGAGTGTGATTGTAGAGAATATGAAAAGGGCGGGTGTGAATCAATACATAATAAATCTGACAGAGAGCTACTTGAGTGATAGGGTATTGCAAGTGGGGAACGACTGGATAAGGGTTTCGCAGGGCGTCCCACAGGGGTCGGTCCTCGGACCGACATTGTGGGGGGTACTGTATGACCCGGTACTTCGGTTGTCCCTGCCGGATGAATGCTTTACAGTGGCATATGCTGACGACCTAGCTCTTGTGGTGAGGTCGCGAGATAAGCATGACCTAATCAGGAGGACGGAGAGGGCGTTAAGTGTAATAGGAAGATGGATGAGGAAGAATGGGTTGGAGTTAGCAGCGAGTAAGACTGAGTGTGTGATCCTAGCCGGAAAAAGGAACAAAAGGGGTATAGAGTTCGACATGGGCGGTGAAAGGGTGCGCCCAACGAAGGCTGTGAAGTATTTGGGTGTATGGCTTGACGATATGCTTACTTTCAGTGAGCATATCAGGAGGGCCGTCACCAAAGCTGAGCTTTTGGGGGCCGCTCTGACCCGCCTCATGCCAAACGTGAACGGCCCGTCCTGGGGGAAGAGGGCCATACTGGGGGGAGTGGTGAACTCCGTGTTGCTGTACGCAGCACCGGTGTGGCTCCCGGTCCTGAGGATGGAGAAATATACGAGTATGTTGAGAAGTGTGCAAAGGAGAATAGCCCTCCGAATCGCCAGGGGTTACAGGACCGTGTCGGCGGAAGCGATTTTCGTCCTGGCCGGGGTCGTACTGGTGGATATACTGGCGAGGGAGAGAGCAAGAATGTATGACGGGCAAGGGAAGAGAGAGGCAAGGGAAGAGAGCCTGGGCGAATGGCAGTTAAGATGGAGACGGATAGAAGGGGTAGCGGAGTGGACGAGGACTTTGATCCCGGATGTGAGGGAGTGGATGAAGTGCCGACATCGTAGAGCCACGTACTGCTTGAGTCAATTCTTGAGCGGTCACGGGGCTTTCGGAGTGTACTTGAAGAGAATAGGGAAGAGAGATGTGGAGGACTGTATGAGCTGTGGTGCGCGTGACACGGCAGAACATGCAGTCCTGGAGTGCGAAAGGTGGATAAATGAGAAGGCTAGGATGGAGCAGGTAGTGGGAGAGGAGGTTAACGCAAGAAGTATGATGAGAATTATGATGAAAGGGGAGACTGAATGGAGAGTGATAGAGAACTATATAGAGAAAGCAGTGAAGGAACGCGACGAATTCGCATAGTCAAATCTGGATGGTGTAATGGGTCGGTGCCCCTGACGTTATGCCTATAGGTGGTTCCGGGGGCTCCAATAGACGGGTGTGTGATAGAGGTGGTTTTAGTGGGTACACTTGGCTAATAACCAAGGAGTCCCACACTCCTGGGTACCATTCCCAGGGTCAGGCTATAAAAGCTTTCCACCTCTTCAAAAAAAAAAAAAAAAAACAAAAAAAAAAAAAAAAAAGGTTAGGTTAGGCAAGGTTAGGTTAGGTTAGGTTAGGTTAGGTTAGGTTAGGTTAGGTTAGGTTAGGTTAGGTTAGGTTAGGTTAGGTTAGGTTAGGTTAGGTTAGGTTAGGTTAGGTTAGGTTAGGTTAGGTTAGGTTAGGTTAGGTTAGGTTAGGTTAGGTTAGGTTAGGTTAGGTTAGGTTAGGTTAGGTTAGGTTAGGTTAGGTTAGGTTAGGTTAGGTTAGGTTAGGTTAGGTTAGGTTAGGTTAGGTTAGGTTAGGTTAGGTTAGGTTAGGTTAGGTTAGGTTAGGTTAGGTTAGGTTAGGTTAGGTTAGGTTAGGTTAGGTTAGGTTAGGTTAGGTTAGGTTAGGTTAGGTTAGGTTAGGTTAGGTTAGGTTAGGTTAGGTTAGGTTAGGTTAGGTTAGGTTAGGTTAGGTTAGGTTAGGTTAGGTTAGGTTAGGTTAGGTTAGGTTAGGTTAGGTTAGGTTAGGTTAGGTTAGGTTAGGTTAGGTTAGGTTAGGTTAGGTTAGGTTAGGTTAGGTTAGGTTAGGTTAGGTTAGGTTAGGTTAGGTTAGGTTAGGTTAGGTTAGGTTAGGTTAGGTTAGGTTAGGTTAGGTTAGGTTAGGTTAGGTTAGGTTAGGTTAGGTTAGGTTAGGTTAGGTTAGGTTAGGTTAGGTTAGGTTAGGTTAGGTTAGGTTAGGTTAGGTTAGGTTAGGTTAGGTTAGGTTAGGTTAGGTTAGGTTAGGTTAGGTTAGGTTAGGTTAGGTTAGGTTAGGTTAGGTTAGGTTAGGTTAGGTTAGGTTAGGTTAGGTTAGGTTAGGTTAGGTTAGGTTAGGTTAGGTTAGGTTAGGTTAGGTTAGGTTAGGTTAGGTTAGGTTAGGTTAGGTTAGGTTAGGTTAGGTTAGGTTAGGTTAGGTTAGGTTAGGTTAGGTTAGGTTAGGTTAGGTTAGGTTAGGTTAGGTTAGGTTAGGTTAGGTTAGGTTAGGTTAGGTTAGGTTAGGTTAGGTTAGGTTAGGTTAGGTTAGGTTAGGTTAGGTTAGGTTAGGTTAGGTTAGGTTAGGTTAGGTTAGGTTAGGTTAGGTTAGGTTAGGTTAGGTTAGGTTAGGTTAGGTTAGGTTAGGTTAGGTTAGGTTAGGTTAGGTTAGGTTAGGTTAGGTTAGGTTAGGTTAGGTTAGGTTAGGTTAGGTTAGGTTAGGTTAGGTTAGGTTAGGTTAGGTTAGGTTAGGTTAGGTTAGGTTAGGTTAGGTTAGGTTAGGTTAGGTTAGGTTAGGTTAGGTTAGGTTAGGTTAGGTTAGGTTAGGTTAGGTTAGGTTAGGTTAGGTTAGGTTAGGTTAGGTTAGGTTAGGTTAGGTTAGGTTAGGTTAGGTTAGGTTAGGTTAGGTTAGGTTAGGTTAGGTTAGGTTAGGTTAGGTTAGGTTAGGTTAGGTTAGGTTAGGTTAGGTTAGGTTAGGTTAGGTTAGGTTAGGTTAGGTTAGGTTAGGTTAGGTTAGGTTAGGTTAGGTTAGGTTAGGTTAGGTTAGGTTAGGTTAGGTTAGGTTAGGTTAGGTTAGGTTAGGTTAGGTTAGGTTAGGTTAGGTTAGGTTAGGTTAGGTTAGGTTAGGTTAGGTTAGGTTAGGTTAGGTTAGGTTAGGTTAGGTTAGGTTAGGTTAGGTTAGGTTAGGTTAGGTTAGGTTAGGTTAGGTTAGGTTAGGTTAGGTTAGGTTAGGTTAGGTTAGGTTAGGTTAGGTTAGGTTAGGTTAGGTTAGGTTAGGTTAGGTTAGGTTAGGTTAGGTTAGGTTAGGTTAGGTTAGGTTAGGTTAGGTTAGGTTAGGTTAGGTTAGGTTAGGTTAGGTTAGGTTAGGTTAGGTTAGGTTAGGTTAGGTTAGGTTAGGTTAGGTTAGGTTAGGTTAGGTTAGGTTAGGTTAGGTTAGGTTAGGTTAGGTTAGGTTAGGTTAGGTTAGGTTAGGTTAGGTTAGGTTAGGTTAGGTTAGGTTAGGTTAGGTTAGGTTAGGTTAGGTTAGGTTAGGTTAGGTTAGGTTAGGTTAGGTTAGGTTAGGTTAGGTTAGGTTAGGTTAGGTTAGGTTAGGTTAGGTTAGGTTAGGTTAGGTTAGGTTAGGTTAGGTTAGGTTAGGTTAGGTTAGGTTAGGTTAGGTTAGGTTAGGTTAGGTTAGGTTAGGTTAGGTTAGGTTAGGTTAGGTTAGGTTAGGTTAGGTTAGGTTAGGTTAGGTTAGGTTAGGTTAGGTTAGGTTAGGTTAGGTTAGGTTAGGTTAGGTTAGGTTAGGTTAGGTTAGGTTAGGTTAGGTTAGGTTAGGTTAGGTTAGGTTAGGTTAGGTTAGGTTAGGTTAGGTTAGGTTAGGTTAGGTTAGGTTAGGTTAGGTTAGGTTAGGTTAGGTTAGGTTAGGTTAGGTTAGGTTAGGTTAGGTTAGGTTAGGTTAGGTTAGGTTAGGTTAGGTTAGGTTAGGTTAGGTTAGGTTAGGTTAGGTTAGGTTAGGTTAGGTTAGGTTAGGTTAGGTTAGGTTAGGTTAGGTTAGGTTAGGTTAGGTTAGGTTAGGTTAGGTTAGGTTAGGTTAGGTTAGGTTAGGTTAGGTTAGGTTAGGTTAGGTTAGGTTAGGTTAGGTTAGGTTAGGTTAGGTTAGGTTAGGTTAGGTTAGGTTAGGTTAGGTTAGGTTAGGTTAGGTTAGGTTAGGTTAGGTTAGGTTAGGTTAGGTTAGGTTAGGTTAGGTTAGGTTAGGTTAGGTTAGGTTAGGTTAGGTTAGGTTAGGTTAGGTTAGGTTAGGTTAGGTTAGGTTAGGTTAGGTTAGGTTAGGTTAGGTTAGGTTAGGTTAGGTTAGGTTAGGTTAGGTTAGGTTAGGTTAGGTTAGGTTAGGTTAGGTTAGGTTAGGTTAGGTTAGGTTAGGTTAGGTTAGGTTAGGTTAGGTTAGGTTAGGTTAGGTTAGGTTAGGTTAGGTTAGGTTAGGTTAGGTTAGGTTAGGTTAGGTTAGGTTAGGTTAGGTTAGGTTAGGTTAGGTTAGGTTAGGTTAGGTTAGGTTAGGTTAGGTTAGGTTAGGTTAGGTTAGGTTAGGTTAGGTTAGGTTAGGTTAGGTTAGGTTAGGTTAGGTTAGGTTAGGTTAGGTTAGGTTAGGTTAGGTTAGGTTAGGTTAGGTTAGGTTAGGTTAGGTTAGGTTAGGTTAGGTTAGGTTAGGTTAGGTTAGGTTAGGTTAGGTTAGGTTAGGTTAGGTTAGGTTAGGTTAGGTTAGGTTAGGTTAGGTTAGGTTAGGTTAGGTTAGGTTAGGTTAGGTTAGGTTAGGTTAGGTTAGGTTAGGTTAGGTTAGGTTAGGTTAGGTTAGGTTAGGTTAGGTTAGGTTAGGTTAGGTTAGGTTAGGTTAGGTTAGGTTAGGTTAGGTTAGGTTAGGTTAGGTTAGGTTAGGTTAGGTTAGGTTAGGTTAGGTTAGGTTAGGTTAGGTTAGGTTAGGTTAGGTTAGGTTAGGTTAGGTTAGGTTAGGTTAGGTTAGGTTAGGTTAGGTTAGGTTAGGTTAGGTTAGGTTAGGTTAGGTTAGGTTAGGTTAGGTTAGGTTAGGTTAGGTTAGGTTAGGTTAGGTTAGGTTAGGTTAGGTTAGGTTAGGTTAGGTTAGGTTAGGTTAGGTTAGGTTAGGTTAGGTTAGGTTAGGTTAGGTTAGGTTAGGTTAGGTTAGGTTAGGTTAGGTTAGGTTAGGTTAGGTTAGGTTAGGTTAGGTTAGGTTAGGTTAGGTTAGGTTAGGTTAGGTTAGGTTAGGTTAGGTTAGGTTAGGTTAGGTTAGGTTAGGTTAGGTTAGGTTAGGTTAGGTTAGGTTAGGTTAGGTTAGGTTAGGTTAGGTTAGGTTAGGTTAGGTTAGGTTAGGTTAGGTTAGGTTAGGTTAGGTTAGGTTAGGTTAGGTTAGGTTAGGTTAGGTTAGGTTAGGTTAGGTTAGGTTAGGTTAGGTTAGGTTAGGTTAGGTTAGGTTAGGTTAGGTTAGGTTAGGTTAGGTTAGGTTAGGTTAGGTTAGGTTAGGTTAGGTTAGGTTAGGTTAGGTTAGGTTAGGTTAGGTTAGGTTAGGTTAGGTTAGGTTAGGTTAGGTTAGGTTAGGTTAGGTTAGGTTAGGTTAGGTTAGGTTAGGTTAGGTTAGGTTAGGTTAGGTTAGGTTAGGTTAGGTTAGGTTAGGTTAGGTTAGGTTAGGTTAGGTTAGGTTAGGTTAGGTTAGGTTAGGTTAGGTTAGGTTAGGTTAGGTTAGGTTAGGTTAGGTTAGGTTAGGTTAGGTTAGGTTAGGTTAGGTTAGGTTAGGTTAGGTTAGGTTAGGTTAGGTTAGGTTAGGTTAGGTTAGGTTAGGTTAGGTTAGGTTAGGTTAGGTTAGGTTAGGTTAGGTTAGGTTAGGTTAGGTTAGGTTAGGTTAGGTTAGGTTAGGTTAGGTTAGGTTAGGTTAGGTTAGGTTAGGTTAGGTTAGGTTAGGTTAGGTTAGGTTAGGTTAGGTTAGGTTAGGTTAGGTTAGGTTAGGTTAGGTTAGGTTAGGTTAGGTTAGGTTAGGTTAGGTTAGGTTAGGTTAGGTTAGGTTAGGTTAGGTTAGGTTAGGTTAGGTTAGGTTAGGTTAGGTTAGGTTAGGTTAGGTTAGGTTAGGTTAGGTTAGGTTAGGTTAGGTTAGGTTAGGTTAGGTTAGGTTAGGTTAGGTTAGGTTAGGTTAGGTTAGGTTAGGTTAGGTTAGGTTAGGTTAGGTTAGGTTAGGTTAGGTTAGGTTAGGTTAGGTTAGGTTAGGTTAGGTTAGGTTAGGTTAGGTTAGGTTAGGTTAGGTTAGGTTAGGTTAGGTTAGGTTAGGTTAGGTTAGGTTAGGTTAGGTTAGGTTAGGTTAGGTTAGGTTAGGTTAGGTTAGGTTAGGTTAGGTTAGGTTAGGTTAGGTTAGGTTAGGTTAGGTTAGGTTAGGTTAGGTTAGGTTAGGTTAGGTTAGGTTAGGTTAGGTTAGGTTAGGTTAGGTTAGGTTAGGTTAGGTTAGGTTAGGTTAGGTTAGGTTAGGTTAGGTTAGGTTAGGTTAGGTTAGGTTAGGTTAGGTTAGGTTAGGTTAGGTTAGGTTAGGTTAGGTTAGGTTAGGTTAGGTTAGGTTAGGTTAGGTTAGGTTAGGTTAGGTTAGGTTAGGTTAGGTTAGGTTAGGTTAGGTTAGGTTAGGTTAGGTTAGGTTAGGTTAGGTTAGGTTAGGTTAGGTTAGGTTAGGTTAGGTTAGGTTAGGTTAGGTTAGGTTAGGTTAGGTTAGGTTAGGTTAGGTTAGGTTAGGTTAGGTTAGGTTAGGTTAGGTTAGGTTAGGTTAGGTTAGGTTAGGTTAGGTTAGGTTAGGTTAGGTTAGGTTAGGTTAGGTTAGGTTAGGTTAGGTTAGGTTAGGTTAGGTTAGGTTAGGTTAGGTTAGGTTAGGTTAGGTTAGGTTAGGTTAGGTTAGGTTAGGTTAGGTTAGGTTAGGTTAGGTTAGGTTAGGTTAGGTTAGGTTAGGTTAGGTTAGGTTAGGTTAGGTTAGGTTAGGTTAGGTTAGGTTAGGTTAGGTTAGGTTAGGTTAGGTTAGGTTAGGTTAGGTTAGGTTAGGTTAGGTTAGGTTAGGTTAGGTTAGGTTAGGTTAGGTTAGGTTAGGTTAGGTTAGGTTAGGTTAGGTTAGGTTAGGTTAGGTTAGGTTAGGTTAGGTTAGGTTAGGTTAGGTTAGGTTAGGTTAGGTTAGGTTAGGTTAGGTTAGGTTAGGTTAGGTTAGGTTAGGTTAGGTTAGGTTAGGTTAGGTTAGGTTAGGTTAGGTTAGGTTAGGTTAGGTTAGGTTAGGTTAGGTTAGGTTAGGTTAGGTTAGGTTAGGTTAGGTTAGGTTAGGTTAGGTTAGGTTAGGTTAGGTTAGGTTAGGTTAGGTTAGGTTAGGTTAGGTTAGGTTAGGTTAGGTTAGGTTAGGTTAGGTTAGGTTAGGTTAGGTTAGGTTAGGTTAGGTTAGGTTAGGTTAGGTTAGGTTAGGTTAGGTTAGGTTAGGTTAGGTTAGGTTAGGTTAGGTTAGGTTAGGTTAGGTTAGGTTAGGTTAGGTTAGGTTAGGTTAGGTTAGGTTAGGTTAGGTAGGTTAGGTTAGGTTAGGTTAGGTTAGGTTAGGTTAGGTTAGGTTAGGTTAGGTTAGGTTAGGTTAGGTTAGGTTAGGTTAGGTTAGGTTAGGTTAGGTTAGGTTAGGTTAGGTTAGGTTAGGTTAGGTTAGGTTAGGTTAGGTTAGGTTAGGTTAGGTTAGGTTAGGTTAGGTTAGGTTAGGTTAGGTTAGGTTAGGTTAGGTTAGGTTAGGTTAGGTTAGGTTAGGTTAGGTTAGGTTAGGTTAGGTTAGGTTAGGTTAGGTTAGGTTAGGTTAGGTTAGGTTAGGTTAGGTTAGGTTAGGTTAGGTTAGGTTAGGTTAGGTTAGGTTAGGTTAGGTTAGGTTAGGTTAGGTTAGGTTAGGTTAGGTTAGGTTAGGTTAGGTTAGGTTAGGTTAGGTTAGGTTAGGTTAGGTTAGGTTAGGTTAGGTTAGGTTAGGTTAGGTTAGGTTAGGTTAGGTTAGGTTAGGTTAGGTTAGGTTAGGTTAGGTTAGGTTAGGTTAGGTTAGGTTAGGTTAGGTTAGGTTAGGTTAGGTTAGGTTAGGTTAGGTTAGGTTAGGTTAGGTTAGGTTAGGTTAGGTTAGGTTAGGTTAGGTTAGGTTAGGTTAGGTTAGGTTAGGTTAGGTTAGGTTAGGTTAGGTTAGGTTAGGTTAGGTTAGGTTAGGTTAGGTTAGGTTAGGTTAGGTTAGGTTAGGTTAGGTTAGGTTAGGTTAGGTTAGGTTAGGTTAGGTTAGGTTAGGTTAGGTTAGGTTAGGTTAGGTTAGGTTAGGTTAGGTTAGGTTAGGTTAGGTTAGGTTAGGTTAGGTTAGGTTAGGTTAGGTTAGGTTAGGTTAGGTTAGGTTAGGTTAGGTTAGGTTAGGTTAGGTTAGGTTAGGTTAGGTTAGGTTAGGTTAGGTTAGGTTAGGTTAGGTTAGGTTAGGTTAGG